>JARHVA010006033.1:0-532500 GCA_037957365.1 Torreya grandis
CATGTTAAGTCATATTCTAAAAAAAATATATATCTTCTACCTTGGTGTGGGATAGTGACAAGAATCTTCCCAAATATTCTTGAAGTAATTTACTTAAACTAGTATTAATACCCTCCCTAAAGATTCCATACATTCATTCCACCAACTTATGGATGAATTTGTATAATAATTTTACATGAAAAAGTTTTATCAAACTATCATACATGAGTTCATACACATTAAGCATGAACCTAATGAGTTTGTTGCCCGATTTATTATAAGATGGAAGCAAGTATTGTATTCCTCTGCTAGTGTTCCACACATGGGATAAAGAGTGTTATGTGATATTTTTTTACACTCATAATAAATAAATTAAGTATGATTTACAAAATTTTCCCTATAGATCATATGAAGAAGAAATATACAGTGCACTCAAAATAGATGAGGTGGACATAGATAGTGGTCATATGACCTGTGGATCAAATGGGTAGATTATTTCCCTTAAAAAAGTGGGGGTTATAAAAAATTTGATAAAACAACCTAATAACTAATTTCTTAATATTATTAACCAAAAATATAATTTCTACCATAGGGGGATGTGATAGACCAAACCTAAAAATATAAATGTTGAAAATAGTAATCAAAATCAAGGTTTGAACAACAATACCAATAATAAGAATAGGGGTGAAAGTAACACAAGCCCCCACCTATTATTTATGTAGTATATTTTAACTATTCAGCACCTCATTAAAATCAAAATAAAAAATAATATAAAAATAGTACCAACATGTTAACCAAATCCAAAATGCTCAATTTCAAAACTAATGTCCTCTATCCAAAAAAACTCAACAAAGGTTTAGTTAACCAAACTAGAACCAAATACCAAGGGATTATGATCCTAATGTTTAACATATTTTCCATAGGATCATTATTTGTGATATTCATACATGTATGGATTATAAAAATTTCATCGAAAGACTCATTGAGGACTAACATTAAACATTTGTAGACATGTTCTTGGGAAATGCAAAGAAAATTTGAAACATTCTCCAATAGGTCCTATGGTGCCTCAAAATTTCAACTTGTGCATTTACCAAAACCCATTTATAAATAATTATAAACATAATAATAAATATTATCCATAAGATGACCTTCTCAATTATCCCTACCTAACTAGAAATTATTATGTCAAATATTTAACCTCTACACCAATCAATCCCAATGTGTCACATCAACTAGGACCTCAAAGAAATAAAAGGATAATAGGTTTAATTGAGTTATAAATATAAAAATATTTTATAAATATCACTCATACAATGGATTACTATCCATAAACACCCCACTTTACAAATGTATTAGAGGTTGATATTCAATGCAACCCCAAACTTGTGGGGAACTATGACCTAGTTTTTGACTTCACAAAGGTATTTTACTACATTTATTTCATTAACCTTGTCAATAAATATCCTTTTGAATATTTTACATGAAAAAAATTATTTCATTTGGGAAAGGTCTTCATTTCCCAAGGAAATCCAAATTCCTCTAAAATTCATCAAAAATGCCTTTAGAAAAATTTAGGGGTTCATATTGACTATGACATACCTATCAGTAGGATATCAAATGCCCTTCCACTATACATAGACAAATAGACCATTATTAAAATGATTTTTGTTTTATAATCAACCTCTAAGGGTCCTAAATCCTCACAAAATAAGAAAATTTAATAAAAATGGATAAAATGGGTGAGGAAAAACTTGCAACAATTCTAGCAATCTCAACCAAGTCTAAAATTAAGATCATTAGCATCCTAAAAAATGATAAACCCATTACACTCCTTTTTGACCCATGAAGGTTTGGGACCTACAAATTTTTCAAATATTAAAACATATAGATGGAGGAATGGTTAGCTAAAATACTCAAGATTTGTATGGTTGATAATTCTTAAAACAAAGATATTCTCCTTAAAAAACATGATGCTTCTTCCTATCCAAGTGATCAATATATGATCCATTATGATGGGTAAATTACATTCAATAATAGGGTCATGATTAATCCTAATTTTTAAGGAAGGATCTTTCTTTTTAGGTGTAAACTCCATTTTTAATGCACCAAAATGGGGAATAATATAAGGCCTTATTGTTAGAAATTCTCATTTCTAAGAGGTTAGGTGTATAAAATCTCAAAATTTAAGGTGACTTGAAATTGATCACTAATTACATTTAATAGATTTATAAAACCAAGGATAAACATATTTAACTTTAAAAAAATATTGTGTAAAAGAAATTTAATTAATTTCCAAAAAGTATGTCCCTAGAGAGAGTAACAACCTCAATGTTTCCAAGGCCACTTCATCTTCTCAATTTCACCCTCATCAGGTAATATTATATTTTAAGTACATAGTATCATTAAAACACAAACCCCTTGTATTAAATATTTCAAATGAGCTAACCCTTGCCCATGTAAAATAGGATGTTGAGCCTCTCATCACAAAAAATTTAAAAAAAAGATGAGGCGATTTAAAAATTATTGAGAGATTATGATAACCTCACCTCATGCCACCATAAAATGGGTCTTAATTTCAAATGTTATCCCTCATCTTACCTTGGAATGTATTATTATGATTCATATTTAATATTTGATGGTTATGACACCTCTAATGAATAATATGTGGTATTTTGAGGTATATGTTGAAGTTTATGATCTTTGTATCATCCCATAATAATTTGAAGGGAACACTTCCCTCATAGTAGGACACCATCATTATTAAAATCAAGAATAATAAAATCCAAAAATAATTAATATTGGATATCCAATATCACCTGAATAAGTGGAATACTATAATAATTTTCTTACTAAATTATCAAAATCCTTTTCCTTCTCCTATGGAGACATGACAAAAATTCATCCTAACCTGGTATTCCATAATCTACTCATTATGACTAGTGAAAAACATGTTAAATAGAAGCTTAGGTATATTAAACCCATAGTTTTATTGATGGTCAAATAAGAGGTCATAATACATTTTAAATAAGGATTAATTTAACCCTTAGACTACACCAAATGGTTGTCTAAAATTATCCCCATTCTAAAAAATATCATCAAAATTAGGATATACATATAATTTAGAGATATTGGTAAAGATTTAAAAAAAAAGGATTTTAACCTACCTTAAATTTATGTAAACATGGATTTTACATACATACATACATACATACATACATACATACATACATACATATATATATATATATATATATATATATATATATATATATATATATATATATATATATATATATATATATATATATATGAGTTTTTATAAATCATGGATGGATTCTAAATATATAACTAGATTCACATTTCAGAAGAAGACCAAAGTAATACCTCTTTTAGCACATTGTGGAGGCTATTTTAGTTATGTTTAATTCATTTTCAAAATTAAATACATTGTGGAAATATATCACAAGTCCCTGACCCATATTTTACATAATATCATTCATAATATGGTGGAGGTATACATCGATGATAAAAGAGGTATTACTTTGGTCTTCTTCTGAAATGTGAATCTAGTTATATATATAGAATCCATCCATGATATATAAAAACTCATATATATATATATATATATATATATATATATATATATATGAGTTTTTATATATCATGGATGGATTCTAAATATATAACTAGATTCACATTTCAGAAGAAGACCAAAGTAATACCTCTTTTAGCATTGTGGAGGCTATTTTACTTATGTTTTATTCATTTTCAAAATTAAATACATTGTGGAAATATATCACAAGTCCTTGACCCATATTTTACATAATATCATTCATAATATGGTGGAGGTACACATCGATGATATTCTCAAAAAATCCAAAATGAGAATGGATCACTTAGAAGTTTTAGACAATATTTTTACATTCTTGATTGAATACGGTGTCACATTTAATCCTAAAAAGTACATGTTTAAATTTATTTGTGCAAAAAATCTTAGGTTTTCATCATCTAAAAACATGGGATTGATATTGATCTTATCAAAATTAATGAAATTATAGACATGGCCCCCTAATGACGAGTTTGTAATGAGGTCACTCTTGTGGAATTTTGGTGGTGATTTGAATATTTAAACCTAACCTTACCTACATTGTTCATCCTATCAATAATTTTATTAATAACGAAAGTGGTCTAACTTGGACTCATGACCACCAAGATGCATTCAAGGTTGTAAAGTAATTCCTTATGTTTTCTACCAACTCTTATTGAGCCTAAGTCCAACAGGCCCCATCATACTTCATTTAAGGATAATTGAGGTATCTCTTTCCTACATGTTTGCGCAAGAGGATGATGATGGTAGAGATAGATCCACTATGATACATGATATAAATAAGAAGAAAAAGAGTGTTTGGCTATAGTTTTATGTGGTTATAATATTGACGCATTACAAGATCAATCAATAAATGAGTGTTATTATGAGATCCAAAACCATTAATATATTTATTTACCCAACTAAGTGTGCCATGAAAGGCTAGTCATTTCATCAAAATTTTGAGTGAGTTGGAGCTAACCCATGTCAACAAAAAGTGTATCAAATTAAAAATCATCATTGATTGTTTTTTGGATCCCCTATTGGAATTTTGTGATCTATTCGATATTGAATTCATATAATATGTAATTTTATAATAGAAAAACCCATGGTCACTTCTTCTCCAATTACTTATTTGATCAAAACTACCCAAAAAACACCAAATCATATTAGATGTGGCATCTCCAAATCATTGTGTCTAAGTATGTGACTCTCTATAAATTTGTGTGTCAAAAGGATTTTGATGACATTATCATTAGATGTGTAAATCAAAAATTATTTTGAAAAATTTATATTTTAATGTCATAGTGGCAATTGTGGTGGACACTTTCATGGTCATGAAACCACTAGAAAGATCCATATGATGGGATATTTTTGGTCTAACCTCAAACACAATGTTGTGGGATTCTAAGGAAGTGAGATAAATTTAAACATTTTTATACTAAAATTCACATTACTTATCAAACACTTTGAACCATTATAACACCATAAACCTTTTCTATTTGGGGGATAGGCCTAGTTGGAATTTTTTGTTCCTATTCCTATTATTTCCACCATTTCATTATCAAAAGCAATAAGTATTTAACTAACTGGGTGGAACTAATTTCATTAAAAACTATCACTATATTGGTAGTTTAAAAATTCATCTTGAATCACATCATTTGTAGGTTTAGGTTACAATGCTTATAATCACTAACAATGGTTCCCATTTCAAGAACCCTGATTTATGTAAAATGTGTAATAATAATATATATACATATACATATATACACACACACACACACACACACACACACACACACACACACACACACACACACACACACACACACACACACACACACACACACACACACACACACACACACACACACACACACACACACACACACACACACACACACACACACACACACACACCCACACCCACCCACCCACCCACACACACACACACACACACACACACACACACAATCACATGATCTCTTTGTATTACCCTCAAGAAAATGGTCAAATTGAGACAATGAGAAAAAAAATTAAATCAATACTTGCCAAGACCATAACTTCACAAAAATAAATATCAATTGTGTGCCCAATATAAGGAAGATACCCATGAGCTTGTATGTTATCATATCATGTGATAGGTAACCTCATGTGCTCATATGAGGCATGTATCAGGGACCAGACCCTGTCGATTCTACCATGCGATGGTTTTTAGTAAAGCTCTATCTTATGTAGGCACTTGAGTTATTCTATTTAAACATTATCACTATTATCATTATTCTAGATTTATCTCTTTGATTAAATTATATAATGCATATGACTATTATTATCAAATCAAATTTAACACTATGTAGATCAACAAATCATGATTTTCAAACAAGAATTGTTTATATTACTTTCATTTAATTAAGGCTAGTAAGTTATAGTGTCATTACACATTCTCTTTAAATCTGAACATTGATAAATATTCCACACATCTAATAATATCAACTCTAGTCATAACAAATCTAAAGATTCTAACTTTTAGTATCCCTTATTAAACAAGCTAATGAATATTTATATATGGGTGTAACCCTTACCTTTGGTTTTATCATTAATATAAAGTGATGACTAACAAATGACCATTAAAAAAATGAGTTGATGAAAGTTATTATAATGAATTATTATTCACTTGGGCCTAAATGCTCTTATATATCCTCTCTATGTTGGTTCTTCATGTTTGTGTTCCTCTTCTCTCACAATACAGTGTTAGATTTACAATCTCATTAATCTCCACTTCTTATGTGAACTATTTTGTAATTTCCTCTACTTCCTACAACCTTGTCTTAGTCTTATGATTTTGAGTCTTGTATCTTATGCTCCTCATTCTTTGTTTCCTTATCTTTCATGAATCTTCATTCCAAACCAATGTATTCCATACTTTTATTCAACCTTTCACTCTTTCGCACCATTTTATTTCATGCCATAATCTATCTGTGCCTAGGTCCTCTATGGTATTCTCATGCCCTTTCATTTTCACACCATATTACCAAAACTCTTAAAATATTTATTGAAAAATTTGGGTCTAAAATTATGCCATACTAATTTGATAGTATATCCTAGGCTATGATGCAATTTCTTTGGTTGTCAAAAATACAAGATTTGCCTATTATACTTGGTATTGGAATTCTTCCCACTAGTTTAGGGCCATCTAAAGAGTGTAAGTAATAACTTCCAATTGGATTTTTAATCTCTTTATTTTTTTAGGATAATCCAAAATTCCATCTAATTTAGTTACCAAAGTCTCAAGCTAAGAAGATGCAACCTTGTGGGCATCCTTAAGGGACCCAACTCTTTCTGAAACCTACCCTCAAAGTGATGATAAACTAGTATTTAGATCTTATCATTGGGTGATTATTTTCTTTTCTAGATCCTCAATGTCCTATAAATCACATATTTATTAGGACCTATCTTTGATACTTAGGGCATTCTTAGGAAACTAATAATGTTGTTGTTCTTTAGGTAGTAGTCATACTTCCAAAAAATTTCTTAGTCATGCTAGGTTTACCAAAACCCCAACTATGATGGGAATAGTGTCACCTAGTTGATTTAAAAAAAATAGTAGACCTCCATGGCCTATGTGAACTGGTTAGTTGCCTAAAGTCTCTCTTATTTAGGATATACTTAGTTCTTATATTTATTTAACAGAAGGTGCATGAGTATCTTTATCCTATTTATGGCCTCTCCAATCACAAGGATGCCATCTACAAGTGTTGGTTCACTTATCAAATTTTTTTGACAAAGGCTTAAAGTCCTAAGTTAGGCTGTCTTAGTTGCATCAAGTTGGTGCTTAACTTATTCAATTTATGTCTTGAGATTACACCTTTAATTATGCTCATCCTTATACATATAAATGAACTCATGGTGTTTGTCATAGGCCTAGTTCACATTGGTTATTACAAATATTTTGTCCAAAAACTTCTAGGGCAAACTTGATCAATGTTTCACCCACTTGTGTTGGAAAACAAATCACAATACTTATCTAGAGTGTGTCAAGAACACCTACCACTTTTGTACTAATGTTAGTTCTTTCATTTAGAATTTTATTCCTCATTTTGTTATACTTACATCTCAAAGGACATCTCATGCTAGGTTTATTCTATGGAGTCATGGTCATGAAAAAAGTTCCACAAATACAAATGTTTATTAGGCATTTCCTATTGGAATGCAATGTGAATGGGAGGTTCTTTATTTATTTGTTGATGTTTATATAAATACTCCAATGATTCCTTTCCATTTTTGGGGTCATGGTCTAAATCAATGAACTTATAAATATTTTCCAGTTTCTCACTAGACTCAATGCCAAGGTACTCTATATTGGGGCCTTCCCTTATTTTTGATTCTCTAAACTTTGGAATTTCTATGTTCATCTGCTACTCCTCAACAATTTTTTCTTCACTAAGATCAGTGGTCTATAATTTTTAGGCTTAGGTATGGGTTCTTTGATATGTTTCAATTAAAGGGAATCCTCATCTATGTCAATAATTACCACTTGAGGTGATTTTTGTTCAAACTCTACTTTAAGAGCAATATGTGTAGAGTCATCCTTTTATTTTACTAGAAGATCCTCAAATTTTATCAGCAATGGGGTCTACCTTTAATATTTAGGCTCTAATTGAGGGCCTAATTAGGATTATATGATGTACACATAATCTAAAGGAAACACCTAGGTCTTTAGAGGTAGTAAGGCCTATCATTTATGTTTTGGGATGGCCCTAGGTTGGTCCTTCATCCTGATAGAGTTGGAATCCTTGGGTATTAGCCTCTTCTCTTTCATGTGTGCCCTCACATCCATGAACTCATTTTATTGGGAGAAAAGTGGTTATTCTCCACCTCATAGCCTTATGATGTATTCTTTGGTGGCTTGAGCATGTATAAAATGCCCTAAATTTACCCATGCATGACTATATAGTAGGCATTAATGTCATTCTTGTTAGATGCCTGCTTCTCCACATATGTGTGCTATCCTAGGTAAAAATAAATATTATGAAGAGTATCTACATCAATTTCAATATGTTATACCTCAATATTCATAGTGTATGTGTCCAAAATTCAGCTCATTGAGTCCATGAATTATTAGGCAGTGAAGGCATAGGGAAACTTAAGCCACCCTAATAAGTTGTTTTTGGTTGAACTCTAGATACATGCATGGGAATAGTGTTGATTTTCATAAAAATATGAATATAATATCATATACATGGGTCAATATTTGGGTGTGTGCCATTCATCCCCAAATTTCACCTTTATACCATCAAATGAGTGCTTCATCTTGGCCTTATGGGAGGGTGTGACGGCACCAAGGTAAGTGAATTTATTGAACTATTCAGTAGGGGATTTGTATTTTAGTGGGTAAAAGTAATTTAATTCCATAATAAAGTACTCTTAGATGCTAATATCATCAAAAACTAGGATTATCAAAATCATACCCCAAGGAAACTTATGTTTGGGTAGGCAATGTGCCTTATATGCATCCTATACAATATTTTCTACAAAATATAGTGAGTAATTATATTTTTTTCCCTTGGACATTTGGTTAGACACATTGACGTGTGTTATGTTGACCTTCTTCCACTGACCCATGAATCCTATTTGGTCATGGACAAACATGCAAATATTTTAATTAATATATATTCCATGCTAGTTATATACCTAACATGGCCTTATTTATTATATTTTAGCACCAATTCCATCCTATCAATTAATGATTTATATTATAAACCTATGTCAGGATCATCTCTAGAATAAATTAACCCATTTACTCTATTAATCCATTTAGGGGTGATCCTCATTCTTCACCCAAAAAAATAGAGGTAGTCTTTATGAATGTGTTAGACTAAGAACTAAACTACCTCATATGGTTTCATAAAATATGGAAGGTTGAAGATTTGGATCACCCCTACATCTTCCAACAAGTTATAGACCATGAGATCAAAGGTGACATAATTTTAGGTATTCTAGCACTCCACCTAATAGTATTTTTATAAATACAACACATTATTAGGATGATGGTGATAGTAGTCTATGGCTTGATTGGTAAAAACCTTAGACTCCCAATCATTTGCATGCAAAACTACCTCTATGTAGTACATCTCTTAAAGCAAAATAGGTGGAGGAGATGGTGTTTTAGTGCCCTTTTTACCTACACATGTCATTTTTAGTGTTATTATAGAAGGGGTCCCTTCCCTCAATATTATTATGTTCTTTTCCTATGGGTTTATCTCACTAAAACCGTCTTCTTGAATTAACATGAGACCTTCTTCTTCTTGAATGTACACGAGACCTCCTTCTACACCCTTGAACTCTTCAACTTTAAGAATGGAAATTAATGGTTCTCTATTCTTGTTGAACTTCCGCTTTGGTCATATCACCAATTAGGGTCCCTAAAGGTTAACACATGGTTGACCAAATCTCCTGAATGAATATGTTTTGAATCATCTTCTTTAGACACAAAGTGATTTGTATCCTTGATTCACCATCCTTTAATGATAGATTTGAAACCTTTAACTTACAACTTATCTTTCCTTTTTTTATGGATGCATTATTACTCCCTTTTCCCTTAGATGAACATTGTCTTAATCTCTTATTTGATTTTGTGAATGATAATATTATGTAATTTTGTTTTTTATTTTTGGTTATTACATGTATGAGATTTGTAATTCTTCATGTTTTCAATAATAAAAAATTGGAAATGAGAAGTCTTATGGAGTTTTATAGGATTTCCCAAATTTTTGCATTAATTTTTCCACCTAACATTAACTATTTTCCATGCCATCATCCATCACTTCTGCTATTAATTATATAAAAAACGTGCCTTTATATCCATTTAGAATGCTTGAATTCATACCACCCCATCATTGATGAATGAATGTCTCATCCCTAGTGAGTCATTATGACTTTCCCATAGTGCATGTTAGTTGTAAGCATTTAAACTTTTCATTTTATTGTTGTTAACTCATTTTAATTCATATTGTAATGGTATTTCCTTTTACCATCTTCATTCCATTTCTTTTTTCATGCACCATCTCCTATGCATCTCGTGTTATTCTTTATGTGCATCTACCTCATACTACCTTTTACGTGTATCCTTAATGTGCCACAAATTTCATACCTTCTCCTTGTGTCATGTCTTTCATGCCCCATTATATTTTAATCTCTTTGATCTCATGTATTTTTCCCATTATTCATTTACATGTTGATTACTTAACTATCTCATTTACTTTAAACTCACACCATATTAAATTATGTGCATGGTCCCCCATGACAAAAACTAAATAATATCTAACTATGAATAAATTCAAAGATTAGAAAAAAGTCCCACACTATATACATACTTATTTGAAATCAAAAAAATTTCTTAAATAAAACTATTGACATTTCCTTGTTGATAGAAAGGCAAAAATTACATCGAATGGTAGGGCTAGAGCCAACTACCATTGAAATGGCCTAGTAGGAATTAGCCATCTAACCTCTTAAGTTTTTAAGTGCCTATTGGAAGGATAACATGAATAATAAATAGACCATCCTAGTAGATCTAGAGTTTACTTGAGTGGTGCATGAACTTGGAATCATAGACCATAATATGCATGTCAAGATGAAAAACTTTGGTTTTGATATGTCGATCATGTAAGGATTTCCTTTTTTTGCTTCTCAACTCCTTAACTCTAATGTGTGAGTAAACGTGATTAATATAATTGAAGTAGAATGTCTAAATTAACTTTTATATATTTTTCATCATCCAATAAACTAATGTGTGTAATACATAAAGAAGGTACAAGGAACTCAAATGTTTTTAGTGCCAAAGACAAGATTAAAAGGAGTGATCTTTTTCAACCTTTTTTATGTGGTCTAATAGGCCCATAATACTATATAAACTCAATCATCCCATTCAGTACAACCAATATTACACATCTTGGTTAGTGTATGACCCAAAATCTTGTTAAAGTCTTTAGTTGTGCCATTAGCTTGAGGGTGGTAGGGTGTGAGTCTTATGGTGTGTGATCATGAACTCAACAAAAAGGATGTATATTGTTTCATTGATAAATTGGGTGCCATGATCACTTATGAAACTTAGAGGATAGACATAACTAGTGATAATGTGTTCCCATAGAAATATGGTGATAATTGTAGTAGTATAGTCATATGTGGGAACTACTTTAGCCCAGTATGTAGGATAATCTATGGAAATAATGATGTAGTACATATCAGTTCATCTTGTAGCAAGATTAATGGGCCCAAGAAAATCAACATCCCATTTCTCAAAGGGTTCATGAGCAAGGATGGGCTGAAGAGGCATAACATCCCTTCATTTTGGCCTATATATTCTATGATAGATATCACATTTTTGTGTATAATTTTTGGCATAATTGAATAAATTAGGCCACCACAACCTAGTTATTAACACCTTGTGTGTTTTTACATCACCAACATAATGTCCACTAGTGACACCCTCATGTACTTCTTGAAGTACTTCCACATGCTTATGTTAAATTATGCACCTTTGTAATAATTCATCTCAAATAAGTTTATATAGATCTTTGCTAATAATTTGAAAAGGGATAACATAGACAATCAATTGATTTTTATCTTGAGTATTAAGGTGATCTAGCGCTAATCTTGTTACAAGAAAAATATCTATTTATTCCAATTCTTTGGGTATAAATGTAACTTGTAAAACTTTCACATCAAACAATTAATCTTCAATTATTTATATTGGTTCACTTGATTGAATGCATGATAGATGGTTGAGACCAAAATTAACTTTGTCATGTTTCATGACGATGGAGAAATGGAAATTTTAAAATAAGACAATCCATTAGAAAATACATCCATGCAATACTATCTTATTTACCAAATACTTGACTACTTCATGATTAATATAGAAGAAAAATAGGGTTACCAAAAAGTATTGGCAAAACTTTTGAAGGGCATAAACCATAGATAAGGCCTCATGGTTAGTTATGGAATAGTTTTGTTCCATTAGTGTGAGCTTCTAAATTGAAAAATAAATAGAATGATCAAAGTTACCCTCACCATGTTATTCTATGATAGCACCAAATTCTATGCTTGAAGCATTTATATGCACATGAAAAGGTTAGTTCCAGTTTGAAACTAGAGAATGGGTGCAATAACTAGTTTCTCCTTCAAAGCCTCAAATGTTTGATGATGTTGATCGATCCATAATAATATGCCACTATGTTTAATTAGTTCTTGTAATGGTGTTGTGATGCTGACATATCATTGAATGAACTTTTGATAGTACCCTATGTGACCCAAAAAGGTATGAATCTGACACTAAGTGGTTGTATCTAGGTGTTGGATAATGATCATAACCTTGGATGGGTCTACTAGTAATCTATCTTGATAGATGATGTGCCCAAAAAATCCCAAAAGGTGTGGTAAAGATACATTTATTAATATTTAAGGAAAATTAAAGTTGGTGGTAGTACTCGAGAATGAGGTGTAGATTATCATAGTGATCCCACACTAGAACATACATATTCAAGTCATTAAAGTAAACTTGAAGGAACTTATGAATAAAATCCTTGAATGCTTTCACTATGATGTATGAGAACACTAATAGTTCATTATTTAGGCCAAAGGACATAAAATTGTATGAAATGAACATAATTTAGTGGAAAAAGTATACTTCTCCTTATATTCCTTAGTAATTTGGACTTGATGATAGCCAAAAAATCCATCAGTGAAGGTGTAGATCTCACACCCATCAACACCTTCTAGAATTTATTCAATGAAAAGCATTGGGAAAAGGTTTATTGTAACCCACACAAATTTGAATGTGATCATCCTTATTAATTATTATCACCATGGGATTAACCCATTTAGATTCATCAATGATGGTAATAACTCCATTGCATAACATTTTATCAATTTCCTCTTTGACCTAAGTGTATAAATTAAGCTTCATCTAATATGGTCACTTTTTAACCGGTTGAGCACTATCAACCAATTTGATATGTATTTTTCATAATGATGGATGCACTCCTTTCATATTTATGTAGTTCTATGGGTATATGTCTTGATACTCCTATAGGATTTCAATTATTTTAGCTAAATCTACTTCAAACTAGTAATTTACCAAAAATAGTAATTTTAAGCTTGTCTTCCATACCAATATTATACTCAACCATTTAAAGTGGAGCAGAGTATGATCTCTACTTAGACTACATAGTATCTTGAACATCCTATACCCCACATGCCATAGGAAAGTTTAAATGGTCTAATGGTAGCTCTAATGGATTAACACTAGTACTTTCATCAACTTAATATATGACCTTTTGATTCCCCTTATGGACCTATTCTTAATGGTTATATTCTGATTAAGGGTTGGGTTCCAATCAACTCCTGGTAGGAATATTAACTTCTTGGAATATGGTTAAATCATTCTTAGTTACACCATGCATGGTCTATATCTGGTTTTAAACTAGTGCTTGATCCCCCATAACTACTTAGTTTATGGATTGAAAATAGAAATTCAAAGCCATTTGTGATGAATAAATGTAAATATGGTATGTATACCACATTTGATGCACTCCTAGGTAGTTATATCTCTACACTTTTCTTGATGAATGTACTAAGCCCTATACTAGGTGTGTAGGGTACCATATAATGCATGAACCCATAAGAATTCCAATAAGAATGTTTTATTGACATTTCAAAGGATTTCACATCGCATTATATGTTATTTCAAAAAAGCAATACCATTGTAACTTATGGTGTAACAAACATGGTTACCATGGTGAAAATGATTATGCATGGCTACACATAATTTTTATCAAGTGCTTAGTTGGTATCGATAAGTAGACCACCATTGAGCAACAGTTCCCTACATTAAATTTTTTTATCATGCAAATACATTCATATTCAAAAACATAGTAATTTTCCAATTGTTGTAAGTATTCTAGGACCTACATTTAACCATTAAATCTAGGTTCCTAGTCCAACTGTAAGGATAGTGCATTTATCATGTGTCTACCAATAAGATGAATAAACTTATGGCATGTAAGTATCTTGTGTGAAACATTTATTTGTTGGCCAAATAAAACAAAACCTCATCATGTTAGATCAGATGCACCATGAACCTAATGTTCATAGGTAATTTTGGTAGTGTTAGAGTGGATTGTGTGTCTCCCCATTGTAGCATACCATCAAGAGTAGGATATGCATACTCATTTCCTTATGTCATGATGTTATAGAGGTGACTGAGGTCTTCACCAACATCAACTGTTTATACAAAAGGGGTGCCTTGGTCATTATTAAGAGGAATGACCAAGCATTGGGTATCATTCTTAATGCTAATGTAACCCTTATTAAAATGCAAATTATAATCATTTGCATGTCACTATGGTTGAACCAATAGGGTTAGGAAATCATAATCTTGAAATATTTTAATTATTTCAGAATCACCTTTGAACAAGACACCTAATTTATTAATGGAATCATCCTTAGGAACACCTATAGGCACTACTTGAGTCTTGTTGGCCATAAATAGAATGTGTGGGGAAGATTGTAAAGTAAGGCTTCCCATATTCTTCCAAGCATCATTCATGTGAACATTAACTTATATGTGGGTGTACACCAATATATATCATATCATCCAATCATAAATGGATGCATTCATATTGAACTCTTTGTCACATTGAGTATTGGTTTGGACATGAGTCTCTTCTCATCGTGCATGGTTCAAATAATGATTTACTGAGGTCTTGGTTATTTGTTGTCATAACCAATTATTAAGGGGAGGAATGATGTTCTTACTAAGAATAATCTTTCAAATCTCATAAAATTCATCCTACCCATAGTTAGTTGAGATAGTATCTCTTTGCATCTCAACACACATGAAAGCATCCTTATCCTTAAAAAAATCAATTTTGCCTTGTATTTCACATACCAAGGCCATTGTGTCATGCAACACTTATTTATGTTATTGATCATTTGGGTAATGATGCACATAATGTTCTTCATGTTGAAACTTTTTAGCAGGTAGATTTGAAACTACTTGGGAATGAGTGCCACTCTATGTAGTAATGTTTACCTATAGTCCAGTTGATGGGGTGGGATGGAATAGTCTCCATTGAGAACTTGGAGTTTTTGTAACATGAATGATACCAACACCCTTCTCATTTTGTTCTTTGGTAATGGTTGCATATAAATTAGGGCATTATTCAAGGTAATTTTCATTTTTATAAAAGGAATGGGTAGGATACATCATGTAATCACATTGGTAGTGGTCCAGATATCCCCAAATATCCACATTTGTATAAGTTTTAGATGGAAAATGACCACCTCCATGTCCATTTCCACATCCTGACCCATGAAAGATTGACCTCCGCCATCTTCCTAGTTATTATTAATATAAGTTTGGTGAATTTCTCTCATGTGTGCTTCATGAATATCATTTATGACCCAATAGTCATTTGTATCATGTGCATATGCATCACATATCTTATAGTATAGTGACACCTTAAAATAAGTAGCACACTATAACAAGGGAAATTTTTTTACATCATGATCCTCTTGATAGATATTACATGACTATTTTATTGTATTGAAAACATTATTCTAAGGATAATTATTTATATTATGGTCTTCCACTTCATAGTCAACCCACCAAAGGTTTTAATGCATATCATGAAATTATTAGATGTAAGCTTTTCCAAGTGAGATTCCATCACATCAATCTGAGCCTCCATAAAAATGTTTATATTCATATTTATACCTCCCATGGATTTAATGTAAATGGAAGCTTATAGTGCCTCATGCAGTTCAATAAAAGTCTTGTGGGATAAGGCTCATAAAAAAAGGAGTAATAACCCTCCCAAAAACCATAAAACATGTTATGTGGGTTAATCTCAAATGATAATTTTGATATAATAATTTTGAAATGCACATCATATATGTACATGCTCTCCAATAAGCCCTTGATTTAGATATTTTAATGTGTAAATACTCTATAACTCAAATTTAGTGATGTCAAACTCTTTAAGAAAGGTAGTCTTCAATAATTCATTATTCACAACAACTTGTTGAGGATCAAATTTGTGGTACCATTTCTGTGCATGATCCAATACAGTAGTGGAAAATTGAATGGTCTTTCATTATGAATAAATAATACCCTACACTTAATAAATGATTTCACACTTGTGAATATGTTCCATCACATTTTTGATACCTTAATATTCAAGTATATGAAGCATCAAATTGTAATAGACTTTAGGTGCATTCGATGGTTGTAGTGGACCTTGTTGTGGTACTCCTCTAGTTATTCCTGAGACCTATGGGTGAGGTCTATTAATACCTCCAATATCATCATCTGATCCTCATCTAGCATAACCACCACTAGTACTTCCTCCTACACCTCTTACAATAATAGGCACACTAAAAATAGTGGGCATTGAGGAAGGTTGATTTGAAGTGGGTGGGCCTATATTTTTTCCACTATTTACATTAGGTCCACCTTTTGGCATGAAAATTTATCAGGGGGATAAATCATTGTATTCATGTCAATAACATAGGGAAATAAATCCATCTCCTATTATAAGGTAGAACTACCTTCATTTAAAGACAAAAAACTACTGAAAAGGAAATATTTATAAGTAAAATTTGTAAATCATGGGTGGTACTTTTAATCTAAAAGTATGAAAAGGGATTTTAGAATGCAATATGTAGAAAGAGAAGGAAAGGAATGGATTTTTTTTAGAGGATAAATTTTTCAAGTTGAACACTAAGACTCGATGAGCATATTAGAGGGAAAATTAACATTAAAGGGGAAATATCTCTCATTCAATGGATTGAAAAGACATATTCATATTCTTAAGAATATGAAACGTACACTAGAAAAATACCTAGCCTTGATAACAAAGATGAGTAACACTATATTTTATAATATAAAAAATAAAGATATCACTTTTATTCCCATCGAGATTCCACTTATATTTGAAATATAAATCATAATTCCAAATAGAAATTTGTAACCTAATTTATTAGTCTTAACATTTTAAGATGATAGAAACAGAAATGAGGATCAAATACATTAAATTAAGATAAAATATATGATCCAAAAGGGATCACTAACCCAATTTTAGAAACACCTCTTTGTATTGATCTTAGTGAAGTAGAATATCTGATCTCCCTTTACAAAGTGTTGTACATAATTTCTTTATTCAAAACCCTTATTATGAAGGCCTAACTTAAATTTATAGGCCAAAATAGGTGGTTATGGTGCAAAACTATTTTTTTTACCTTTTAATAGAGTTACAAAAACATGAATGATAAATTACAACTTGAAAGGGTGCAAAAGTGTTTTGAGCACTTGACAACACTATAAAAAACATTTGGTGTTTTTACACTGCTTACAAAAGCATATTATCAATTTGTACAACTTGAAAAAACAAGTTAGAAATATTAAAAAAGTCAAGGGGAAATACAATGAAAAAGTAAAAGTTACATGAAAATAAATATTAGAATAAAACATTGGAATGCTAAGAACAACTTCAATCATATTGCTGCTTCATTGATAACTATTTCTCTTTTAGAAAGCCATCAAATCTTTGGGGAAACACCCTTATCAAATCTTCATCTAATCCTTATGTATACTTTTATGAAATATTTGTTGATTAGCTTAATTATCTCATCTCTTGAAACTTGTTTTGGAGTCTATTCAGCTTCAAATTAAGATTATCAACATCAACTTGGTATTTGGCCAATTGATAATTTAGATATGGGATTGATATTTCTCTGAAATTGCTTTTTAAAATATTCTATCACAATTTCAATTGAAACAAGATTTCCACCCTGATCTCTATCATTCACAAAAGGACATTTTAACCTTTTAACCTCAGTATCAATCTCTATCATTATGTCACTTCTAAGTGACTTTGTACTATTGAATTTTTGAAGGCATTCTTTAAGTGATTAAATTCTAAATTTCATGGCCTAGAAGAATTTGATTTGATAAACAAATTTTTTACTGATGACTCTTTTCTCAATAAGGTCAATAGAGGGAAATTTTGAGAATTCAATTAACTTAGGGATGAACTCCTCCTAGTTCTATATTTCCTCTTTCTACCCATTTTCCTTTGTTGTTACATGTTCACATTCTAACCAAAATTTAGAGACCATTGTCATTACAAGGATAATTGTTGAGGTTCCCTCATTAGTGATCTTCTTGATCTAATCTTTCATTACATTTCCCATTTGTAATACCTATTTAATTTTCTCCAACATCTTAGCTTGAAGACTTGATGAAACAATTGCTAGTTGAATTAGTCTAATCAACCCTTGTATCACTGAATTCAACTATTCCACTTTCTCCTTTAACTCATATTTCATTGCTTTGTCCTTATCCATTTTCTTGAAAATGGAATCAATTACCAATTATACATTTCCTTTCATCATTATCTATTGAACTTTCCCAAATAAACTCTAGATACTTGATAGTCTTCAACTCTGATTTATGATTTATCTTTTTTAATTATGTGAATTTCCACTTCTGCATAGTTCTCTCCTTTTTCATTTGTCACCATATGTGAGATGGTTCTTGATTTATTTGATATTTTTGAAAAAGGGATTGGGGTTTTCAAAGTCTCAAAGTCAATATCCTCATGTTCAACAACTTTTCTTATTTTATTTGCCACTATGGACAACTAATATAACATTGTTGTGCTTGAATGAAGAGGTGTGAAAAAGCTAAGATTTATGGGGCCAACATTTTTAGGGTGGAATAAGGTGTCTTTTCAGTTGTGTAACCTAAAAAATATTTTTCTCCTTCTTCATGTTTTCTAATTGTGTCAATTGGATTTCCTGGAGAGGAGATAATAAACAATTCAAATTTGAGGGAAAAGATGAAGAAACATGAGTGATCTCTTATAGTAGGAAAACAAATGATCTACAAAGAAACATGTCATTTTAAGTAAGAAATTGTTGGGTTGTGTTCTATATAAGATCTTGAGAATGCGTTAAACTATTAATGGGAATTTATTGATAAATTTAAGGATTATGAGAAGAGGAAAGATTTTTACCTAACCTCTTTATCTTAAACTTGAGAACCTTTTGTGGTGAAATGTCCTATTGAGTATTTTATGGTTCTTGTGCTTCCTCTATCACTAGGGGTTCTCCACTTGGACTTGATTCATCTTATTTCACTACTTCATCATTTTTTTTAAAAAAGCTACCAAACTAATCCTCCCTAGGAGGTGTACGAAAATCAATGTTTTCAACATCTAATCCTTTACTCCTCAACCACTTGAGAGTCCTTTCAAGTACTACCCTTATTCTACTTCTGAGAGAAGTATATTATTTATTATCATAATGGACTATAAGTCGTGGTTTCATTACAATGTTTTATTTTTCAAAGATGGGATCTAATGTGACCTCAACATCCACCAACTACTTTGGCACTTTCATTATGCCAAAATTGACTATCTACTTCAAGGTAAACCATGAATAGTCCCTGATCCTAAAACTTTTCTCATCATCACAGTCCATCTAATAATCCTTAAAGTGTGAGATTTTGGAATGAAGGTGTAAGGTTATGTTTAATTAAGCCTTTTATATCAAATGCAATCTACTCTCAAAAGTCTTAAGATTACAATGATACATATATTTCTTTATTGTTTTGGATTTTATCAATGATGGAAAAATATACCTACCAAATGGAAATTATAAATTTGATCTTTGTCCTATGTTACCCTATCAAAAACTTGGGTGTTTCAATAAGTTATCTCACAAATTCTATTAATTCCCACTTATCACTGACATATCATGGAAGCATATAAGGAGCCCTTTCACAACCATTAATTCTTAAATAACTAAATTTTGGAAATTATATGAACCAAGTTACCCATTTGGATATTTTCATGTAGTTGCTACTGATAACCTTGTATTAAAAAGCTATTTATCCAACAACTAAATGACAAAATGAATGAAATAATCATTTACACTCTTATAATGTTAGGTGATTTCTTTCAATGCTAGTTGGGGATATAATTTGTGTAATTTTAAAGTCACCCACTGTATATAATCCATTAAAATATCTTTGACTAGACACAATGTAGATAAGATAGAAAGTTGTATAAAAATTTGATGTGACCATTTCTATTATCTATTTATGGATTGCATTAATGATTAACTTTCCCAAATTGAGATATATCATGTTCCTATGAATGATCTAAATGAACTTGTACATCCATGTATAATTTTTTTTCATTATTGGACTCCCCACTATTCTATGTAATAGTGTTATTATGTCATTGATGTCATTATTGAAGTTGGATATTAGTTTCTTTGGGAGTCATGTAGAATAATGGTTTAGTTTGGTCAACCATCCATTGTTTACTGTATAACACAAGAGACATTATTATCATCTTTAAAATTTGAGAAGACTCAGGGGTCAAATGTACAAAAGATTCCCCATGTGTAAGGTGCAACATATTATCTATGTGTTTTGGAGTGAAACTTGCCACCAATTCACCTTGTCAATCTCTTACTTCCCTCATCTATGAATTATTGTGATCCATCATGACCAATACCAATTTAGGAGATTACACAAAATTTAAAAAATATATATCTTATGCCAATCCACTATCGAAGATTCCCTGACCAAATTCAGTTTTATGCATTGCATTCATTCTCTCCAAAAATTTGTTTAAGTTACTATGACCTAGATAGGTATCTGTAATATTTTCCACATTGGATTTCAATGGTGAAAGAGTTGTCACACCCTAAAATTGGTATTTCATGATTTATTTATCTTTTCTTTGAATTGATTTTTCTAGAGTAAAGGATAAAGACATTAAGTTTTATGAGAAAACTAATAGTTGAGATATATTTACACAATAGTGATTGACATTTCAATTTTATAACACAAAAAAAATTGATCGCTAATTGATTTTGTAAAAAATTCAAACCTTCCAAGCTTAAATAAGGCTATTTAGACATCCAATTCCTAACACCATTTATGTTGAAATTGTAAATCTTACTCGAATTGCACTCAAATACACATTTTAAGTCAAAATCCATAAAATGCCCTAAATGGTTTGAACTTGTTATTTACAAGTGCTAGTTTAGGTCAAAGTATCCCTAAATAGGGCAATGCATTTATGGGCCAACTAACTTTTATCTGATCAATTTGAGTCAAAATGACCATTCCACCATTTAGTGCTCTAGATCACTCTTTTCTTCTAATTCATTGGTACACATCATGTACCTTTGTTATTTATTGTTGGCAACATCCTAAATGGGAATATAGTTCCAATGCATCTAGTGTCACCTTCTAATTCCTCTTCAATTAAATTATAACCTAGTAATATGAATTTTTGACCATTTTGATTAATTAAGGACCAATTTTTAAATAATTGCACAAATGTTGATTAACCTTGTTTAAGACTAATTAATCTAGATCAAGAGCTTAAGTGAATTTTCCATGAGAGTTGTTGAATATTTATTTTTGAAAATTGATTCTTATTATCTACATCACCAAGTGATATCATCTATGGGGTGGCATCCATCAACCCATGAGTGCATAAAATATCAAGATTATGGGTCACCCATACCTAGTTAATACCTCCCATGCCTCTTTAATGCCCTTCTTCCAAAGTCATCTTGAGGAAATTTATGGATTTAATTCTAAATATTAGGATTATCCTCAACCACACATCTCAATATTAAGATGGATGGTTCAGGTTGATCCTGACCAATCTCAAAAATCTATAAATAGAGAGGTCATGAAAATCATTTCTAGGCTATTTTGGTGCAAGGTTATTATTCTCAAATATCTCCATAGCTTGAACATTGCAAATTTATAATGCTAAATTATTTCCACAAAACTTCATTAATAGGCTAGTTTAGTGATTATACATCAAGAGCCTAGGTTTTATGGAGTGTTCTGAGGCATTGGAGGAGATTAGCACCATTGTTGACAAAGACAAGGATGTTTGATCAAGGCAGAACATGTTTTTGAGCCACATGGGTATGGTGAATCCATTTGGGAAGGTAATATAGTGATTGATTTCTTTCATTTATTTCTTACTATTCTTTTTAATTCCCATAGGAATAGATAGGCTTGGTTAGTTAGTTCTTTATGCATGTTTCATGGTTTATGGACTAATGCTTAACTAACTTGCTTTGTAATCCTCTCTACATCTTGGCACACTCAGTGGGATAAGACGCATCCTAAACCTAAAGAAGATCCTTTTGCAACTTTAAAAAACTCATTTGAGCTCTTAAAACTCTTGAAAATTTATTTTCTAACTTTATTTTACCATTTTTGGTTACCAGAGTTTTTACATAGTAATCAACATCAACAAAAACACTGACATCAATTATTGACTTAATTGGCCTTAGTTACTAGAACCAACATTGATTAGATCTCAGTTTCCTGTAATCAATGTCAGTGGTATTGATTGACATTGGTCACTATGTTTTTTCCAAAAACATAGACTTGAGACCTACTTTTCCAAAGTTTTTTGTTTCAAATTCAAAAGGGCTTCAAAGCTAAAGGACATGCTAACAATTTTCCTGCAGGATCAAGTTTAAAATTTGCTTAAAACATGTTTAAATCACCTTTGCATGCATAAAAAATTGATTAGTAACTTTGTTTTGGTGTTTAACAAAGAATTTAGGTGTTTTTGGTGAATGTTTTTCAAATTTTGTAACTAAGACCAAGGGGTCAAATGAACACCACCAAACATTTCATTTGGGTTTTAAAATTAAACACACTTATTAATTCTTGTTTACAATAGTTGATTAGATTAATCTTATTTGGAAAAAAGAGGTATGTTGTGTGTATGCTCTTCCATTTTTACCCTATAGGGACCCCTTGGAATCAAAAACACCATTCCTATTAGCCTAGTCCAAGGATTAGAAAGAAAGTCATCTAAAACACTCCCCCAAAAAATCGCTAAAGTTTGGGTGATCTTGAAAATGACCCTAAAGTCTTTCTATTTCATGGTTTCTTTATTTTTATGCATATTGTCTTGTGAGGGGGACTTCATCACCTCCTGTAAGTTCTTTAAGGAAGCTTTGACCTAGGGTTTCATCTCTCAACATTGACTTCATTGAGATCCTTTGGAGTTGCACACAAGATGTAGTGGCACTTTAGAGATCACACTACACTGAGAAAATAGTAAGATATAGTGGTTGCATAAAGGACTAGACCTTTTTGCAACAAGCCAAGTGATACAGACCCAAAATCCATGATTTTATTTTACATTGTTTGGTGTGAAATTCATTGTGCAATTGATTCCCCTAAAATGATCAAAACCTTGCTAATTTAGTAAACCCCATTTTTCCATACCCTTGATGAGATTTGGATGATTATAGTTAGTGTATTATTGGTTATTTTTGCTTGGTATGATTTGAGGCTAAATACTTGTTTATTTATTCATAATCCATGTCAAAATAATGCATTTGAGTTGTGAAGGGTAGTGTTATGCTACCCAAATCATGTCAAAATATTTTTGAGCCTTTTTAGTCTTTGAAACATAACACTGACCACATTTTTTGAGTATGCTTACACCATTAGGCTGATCAATTTGTTTCAAAATTTATTTACTATTATATCAAAACAATTTGTTTCAAACCACTTTGTGTATACCATGTGGACTTTTGTCTTGTGTCATCATGCTGTCCAATCTTGTCTAGCTTGTTTGGTCTAATCTTAGTCTTCAACTTTGCATTTTCAATTAGCCTTGTAAAGTTTGAATCTAGACATTGATTGATTTTTTTTTAGGCCTCAATTCATGGGGTTGGTACGTAGATATTTTTATTTTGGGTTTCATAGCTTTGATTAAATTATTACCCAATTTTGAACACTATTGATTGTTTATATGTTCAAGTGCCTATCCTCATCATTTTTTGTGACTTTTTTTGGGAAAACACAACCTTTCTTTGAAAAACCTTTGATGTTATATATTTTACATTAGGTTGTTTACCAAATCTCAACACAAACTACTTTTGAGATTTAGTTCCACCCCTTTGAGCAAGTTGAACCATGTTTGAACCATTTATCATTTGGATCATTTTTCAAGGTCTGCAGAACTTTAAGTAGTTTTACTTTTTGGAGCTTTCTTCATTAAATATAGATATGTCTAGCTACACTTATAGTGCATTCATGGATAAACCAACTTATGATAGAATGGCCATACAAAATGACTTTTATGACTTAAGTCAAGACTCCTATGATGACAATATGGTTTGTGAGATAGATTTCTATCCACCTCACAAAAATTAGTCATGGGAACACAATCAAGATCTAACTTATGATCCAAGTCATGATTAGAATGATTAGGTTTATCAAGAAAACTTGGATGCTTTGGTTTGTGTAAGTAATCAAACTCCACAACATACCAAGATTACCATTTTAGGACCTCCTCCTTTGGTTCACATGGGTAACCAAGCTAAGAAGCATCTAGTTATTACCATTTTTGGCCCATCACCATATTTTGATGAGCTTATTGATGAAGAACCTCCATTTGATGAACCAATTGTTTTTTATCCCTTCTTTAATAGTCTAATCTTTGGATATTCCATTATTGAACCACAAACAAAAATTCTTTCTAAACCAAATGTTCCCCACTTTATAAATTTTGTGTCGAGCTCTGAGCCTAAACAAGAACCATTACCTCTTCCAAATCCATCTTTGAGGATCAAAATTTATTCAAATTTGATCCTTTAAAAATAATTATGAACCAAAACCAACATGTTATTATTGAAACACCCATTTATAACAAGATAAACTATGATAAGTTACCTATTCATATGTTATTTATTTTTAAAGAGCCTCATCTCCTTGACAAGCCAATCTCAGTAGAGTTGTCTCTTAATCTTTTCCATCTCATTGAGGAGTCTCACTTTGAAAGACATAATTTTGCCAAGACATCCCTTGAGCATTTCCCTCATTTTGAGGGGCTCACTTAGATGAGTTGGTCTATCTTGAACCCTTCCAAAATGAATCAATTTTTATTGAGCCCATTATGCCATCACATGTCATTACTTATCAAAAATTCAATGTTCAACAAAAAATTATCAAAACAACCATATTAGTTGAATAAATATTAGATTCAAGTTTTATTTTTGAACTAACATTGTATTTAACATCAAAAATAGACTCAACATCATTTGTGACATTGGATTAGGAGTCCCTTATTTTAGAATCAGAGTCAAAAATAAATTATACTATTAGTTGTTACAACATTGGTTACAATTTCCTTCCAGATTAATTTAAACATAATTTTTATCTATCTACAATTTTTTAGGATGATTACTTTAGCATCAACACAATTTACCCTAGTATATTATATGAGGATTGTGCTACCTTTCACCATACCATTATTATAACCTAACATAGCCATTATATTAACATTCTACCTCCCATAAGTGTCAATTAGGAATGACAGAATCACACTTTGTTGAACTACATCCATGGTGACATAGTAGTTGAAGAAGAGAAAGGAAGCCAAGACAAAATTCATGTAGCAGAAGAACACTCTCCTAGAGGGACCTTTTCAGAGGCACTAAGGGATAAGCAAAGATCAAACTCAACATCTTTTAGTGACACCTTTTTGAAGGCACTAGAAGATAATCAAATTCAAATGTTAACATCTCTTTGTGAAACCTTCTTAGAGGTGTTATGAGATGATCATAAAAAATTCATGAGTGAAAACCTCATTAAGGAAACAATAGCTGAGCACAAAAGTTATTCATTGTTTATTGAAGATCAAATCAAAGATCAAATCAAGATAGCTTCATGTCTACAACCTAATTAGATGGTAGCTACTCTCAAGATCAAATAATATAAAAATGTGGTGGTCCTATTGAGATAACAAGTATTCAACCCCACCTCAACAAAAATTATGTCAAATTTGGCATCAAAAACATTACATGTGACTTAAAGTTCTGATCTTTATTTGTTTCCCCACCATTCCACATTCCATTATCATCAACCATTCCATTTCAAAATCAAGCCTACCATCCATTATTTGTCCTTTTTTACCATCCATAGTCACACTTTCCTTTGTAGAGGCTACAAAGATACCTTATCTCGATGCTTGAAGGAATCAAAATCAATGACCAATGAAGATCATAAAAGCATTCTCAGTAACCAAATATGGATGCCATTCTTGATAGAGTAGCTATTTCAATGAGGTATGGCCTAACAATTAACATGATCAAGTATTATATTTATATCATTTGTTGATAGGACATGCATCTCCATCTCAATAGGAAAAACACAATCATATGCCATTTCCCACATCTAGGCCAAAAACATGTACCATACCATTTCACATTGCCATGCCATTACCAATGTTACATACCCATTTTCCAATGTCAAATATTCCTACCATTTACCCCATCACTTGGGGGCAACCATCTTACCATTTTATTCAATCTATCTAGACCATCATTATCCTTAACAAGACCATGCCATCCTATCATTCCATTCTTATCTAGACCAAAGCCTATTTTTAGTCATCTTACCTAATCCTATTTTGATCTTAGCTACTTTGGTTCTTTCTATACTTTTTTTGAGAGGATTTTGATCAAGTTTAAACAATCAATCAAATATATGTTTACAATTATAGTTTATGAAAGTAGTGTGATAGTTGATGTAGCAAGATATCTTTCATCCTATCCATGTTTATTTTTGTGAGCTTGATTATAACCACCTATGGGAAAATTAGTGTCTCACTAGTCTTGCTACTAATTATAACCACCTATGGGAAAATTAGTATCATTGACTTATGTTGTTGTATATTATTTAGAACCACCTATGGGAAAACTAGGGGAAACACTTGTTTATCATGCATTTCCACATCACTTTGCCATCATTGTTTTCATTTGACTGACTATTTGCTAGATTTGAGAACTTGTTGGGACCTAGTTGGTTTTTCCCTACCTTTTTATGTGGATGGAAGTACAATGACTTGAGGTCATTTCAAGATTATGTCGATCATGCACAAGTCATGTTGAGGTCACCTCAGTCCCCCTTTCTATATGCTCTCACCATTTTCTGAGCAACTCATGAACCTTTCTCTCATTGATTTGTGAGCATGGTCATTGTAGCTAACTTAGCTATCTTATTGGAAACTCTACTCTCAAGATGTGTATCTCCTCAACTAGATGGTCCCACCTTATTCATATTTTATCCCAAAAACATAAAAAACATTGGAAATACTTTAAAAATAGCAAAAACATTAGAACATGATCCACAAAAGAACAAAAACATTATCTCACACTTCTATACATTTGTATATTCCCATTCTACCATCCCACATTCTCACTATTTTATGAGAAACTATTAAGTTTGAATGCTCTTGCCATTTTTCAAGCATAAAAACACCAATTCATTTCATCTTGTCCCATGCACCTTCTATTTTGCAAGATCATTCTTTCTTGTCTCATTAGCTTCTTGTTTGTTAGATCATTCTCATTTGTTGGTCATATCTTCCATATTCTTATATAACATTAATCATGCTATCCTGATCATCATTTTCCTTCTATCCCATTTCTTGGGAGAACTACATTTAGCCTGAAGTTCATGTTGGAACATGCATCCATGGAATTATGTAGGCAACATCCACTTGTCTTATACATCTAGAATCATCTTGGCCAACCCCTTCCTTTTCTTCTCTTCCCATTTCTTCTATCATTGTTTCTCTTTAATCAGGGAATTATTGTCATGTGTAGAAAGTAACACCTCTAATGCACATGCATGAACATTTATCTTTACAATGCACTAACTTGGTTTTTATTTGTGTGTGTTTGTTTGAGTTTTCTTGGTGTTTTATTGTGTTTTCTTGGTATTTTTTTACTTTCGCACCTCTCCTTTTATTTTCTTCTCATTTTTTTTCTTTTTATTCCTTTTTGTCTTATTCTTGGTCTTGTGTTTCTTTATCTTGTTTTTCTATTTGATTTTTCTTTTCTCTTTTTGTTTAAGAATGCCTTGATGGTCCACATGGATCTTGATTATTCATATCTTGTTCTCATGTCATTAAGATGTTCTTGCCTTTTTTTTTAACATTTTTGTTCCTAATTAAGTCTTTATGGATCATATCTTGATTTAAAGTTAGGTTCATTTATGTTTATCTTTTTCCTTGTTTTTTCTTTTTTGTTCAAATATAAATCATTGTAACTCTGGTTTTGGTCATTGTTTTACCATTATCTTTAGTTATATATGTTCACATTTGAACTATCTCAGTGCAATTGGAATCTTATGTCATTTTAATTTATTCATACTTATGATGCCTAAATTCTTTTGCTATATGAAGCACTTTTTGCTCAGGTCTCAAGGTGTTAACATCAACATGAACTCTAATGAATGATTCTCAAGAAAACTTTACAAAAACTAGGATCATGATGTGGAACTAGGCATCTAGGTAACATGCATTTCAAGCTTCTTTGTCTATGCTTATACTTGCATCTATTTGTATACATTGTAAGTCTAATCAATTCTTGGTCATTTTTCATCATGCTTCCTTCCATTCTCTCCCAAACTTGGGTGAACTACATTGGCCTAAAGTTCATGATGGAACATGAGTCCATGGAACTATGTAGGTAGTGCTAAATTTCTATTTGAGTTTAGCTCAATTATCTCCATTCTTCTTTTCATCTCTCTCATCGCTTTGTGCATTCTCATATGCTTGGTTTTATATGGATTTCTAAGCCATTACACCATCTCATGTAAATTTGCACCCGCTCGCTTTAACCTATCTTTTAGGTTATATCCTTGAGCTATTTTTATTTCCAATTACCCATGTTGGGGCCTAAAATCTGAACCACATCCATATAAAATCAGCTCTATAGGGGAAAAACATTATTTATTATTTATCAATGATCAAGATTTGCCCTACTGAGGCACCACTATTTTATCATGATCAAATATGCTCTACTAGAGTATCTTTTATTATATTCTCTTTAGAGACCCTATTCTAGTGGTACTTCCCTTTCTAAATTAGAGTGTTCTCTCTTTTCCTCTAATTCCAAGATATTCAAATTAAAGCCCATGATGGAAATATTTTATTGCACAACTTGTCTCGAGATTGATTAATGTCATAAGCATGTAACTTGTACTTATGTCTATAGTGTGTCCCTTACATTTATGGATTATATATTTCCCATTCCCCATATCTATAAGGCCTATTATACCTCTCATTATATTTTGATCATTGATGGTAATCACATGTACAATCATTAGCTCATATAGATGCGATCTATTCTATGGGTTAATCTCTCACTTTCTCTCTCTTTTGAGAGACCATCCTTCTCTTTCATCTTAGCATGCCCTCTCAAGTGGGCATCATGGGTCTATTCTAATTTCTTCTTAACAACTCTTTTCTTTGAAAATACATTGCTTCACTTGAATGTCTTACTATGCCTTCTCAAATAGGGAAAAAATTTAGACATCCAATTCCTAACACCATTTATGTTGAAATTGTCAATCTTACTCAAATTGCACTCAAATACACATTTTAGGTCAAAATCCATAAAACACCCTAAATGGTTCAAAAATTTTATTTACAAGTTCTAGTTTAAGTCAAAGTATCCCTAAATAGGGTAATGCATTTTATGGGCTAGCTAACATTGATCAAATTAGTTTGAATCAAAATGACCACTTCACCATTTAGTGCTCTAGATCACTCTTTTATTCTAATTCATTTGTACACATCATGTACCTTTGTTATTTGTTGTTGGCAACATTCTAAATGGGTATATAGTTCCAACACATCTAGCGTCACCTAATTCTTCTTCAGTTAAATTATGACCTAGTAATATGAATTTTTGACCATTTTGATTGATGAAGGACCAATTTTTAAATAATTACACAAATTTTGATTAACCTTGTTTAAGGCTAATCAATCCAAATCAAGAGCTTAAGTGGATTTTCCATGAGAGTTGTTGAATATTTCTTTTTGAAAATTAATTATTATTATCTACATCACCTAGTGACATCATCTATGGGGTGGCATGCATCAAGCCATAAGTACATAAAATATGAGGATTATAGGTCACCCATGCCTAGTTAATTCCTCCCATACCTCTTCAATTCACCTTCTTCTAAAGTCATCTTGAGGATGTTTATGGATTTAATTCCAAATATTAGGATTATCCTCAACTACACATCTCAATCTTGAGATGGATGGTTTAGGTTGATCCTGACCAATCTCAAAAATATATAAATAGAGAGGCCATGAACGTCATTTCTAAGCTATTTTGGTGCAAGGTTATTATTCTCAAATATCTTCAAAGCTTAAACAGTGTAAAGTTATAATGCTAAATTGTTTCCACAAAGCTTCATTGATAGGCTAGTTTAGTGATTTCGCATCAAGAGCCTAGGTTTTATGGAGTGTTCTTGAGGCATTAGATGAGCTTACCACCATTTTTGACAAATACAAGGATGCTTGATCAAGGTAAAACATGTTTTTGAGCCACATGTGTATGGTGAATCCATTTTTGAAGGTACTATGGTGATTACTTTCTTTCATTTATTTCTTACTATCCTTTGTAATTCCCATAGGAATATATAGGCTTGGTTAGTTATTTATTTATGCATGTTTCATGGTTTATCTACTAATTCTTGACTAACTTGATTTTTAATCCTCTCTATAGGTTGTACGACCTTTTTTGGATTTGAGAAAAAATAAATAAAAAATTAGTCTTCTATTTTTTTAATTTTCAAACCCTCAATGTTTTATTAAACTATTGGTCTCCTTTTAAATGATTTAAAACAATAAAAACAAATTTTTATTTTTATTTTTAAAACTCCTCACTCCATGAGTCATATGGCATACATATTTATAATTTAAATAAGAAAAAAATTGAAAAATTTGATCATTTTTTATAAAATTATCTCACCTCTAATTCCTCCAATGTGGTTGTATGACCTTATTCTCAACTACAAACAAAATTTGAAACCAATTATTATCTTTTATAAATTATGTTCCCTTTCATTATTTATACAACACCGTATAACCCCCACTTTATAGGAAAAACAAATTAAAAAAATCCCTTTCTAATTTTATTTCTTCTTATTCCTCCTTCTTGGACAACATGTATTTTTGGTCTTATTTGAACAAGTAAAATGAATTGAAAATTATTTTTTGTAATTTGTTACCTCTCCAAATCTATTAATATGATGTACATTTCACTCTTCCTAGCTGGAAATGAATAAAATATAATATTTTTGGATTTATTTTTTTAATTTCTTATCCCTATATGGATCATACAGACTCTTTACATAAAAAAAAGAAACAAAATTTTATAAAAAATTGTTTTTGTCTTATTTTCTCCTTATATCTCTTTCCCTAGGGCATTGTTTTACATCTTTGTCTTTAGTTACAAATAATAAAATTTGTTCTTTAAAAAAAAAAATTAAAATCTCTTTATCTTATTTGGGTGTTGTATGACCTATTATTTGGCTAATAAAAATAATTAAAATTTACCTTTTTTCATTTATCATCACCTTATTCCTCCTTCACTGGGGTGTACAACTTGTATTACTTTTGAAAACAACACAAAAAATAGACTTGGTCTAGTGTTTCAATGAGAAGTTGCAAAATCATTTAGAACTTGTGCATGCCTGAGTAGATTATTAATAGATTCAAAAACTTAGGAAAGAGAGTTTTATTTTTGCACAATTTTAGGGAAGAAATCATGGAAATTATAATGTGGATTTTTTCATTTACAAGACTTAGAGAAGTGTAAAACAAATTTACATGACTTAGGGAATTTCAAAACAAATTTGCACAGATGAGGGAAGTGTAAATCAAATTGTCATAGCTAGGTGAAGTGTAAATTAAATTTTCATGGCTGGGGAAAGTGAAAAATTAATTTGTATGGTAGTGAAAAAGAGCTATTTTATTTCCATAGCAAAGGAAATTCCAAAACATATTTTCACTATTTGGGGAAATGAGATATTCAAAAGCAAATTAAAAAATTAAAATAATTAAAAATTATTTCAATGGATTTATTATTTTTAATTTGTAATTACACTATGTGCAAAATAAACAACACAATTTTCATGACTTGAAAAAGTATCAAGTCACTTTTGCACAACTGGGAGAAAAATGAAAATCATTTTTCATAGCTTACGAAAAGTTCAATGAATTTTACAAATTGTGGGGAAGGCCAATGACATTTTACATAGGGAAGATTGAAATCATTTTTTTTATAGTTTAAGTGATAAAGTGTTTTAATCTAAAATTCAATTTTTAATTAACTAATTAATTAATATTAATAAATTAACTACTTTTTATTTTTTTCTAAACCTAAAATTTTCAATCCCAAACTCAAAAATTATCCATAAAAAGTAAATTTTTGCTAATTTTTGAAATTTACAAAATAATGAAAATGCACCTAGCATTCCAAGGAGCCATAAATCACTTTTGCAATATAAAAGTAGAGACTAATGATAAATTTTTAACATGATATTGCACTTATAAATAATCCTCTATGGTTTTGGTTTTAGCTTTAATTTTAGAGTCCATGTTGTCAATATCTCAATTTATAACAAGAATTATGTCAAACTCCAATGCAATAGCATGCACTATGGTGGGGGAATTGGTTATATTTAGATTATGTTCCACTATTCATGTTTGTTTTGCTTCTTATATGTGTACCTATTCTAGCAAAGGGCATGAATCCATCATCAAAAAGTACTCACCATGCCTTTTTCCCCCTTTACAAATTCTCATGGCACTTTTAGTATCCTCTTATCTACCTTTGAGATTTCTAACCCTCATAACTGTATGCTTGGCTTCATCATGATTACACTTCCATAACTCTCATTATCTGAATTACACAATGGAATACCAATCCTATACTTATGCATATCATTCCATCTTTCCCCAATTATGTTGCTCATGTGAGAGAGAATTTAGCCATCCATGGGGAAGTTCTCAAGCCTAGAATCAACCATAAGCTTCTTAATCTCTAAGTGAAATTACTTGAGGTAATTCTCACATATTTCCCTCTAAAAATTGAACCATGATTCTTCTGTACAAGAATATGTAGAGACTATGTATTCTATAATATAATAATTAAGTATTCCCTTCCACCATATGCCTACCACTCATGTCCATGTAGTTTCCAATTTAGCTAAGGTTGTCTGATGTTCTATTGTCCAAAAATCCTTCCATCTATGATTTTTTGAGTAGTCTTGTGGATACGCTAAAATCCAAGCATGTAAGTGAATTGGTATTTATAAAAAGAATGTTTCATATAGACAATCATATAGGTGTTGTTATACTCATACACATGTATAAACTCCTAGTTTAAGATATTGTAGCACAAAGTTATCCTCTACTGTAAAAACCCAATGCTTGATATTTTCCAAAGATAATATTTGATAATTTCTCTACCATCATGCTAATAAGTGCAATGGGTCTTGAAAATAGAAATAAAATTTTGGGTATTTATCATTAGCTTTGTATAACTAAATATAATTTATGTGCTTAATAGAATGAAAATACCAATGATCTTTCTTTCTAGCATATCATGCAAGGGGTAACCTCATGTGATCACCTGAGGTGCATTGTAGGGACCAGTCCTCATTGATTTCCTAGTGTGATGGTGTTTAGTTAAGTTTTATCTTAGGCACTTGAGTTATTTTATTTAATCATTGTCACTATTATTATTATTCTAGAGTTAGCCAATTGATCAACCCATATAATGCATATAACTATTATTATCAAAGTAAAGTTAACACTATGGAGATCAACACAACATGATTTGAAAACAAGATCTAGTTATATTACTTTCATTTAATAAGGATACCAATTTATAATTCCATTACACATTCTCTTTGGATCCACATATTTATAACTATGCCACACATCCAACAATATCAACTTTGGTTCTAATAGCTCTAGCCATTCCAACTTATAGAAAACCTTCTTAAACAAGATAAGGGGTATTCATACATAGGTATACCCCTTGACTTTAGTTATATAATTAATAAAAAGTGATGACTAACCAATGACCATTAAGAAAAATGAGTCATGGAAATCCATTACAATGAATTCCTATTGGTTTGGGCCTAATTTCCCCTATATACCCTCTCTATGTTGGATCTTCATGTTCATGTTCCTCTTCTCTCATAAGGTAGTGCTATATTTATACTCTCATTAATATCCCTACTTCTATGAATTATTTTATAACCACCTCTACTTCTTTCACCCTTATCTTAATCTTAGGATTATACAAGTCCTACATTTGATGCTCCTCATTATTTTTTTACTTATCATTCATGACTTATCCTTCCACTTCAATATATTCCACATTATTCTTAAACCTTTCACTCTTTTTTGCCATATTCTTTTATGCCATGATCTTTCCATGCCTAGTTCCTCTATGTTGTTATCTCTCCCTTATGTTTCAAACCATGTTACCAAAACACTTAGAATATTTTATTATAAAATTTAGGTTTAACATAGTACATGGGACTTGCATATTTCTATTTATCTTATATTGTGAACTTATAGAATTAACATTCATATATCCACTAGGGAAACCCCCTATTTATTTATTTTTGGAACTAAATCAATTCTATGTCTAGGGATATAAATTAAAATCCTTTGGGTTTCTCTCTAGGGTCTCCTAGATCAAGAATATTACATACATACATGCTTAATTGATCTAGCAAGTTTGTTTGAACATTAATTCACTGCCACAAAAAAACCATGTTGCTTACACAAATCATATGTGTTACATGTATAATAAGAATATTCATGAATTCCCTATATAATATAGTGACCTTGTATTAAGATTAGATATAAGAATTGACAAAAATAAAGGAGAAGGCCAAAATTTTAAACCTAATTGGTTAAGCCCATATTTGGTAACAAAAGATGTTTAAAATAGATATTTTCAATTATATACCTCAAATGGAAAATGATTGTTATGAATATTTGAAATATTTGTATCTCAAACATTATTTCATATATATCTCACATATCACATTCACCTCTTTGCATTATTAAAAAAAAAATGCATTTTGTTATGTTGATAGGATAATTGTCTAATTATGAGTTCACATGATAAAACATTCAATGCAGCATATAATTTCATTTAGTCATGTTACCCTTTATTCCTATTAAAACATTACTCTCAAAATCCACATAAAAATATGAGTCTTGTCTTATTTTTTATGGGTATTGTACACTTTATTCCCATACATCTTCTTATAATCCTAAATATTCTAGCCTACAACCTAGTCTATAAGGTTGTCCATGGCATAAGTGAAAGTTAGGGGATATGGGCCTAAGAGAGAGAGAGCTTAAAATGTTAACCTTAATGAATTAAATTGTAATCCTACATCTCTCATGCTTCACAGATCATCAATGGTGATCCATGACATCTCACTAGTTGCATGGGGTTAGTATTGGGATGAGATGTCTTTACTCACCTATATTTATTATTTGGTGATGATCCCATGAATTTTCTTAGTTGCATGAGACTAAGAGTAGGGGATCACAAAAAATAAAAGAAAATAAATGAAAAAATTTGTCCAAAAATTAAAAGTAATAATGTCCCTAAACAATTTTATTATATGTTTATGCTAAAAGGAGAACATCCTCACTCTACCAATTCTATCTTGGTTGGCCATAACTTGATCTAAGTTTGGATAAATCCCATAAAATTTGTGTTTATTAAGATCATCAAGAATTATAATTATTTAATGGGTTGTAAGGATTAGGTCATCCTCTTATTCCTTGTGAAATTTGGATGTGTAGATTTCTTTTTTCACTATTATACATATGCCATATTTCTTTCATTCCATGATGATAATTCAATGCTACTTGTCATGTGGATAAACTAAATGAGTTATTTCCTATAAAAAAAACCTTTTAGTACATTCGTATATTATAAGAATTCATCATATTAAATTTTCATACATTCTATTATAACACTCAAATATAATCATTTCCATAAAATTTTATCATAAAAAATATAATAGCACTTCATCACATCCCTAGCCATCTATGGTGCATAAATTGAAAAAAATACATTATAAAGTTAAAAGAGATTATATATAAAATGGGTCATGTGTGTGTTTGTGTATGTACATGCACATATAAACATATATACATACATGTGTGTGTGTGTGTGTGTGTGTGTGTGTGTGTGTGTGTGTGTGTGTGTGTGTGTGTGTGTGTGTGTGTGTGTGTGTGTGTATATATATATATTTGTGTGTGTGTAGACACACACACATACATATATATACATACCACACACACATACATATATATACATACATACATACACACACACACACACACACACACACACACACACACACACACACACACACACACACACACACACACACACACACACACACACACACACACACACACACACACACACACACACACACACGTACACACACACGCACATGCGCACGCGTGCGCACGCACACACACACACACACACACACACACACACACACACACACACACACACACACACACACGCACACACACGCACGCACACACACACACACACACACACACACACACACACACACACACACACACACACACACACACACACACACACACACACACACACACACACACACACACACACACACACACCCACACCCACACCCACACCCACACCCACACCCACACCCACACACACACACACACATATTCAAGTTTCAATACATTTATTTTCACACTAAGTTGGCAAGTATCACTCAAAAATTAAAAGTCCTAAAAATAGTTGAGTTACATTGTTGTTTTTGTTGGTGTTGTGGTTATGGTTGATGTATATATATGTATTTGTGTATGTATATATGTATTTATGTGTGTGTGTGTGTGTGTGTGTGTGTGTGTGTGTGTGTGTGTGTGTGTGTGTGTGTGTGTGTGTGTGTGTGTGTGTGTGTGTGTGTGTGTGTGTGTGTGTGTGTGTGTGTGTGTGTGTGTGTGTGTGTGTGTGTGTGTGTGTGTGTGTGTGTGTGTGTGTACATATACATATATATACATTATATATATATATAGACACACACACACACACACACACACACACATGTATATATATTCAGGTTTCAATAAAATTAAATTCACAATGAGATGGAAAGTATGTCTTATATGTATATACATATGCATATGTATGTATGTACGTGTGTGTGTGTGTGTGTGTGTGTGTACATACACACACACACATTTGTATGTATGCATGTATGTATGTATGTATATATATATATATACATATACATATATATGTATGTGTATATATACATACATACATACATACATACACACATATATGTATATATATTCAAGTTTTAATATAATTATTTTCACACTGAGATGGCAAGTATGGCTCAAAAATAAAAATTACTAAAAATAGTTGAGCTAGATATAGGTCCTAAGCCATCCCAATCACTAAGCTCCACTTGAAGTGGAGTGTCTAGAGATATTTCTCCTCCTTACATACATACATACATATTCAAGTTTCATTAAAATTAGTTTCACACTGAGATAACAAGTATGGCTCAAAAATAAAAAAATCCTAAAAATAGTTGAGCTAGATATAGGTCCTGAGCCATCCCAGTCATTAAGATCAACTTAAATTGGAGTGTGTAGGGATATTTCTCCTCCTTTGTTAAAGTCAATATGCAGAGTGGAAAGGATATAAATCTTACTTATGTGTCTATTTTGGCTCATCCTAGATTGAAAATCATCTCCTCTTACTGATTGTGTGGTGGAAGAGGCATACACACCTCTTTCCATGAAAATATCACTCATAATATTCACCTAAGACTCTAATCTAGAATACCTTGGCCTATAGGTAAGTGAACTCTACTATTTGATGAATGAGTTCTTGTGATCCATGTTTATTAGGGGAAAACATGCCATTATGTTAACTCAATTTTGGGTGAAATTAGGTTAGTGAGTAACTAATCCATATTGAGTCTTGATTTAACATGAAACATGTATATCTTGGAGTCTCGAATCAGTCTCCTCTAATCCATCATAGATTTAGAAATAGATTAACATATGAATATAAGTTATAAATCGATTCATATTGTAAATAAGGTTAATAAAGTGAGTAAAACATGTTGAATTGTCATAAGAACTCAAAAAACACTAAATTACATGAATATGCCTTATATTAATTGGGGTTTGAGTCCTCATCAAAACTCATCTCTACCCACTACTCCCCTTATTACATAATATTATATCATATATGGGCATATCTTACATATTTTCATACTCTTATCTCCCCTCCATCCCTCACAACCAATATCAATTGTTTTTGTTGGTGCTATGGTTATGATTGTGTCTTTTATTGTGACTGTGGCTATTGTTATTATTATTGGTCACCACCTAATGCTCCCCATGCTTCCTATATTATCAGTGAAAGGATATATATTTCACCCCTCCTCCTCATCACCTACCACCATCCAGTGAATTAATAGGAGTATGTAACATCAATATATTCCACACTATCCATCCAAGACATGCATCCCTAGCCTCTCACCCCCTCTGTAAGGAATCTAGATGATGGGTATATTGGATATATATTTTATCCTACATTGTTATGTCACATGATCAATTATGTATAAATATATCTACGTATACATATCACACATTCCATGTGATCTCAAAGGACATAAGAGTGATGTCATTATCTACCTATTTCTCTTTCATGATTTGATATGGTAGTGCACCTAAGTCTCTTGTTATTAGTGTACCCAATTGTCATAACATGTATTTGAGTGGATTCATCCATAACCACTTGGAAATTCTGGTATATATCATAGATCCAATTACTACACCCCTATGATAATATATCATGTGCTAATATATCTAGCACATAATCATTGACATATAGTTGAATGATATTTCCCATAGTATGGGATATTACTTCATATGGATAGGAAAATTCATGGATCTTCTCCTCCATAATTTTCACAATCAAGGCTTAGATATTAATGTGATAGTGTGTTCCCTTATCCCTTACTAACCATGAATAAAATTTCCCAATGATGACCTTGAAAATGTTATGGATCAAAACCCTCTCAAAACCTTGTAATAAAAAACCTACTTAGCACCTACATCAATTGCATTTAGGTCTTAAAAATCTTATTTCCATCCCCAGGCCTATACTCTATTAGTATTATCCTTTTATGTATCCAAACTCCATGTCATTGACAACCCCTGTATCCTATACATATCAACTAAATTTATGGTCTAATCCATGAGAAGTTATGGAAACTATAAATTAAATATATCACACATAATTCTATTGGTTATGGTAAATATCTTTACCTATGTAATCCTCTAAATTATTTTTATATCTAAAACAACAATATTTTCTATTGTGATAAATATAAGAACTCTATATATCCACTATTTATCTTTAGAAATTTTTGACCAAATATAATCCCCCTACAATCATATAGACAAAAACCATATCAATCAATTTACCTCCAACATATTTTTAGCATTTCCCATAGTGAAACCTCCACTATGCACAAGTGATGATTGTAGAACTACCATAACAATTAAAAAAATCACTAGTCTTGGCATAATGATAGTTATGTAATCAACCCAAAGATTTCAAAACCTACTTTATAATTATTGAATTCTAGTATAACCAACCTATTGTTGCATAACCATCACGTTAATTCTATAACTAGAAGTATGAAGGTTTAACAACTAGTCTAAAAAGATCAAGAATGTTTTCTTAGGACTGGTTGTTCCACCCACCATGGCCCTAAATATAAAAAATAATTATGGACATGAAAAAACTCACAAAAAAACATTTTTATAAATTCCACACAACCACAAACCCATCCAAACCATCAATTCTAAATTTAATAACACTAGAATGATTTTTTTGCAAAATATAAAACATAATGTTTTGAAATAAAAATCAAGAAAAATCACTTATGCCTATGCCTTGCCTACTACCAATGGTATTCCCACAACCTTCTAATCTCACTCTTTGATTCCACTATGTTATTGTATGATTTTTTGATAGAAAATATAGAGCTAAAATTCAATAAGGTTGCAATGAATAAATTATTTCCAAATTTGGAATGTTTTTCAATTTATAATTATGTTATTTAGTTATTTTATTTTGAAAAAATCCCCTTATGGTAAAGTTTCTCTTATAGTCTATTTTTTCAAAAAAGAAAAAATTTAGTATTTCAAACCTAGATTAACTAGACAACTTGGACACTTGGACATTTTAATTTTTAATTTTCTATATTTTTATTTTAAAACATGTTTATTTTCACATTCTAGTCTTACTATACTACATATCTTCACACAACACCAAGCTCAATCCCATAATAGGATATTTCAGGTTGTAATTTCATCCCTGCATAAAAAATAAGTAATTCTTATTTAAGATCAACATATTTTTTTCACTTTTATCATAAAAATATACTTGAGTCTTGTTTGCACTTGTAGGTCAAAAAACCATCTAGAATGTATTTTTTATAGCACAAAATTAATTACAATAAGTTTTATAAGCCTTCATTTCCTTTTATTTACTCCACAACTTAATAAAAACACCCTTACCAATTCATGACAAGGTGTGTTCTTCAAGGGGAAATATGTAAACACCCAAATTTTGCATAGTGCAACATTTCATGATATCTAATCATGACCCAAGGACTTGCCTAGAAAATTATGCTCTTAAATTGTCTTGTTAATTTATTATTCCTTCTTAATATTTTATGGTATTGACCTAATATCAAATTTGTAAATTTTGAGTTGGTTTCTTTCAAACTTTGAGTTTTGGTTTGGCACAACAAAGCTATTATGTTAATTGTGCAACCACCAACTACATAAATTGGTAGTTTCACCATTATTTAATTTTTTTTTAAATTCACTCCCAATACATGCATTTTTGCATGTGTTGCATGTTTTACTTCTTTTTTATATTATTATATTTCAATTTCATTCCTAATGTTGCAGTTCATTTCTAGTCATATCTATGCAAACTTTATCTAACTTTTAGTTAACTCAAACAAGGTCCCAATCAAGCCTTTATTATCTCCCACAAGTAACATTTTTTCTTTCCTTAAAAATAACTCTTTTTATCTTAATTTTATATCCAAAAAAATTACATTTATATTTGAGTATATAGGTTTTAAAGAGTTATATTTTTCATTTTCTATGTTATTGAATATCTCCACCCAACTTCCATAGCAAATTTATTGTTAGCCATGTGGATTGGAGGAAAAACAACAAAAAACTATTTTTTTCATGTTAAACCAACCATAATGTAGTTTCCTCTTTATTCAATTTTTTATTTTGTTTTCATTAATTTTTGTGTTCATCTTATTAGAGAATTCCCAAGTCATTATTGAGAAACATATACAAAATTATTATCCGAAGGAGGAATTGATTTTAGTATTTGATCAATCTCTTCTTCTCCAACTATCCTAAACTTTGGTCAGATTGGGGGATTTATTTTTATTTCTTGTTATTTGTTAATTTATTATGATAAATTATTTTTTAAATTATATTAGTATACATTTAGAAATTTTATAAAAATACCAAAAATAATTCATCATTCATACTATTTGCATTTAAAATTGTTTAATATTTTCTAGTTTCCTTCACATTTATTAGATCTATAATCAAAATAGTTTACATGATAAATTTATAATTATATTTAAAAATGTATCTTTCATTTGTATTCAACAATATCTTTTAGTTTTATCCTTTAATAGACATAAATTCATATAAAAAAAGAAACAACAATCTTCATACACACTTGCATCAAATACCTAAAACAAATAACTTCATATAAAATCATTTTATATTCTTTCATATTAGAAAAAATATTAAAATAATGAAAATAGACAAGTCAAAACCAAAAAAACCAAAAGAAAAAAAATAGAAAATAAATAACAAAAACTAAAAGGAAACTAATCTAATTCTACTCTAAGCCTAAACTAGTCCTAAAATAAAACTCATAGTAATTTCAAGATGGATGTGCATGTAAAAATTGAGAATTAGTGATTTAATAAATACCCATTCATGGGTAAAGTGAGGTCTTTTCCTTGAAAATCCTTTATCCTGAAATAATTGTTCCCTATAATTTTTGAGAGTTAATATGGACCAATCCAAAGAGGATAAAACTTTGAATGTTGCCCTTTATTATCACGTGCTTTGTCCCACAATAGGACTAGGTTTGAGATTCTAAAAACTTTTATCTTTGGCCTCTTTTAAAACCATCCCTTCAATATATATTGATGTTTTATAAAGTTTTCCAATTATTCATCTCATGCATCTTCCATTTGGAATATGTTCATCAACCTCGACTATATGTGGCCATCCTCTCCCATTTATTTTTGAATAAAATGGTATGTGGGAATATTTAAAGTGATGGGAAACATTGGATTTTATGCATACATGAGGATGAATGGATAAGCCTTTAGAATTAATTTGTGTTTAGTGATATCAACCCATAGAGCATAATTCAAGAATGAATTCTAATTCCTTGGTCTATCTATAGCAAAAAAAATGATGGCATAGATGAGGTTATTTTTTGACTTAGCTACTTCATTTCCTTGGGGATTATAGTTTGAATAAAAAATCAATGTGATATTTTTTCATAAGATCGTATAATGGATTTTGATGATTGGAATCTAAGTCCATTATCACAAATAAGAGAGAATGGGGTACAAAACTTTATGATGATATTTTATTTGGGAAACTTGATCACTTCTTTGGCATATTGCCTTTGGTTTCTACCACCTAATTCCATATATTATAATTATTATTATCCATTATCATGAAATTGTGTCCCTTGATGTAATTAGGATTGATAATACCAATAAAATCAAGTCTCCATTGGATGAATGGTCTACCTTATACAACTAGTTATTGAGGTATGATTGCATGTGTCTTCCTCTTTGAAAAACTTAACATATCTAGACAATTATTATGTGGTTATAAACATATTTAAATATTATGGGAAACTATTACCCATATCTTGATACATTTTATATTATTTTATTATAAGAAGAGTGGCAAATTCATAGTTTGTTATGAAAATTACTCATAATTTCATCAGCTTTAGCGTTTGTCACACATCTAAGATAATTAATTCATAGTTCATGTGATATAATAATAGTTTATTCAATATGTAAAAATATTCCTTCATCTATAGATCTCTCTTTCACTCCCTATTAAGTTTATAAGGGAATGTTCCATATAGAAGATAATGGATATTGTGGTCATGCCATTGTTCAAACACTATCAGGATCTGATTTATTTGTGTCACTATGATTACAGGGTAGAATTTAGTGATTAATTAAGTAATACCATTGAATTTTACCATTTTGGATAGTTTGATCTCCATCTCATATTCTTTTAGCTTGGCGATCCACTTGCATCTTCATTCCCTAAGTTCATTTTATCCAAACATGAACTTTATGATAAAGTTAGTTACAATAATGTGAACCTTATTGTGAAATATGTAGTTCCTAAATTTATTCACAACTATAACAAAGGCATATGAATTTTTATATAGGATAAAATATTTCAGCTATGCATCCTTCAGGTTCATATTCATGAAAGTAATGGGATACTCCCCATCATTTATTTTTTGGGTGAGCATATATGCTATGTTATGTTTTGAGGAAAAAGAGTGAAGATAAAAAATACTTTATGAGATTAGGGTTGATAAATATTGGCACTTTGATGATGATGTTTTCAATGTCTTAGAATGTTGATTTGGCTTGTGGTACTATTTCCACATTTATGTCATGTTTCAACATAACACTAAGGGGTTTAATAATTTCAGCAAAACTAGAAATAAAATTTTATACAAAATTTATTTTTCCAAATAGGCTTTCAAATCCTTTTTACCATTAGGAAGGGATATTTTCAAAATTACACTAGCTCTTTCAAGATCAATATAAATACCTTCTCTTATGATGATTTGGCCTAGAACCTTACCTCAGTGACACCAAAAACACTCTTCTTGGGGATCAAATAGATTCCATACATCCTAAACCTTTTAAATACATTTTTTAGGTGAATTATGTGATCATACTTGCACTTAAATAAAATAGTTAAGTCATCCATATGTTGGATTATGCACTTACCAATCAAGCCTTGAAAATTAAAATACATGGCTCATTATAAAGTGGCTCCTACATTGATTAAAATTGAAAGGAATCCTATTTTTAAAAAAAACATGTTGCACTTGGTTGTGAATGTTATTTTAAATTTGTTTTCTTGATTGATTAAGACCTAGTTATATCCTAAGAATTTATCCAGTAAAGACATCATCTTGGAGTTGCTAACCATATGAAGTACTTTACCTAGGGACAACATAGGATAGTTATCTTTGTTTGATACTCTATTCAATTTATTGAAATCAACATTGAGTGTGTCCACTTTTATTATGAATAGGGACAAAGTCAGGAACCCAAGTAGAATGGTGAACTCAGAAGATAATTTTGGTTGATATTAGTTTCTAAACTTCTTTGTAAATGATAGATTCAAAGATAGTATTTACTAGTTTTTGCCTTTGCTTACAATTTTTGTGTCCATGATTAAGTGGAATAGTGTGTCTTATAATGATTTGTTCAAGGATTTTCAATTTTTATGTCTAATAAATCACATATATGTATTGTATGAGTAATTTTTAAGATCTTTCATTTTAGACTTGGTACCATTGAGATTGATGTTGAAATTTGAAATATCACTGATCAACCCAAAGTTCATGATAGTATATTGGTGTCCCATGAATTATGGTCACTAGGGAACTTCAACTGATCTATACATGTCAAATATCCTTCCTAATACCCTTGGGTATCCAATTTTATCTCAATTCATAACACCATGTTTTTTCACATTCAATCATTCATAGAGTCATCTCTTTATTTCTTATTGATAAACTATGCATTGAAGGCTCCTAAAATATTCATAACTTTGACAATATTACAATCATCACCAAATTCTTGACACTATCTAGGACTAAAGATTAATAAACTGATTTGATTAAGAACTAGTGCAACTCATAATCATTTAAAGGGTTCATATTTAAAGCTAATGCCACCAAATAGTAAACAATATGATTATTTTCTAGAGGAATGGGGATACAATTAAAATCTTAAAACATCTTAATTAGGACCCATTCTTTATGTTTGTATTTATTTAATTGATAAAATTTTCACTAAAACTTAATGTTGACTTGATTGATCACCAAATTTGATTCCCCACATACTTGTATTTATTTGACCTATGATTTAAGGTAAAATACAACTAGGATCAAGGATTAATATTGTGAAAAGTTATTAGTGAAAAGGAATTACAATCCATGTGTCACCTTCCTTATGGACTAATCAATAGAACTTGATCTCTTAGAACATGTTTGGAATGTGCCACATTAAAGTAAAATAACCATAAGCATGATGAATCATAATTTTTTTCTTATTTTATATTGATTGGTTTAGTAGAAAGGGTATAAATGCTTATGTCAGATGACATGATGTTTGTTTTCTCATTTATGGAATTCTACTTAATGATCATATGTTTCATTGTAAATTCTCTATCTATTTGGATCTGGTTGGAAACTCATCTCCAAGGTAGCCACATTTGAGATAATTCCTTGGCCATATGTCCATTTAGATTTTTTGACCAATCATAAATCAACATCACACATGATTTTAAAATTTCCACTTATTTTATGTCTATGATTCTAATTTTAGTTGCATGTGAAAGCTCAATAACTATCCAATTACCTTAACTTTTGATTTATCTAATTGAATAATGATCTATCCTAGTTTAATTAGGGTCAAAACTAGTTTTGTATGGACTCTTATCAGCATGAAATCAATAGAAGCTCATAAATCAACAAAAATTTATGCAAATTCTTTTGAAATATCCTGACCATGAAGAGAAAATGAGGGACTTTGACCTTATTTTTATGGATCACTACATTACCACCTTTTTCTTGTGTTGGATTGGCTTCTCAGTCAATGATTTTAAGAATAGGTCATGTTATTATATGATTTGGGCTAGTGCATATAGTGTATGTTAGAGTATGTATTTCTCATGATTATTAGGCTATAACTAGGTATTTTGTCTTTTTCCTAGTTTGTCTTATGTGAGGATTTATCCCACATTGCTTAGTTAGGTTAGTTTCTAGTTTTTTCTTACCTGCTTATGGAAGGGTTTTCTATTATACTATCATGTTTTTCTCAATATCATTTTATTTGCCTTATCTTTGCATTCCATTTATTTGCAAGCTTATCATGATGTTCTTGTTGTCAATGCTTAATACTCCTAGCTTGGAATGATATGTTTCTCATTCCTTTCAGGGTATTAGATATTCAAAGGGTTGCATCCATCTATTGCTAAGTTACTATTCAATTTGAATAGATTCTACTTCCCCTTGACGCTCAAAAGTTTTAGATTATTCTACCAAACCCAGGTCATCCTAAGCATGTCATTCATTATTTGCATAAGTTGCATTTTGGTTTGAACCTTATAATGTTGGAGAGACTAGATTTTTTCCATTATACAAAGAGGATGGCTTTTGAAGGTCTATGTGGAAAATAAAATATATGCATTGAAACTTTTATAGAGAGACATTTGTAAGGTGGAGGGCCTACATTGGGTGAGAAGACAGCCCTAATAGACTTTGCTAGAGTTTTTTCATATCTACATGTTATTTTTAGATTGGAGTTTTGTTTGATGCTAGGTGTCATTTTTTAAGATTTGACATTGGTATTTTTCCAAACATATCTTCTATAGTGTTAGAGGTCTATATACCATTTTGGTGTCCTTAAAACATCCTTTATTTTATTTTAGTTGAATAGGAAAGATCAACATAGAGTATTTACTAATGTGTGGTCTTTTACTAGTGGCATTATAAGGTCTTTAGACTAATGTGTGGTGTTTGGGTGATATATAGATCTACATCCTTTTTAATCCAAGTGTCATTCTATAGTCATATTTGTTCCTTCATTTCCTATGGTAAATCTATATCTAGATATAGATCTACTACTTACTTTGTGTCACTTTTCTCAACATGGGATTTTAGTTTTTCTATATCCACTTGAGTTGAAAAGAGGTTGCTTTGGGTGATATTGAAATTTGATAGTATCTCTTAAAATTTAGAGCAAAGGTGGGTGAAAGTAGTGTTGTCTTTAGGGGTGATTATAATTGGGCCTCAAAAGAGTGGGAGAGTAAGTAAATTATAATAGTAAGAGGAGGAATATCTTGCATTAGTGGAGATGCTTGCCTTTCATGGTCTCTATTTCCTTCTTTAATTCATACAAACTCATCCTTGAGGAGGTGGTGTTAAGATTGGTAAAATTGTGGACTACATTAGAAGTTAATGTCTTACCTATGTGGAGTTTATTTCTAGATCTATTTTCCATTATCTTTTTTATGATATTATTTATCTTTCTTTTGGAATGCATAGTGGAGGGAAATTTACCTACCTAGTGCATTGGACGAGATATTAGTCTTCCTTAGACTAAGTAAAAAATGCCAATAGGGGTGGGTCTTTGACTAGGAGACTCTTAGAGGCCCAACTAGGTTAAAACAATAGTAATCCTCCTTTTATCCTCTTAAAACATAGTTTTTAAGTCATGATAAGCTTTTGATAGTTGTATTTTTTCTGTAAAGAGAAAGCATAATTCACTTACATGAGCATAGGGGTCACCTAGAAAGTTATTTTTCACTTTTGTTGCCTTGAGGACATTCATGGTGAAATTTTAAATCTAACAAGTGGTTGTAAGGATATATTATTTTTTGATTTGGTCACAAACATCTACTTGTAGTGTATTTTTATTAAATTTGACCCATTTATAGGAATTTGTGAAGCCTATATCTTTTGAACCATAACTTAGATTTGAGTTCATTTTTTTTTCAAAGTGTATGGTTTTAAATTATATATCCATTAGTGTCATCCATTTGTAAAAACACACTAATTTTATAAACCAAATTCTAGGAGGGGCTTACACATTTTTGAGGGTTTATTTATTGATTGTCATTCTTTGAATTAGGAGTTATTCTTTTTGGAGGGTCATTATTTCTTCTTCCCAACTTCTTCATTGTACTTAGACAATGGAGCCCCTCAACACCTCAAATTATACCACTTATAAAATAAAAAATAAGATACACCTTCAGTTGAAAGGATTTTGGAGAATGGTACTTGGTGATCTTTCCAACTTCACTGATGAGGAAGATATTGCCTAGATTTCATTTATGCAAGATGAGGTTCTTCACTTGATTCACCTCAATGTTTCAGATATAGCTTGCACATTCATATTATGGATGCCACATCACTAAAGGGATATTGGGATGATATTGAAGGCTTCTCTGAGGAGGGTATTAATCCTTTTGGGTTTTAAAAAAACTCTCTTACTCTACCTCCTATATCATTTCCTTCTCCTCTCATTAGTGATGATTTATAATTTGATGGTGACATTAATGATGCTTCTCCATTCCTTCTCCTCTTATCAATGAGGTTTTCTCTTATGATAATGTACTCTCTCTCATACTATAGTTTCTTTTGATGACACATTCCTAATGGATATTTCTCTTCTTTTTATCAAGTGACCTCTATAGGATGAGTTTCTACCAAACTTGGGATGTCTATTTTCAGAACATCCCTTTATTACTATACAGGATGTTGAGCCACCATAGATTATCACTTGAAAGGACTATAATGGTTCTAGTGAGAGTACACTTGGTGATCATTATTATACACTTCCCATGGACATTATTTTAGTGAATTTTACATGTCTTTATTCTGATCACTCCACTTCCATGGCATTACATATATTTCATGTGAATAATCTTTCCAGACCTATTCCACACTTCATATTTTGACATGATTCATAGATATTTGTACTAATACCTCCTTCATCTTTCATTTTAGAATGGGTAGACTTATAGTACACTAATTTTATTATTTTGACAAAATGAAAATACATTATTTGATATAGATGGAGATTTTATAGTCTTCTAGCTGAGGATATTAACATTGACATTGCTCATCTTATGATCCTAACTTGGAGTATTGAAAACTTCAGTATCAATGACAATTATCCTTGGGGGGATTACATATGAATTCTTTCCTTCCTTATTTTACATCATTTTTTTTGTGGGGGGGATTTTTATTTCCTATGGGGTTTCTCTCTTTCTCCAATTCATAGATATATATGTTACATGAGTACCTAGTCAAGCCTTATTGTCAAGATTCATAATGTGGATATGTCACTATATCTTTTTTGGATATTTTTATCCCATAGATTCACTTGAGGGCGTGTGTTAGAATATGTGTTTCTCATGTTTTCTAGACTATATCTAGGCATTTCATTTTTTCCTAGTTTGTCTTATGTGAGGATTTATCCCACATTAATTAATTAGGCTAGTTTCTAGTTTTGCCTTGCCTACTTATGTAAGGGCTTTCTATTATATAGCATGTTTTATTATGAATATGATTTAAATTGACTTTTATTTGAATTTCATTTATTTTCAAGCTCATCATGATGTTCTTATTGTCAATGTTTCAAACTCCTGACTTGGAATGATATCTTTCCCATTCCTTTCATTGTAATAGTCACCTTGATATTTTTCATGTCTTCAACTATGTTATAGCCACTTTTATTGAAGGTAGGTTTTATTTCTATAGTGGGTCATTGATCAGTACCTTTTGGGGCTATGGGACCATTATTTTATTTTAGATTAGACTATGCAACATCATCTTTTGAAGTGAATGTTATAATGGGTTGTTGTTATGTCTTATTCATCAATGCATAGTTATTTCTCTTGTATTTTTAAAAGGCATGAAACTCATGTATGGCTTCCTTAGGTTCATTATCCTCTTAACTAGGGAATTAGAATGTATCAAACACCATATCAATACTTGGGTATATAGATGTGCCAAGGGATTATGTTGTATTAGCTATGTTATGGTGGTTTAATACCATTCCATACCCTTCCATTTATTTTTTAAATATATCTAAGGCATTAAAAAACTCAATACAGTCTAACTCTGTATGTTGGGTCATGTCATGCACTCTACACTAGTTTGGTAAAGTGAACTCACATATGTTAATATCAATAACTATTTTCAATGAGGGTTCAAGGTTATTTTTATGATGGTTGAAGGGAAGGTTATACCTTTGGTAGGATAAGTTTCCATTGGGATTTCCCCCTAGTGTTCTCAAATTACCTTTGAAGGCATAAAAACCATTACAAAGCTTCTAAACTATTTGATGTATAACATCCAACTCATTTTTAGTTAAATATTAAGGTTTGTTTTGAAAGGTATTAACAATAGAGAGCAATCCATAGCTATGAAACTATGTTTCTATGTCAATATTTTTAAGATTGAGAAAGACCAAATTTTAGTTTGGTGTTTCCTACCTTAATGGTAGAAATTTTATGACTGATGTAGGGTCTGGCATTGGTATGTCTTGATTAAAATTTAAAATTAGGTTCAATGATGGAAGGTTTGGGATATTATTCAGGATGAATATAAGCATATGAACTTATGGGTTTTATTATAGCATAGAATTGTACCCTTGTGAGAGGGTTCTTCAGATCTCTCACTCTTGGATACAAAATTGGATTGAACCTAGGTTTTGGGTATCTTATGATGGGGTTAAACCTCCATATAAGGATGGTTCCTCTTCATAGAACACCAAAACTACTGGTTTTAACTTGGAAAAGGGTAAAAAGGGCTATAAGGGATAACTAAAAGCATATAAAAGGTGATGAAAAAAATTTAAAGACAATCCAAATTGCTTGAAACTAACACTAAGGTAGCTTAAATCTAATTATCACTCACACAATCTCTCAAATTAGTGATTTTGCAAATATTTCTAAACTAGGCTCACTAGACAAGAGATGAAGCATGGAAGAGTATCAAAACTCATATTATATCTTCATTAGTGGTTAAAGAGAAAAAAATAATACCTATGAACACCTTAAAATACCTACAAAAATTAAATAAATAATGACAATCACCAAGGAAGAACACTCTTTCCCAAAGTAATCATGCACAATCTAACTAAAACACTAGATGTAGGCAAAGAGATAGGTAAAATAAGTTGTCTTATTACTTCATGAGGTTGTTATTAAAAATTTTGATAGGTTTTTTCCTTTTAAAATGAGATTATATACTTTACAATGAATAATAAAATGGATATATAGGATAAAATGGAAGGGAGAGGAGAATAAAGATTTCATAAATCAATAAATGTGACTCAACCACCCTCCATGGAGCTCCATCAAAGAAGAGGGAAAGGTAGATGAGTCTCAAAAACTTTAAAATAATTTAAGCATTAACATTACTTATCAAATTAACCCTCCCAACTCAAAAATGTCTTGAAACACTCCCATTGGCTTAAAAAGGTACTAGACGACAAAATTTTCTTGAGGAAGATGATATCATGCTCCACTAACTTGATAAAAGTCTCCAAACATCTAGAAGGTTCCTTAAATGCTCCATCTTGATTGAGAAATGTAACCAAACATATAAAAGCCTCCTTAAATTCTCTATCTTGATTGAAAAATGTCTTCAAACATCTGGAAGCCTCCTTAAATGATTTGTTAATGCTCCTCAACTCCCTCAAACTCTTCCACTTGACTTTTACACTACATCTCCACTTGGTCTATTAGAAGCCTCTAATAACTTTTTGAAGGATTTTCAATTTAATATTATATTCTTGCACTAACTTTGAGGGATACATTTTTGTGTTTTATTATTTTTTCCCACTCATATTTTCTCCTCCAACTTCCAAAAGACACTGTGGACCCTGTAAATCCTTTGGATTCCATTAATAAAGGTGTTTAAGATCAAGCCATCTTCAAATAGATGTCTTAAAAGTTTCTTTCAAGGCCATTTTATCACCATGAGAAATAATTTTGGACCTGTAGAAGGATTTTAGGCATCCATATCTTTTCTATGAAGCATAAAATGATGTTCTATGCTACCTTCAAGACCTGCAACAATGGTGGAAACCTCTATTAAACCTGCAATCATTCACAAACCATTAGAAAACCTGGGTTCTTGGCCTATTAGCTCAAAAAATCATCTTATAAACCCATAATAATGTATCATAGTTCCATATAATGGTGATTCATGTCCCATTAGGTTTCCTCCATGCATTTATTCAATTTCATCCTTAGAAGACCTACAAAAATGGTCATTTGAGGCCATTTTGGGCCTCGTAAGCAACCACACATGCCAATTTATTCTTCAAAATAGGTCAAAAATTATATTGAGAGAGTAACTTATATGATATAGGTGGTTTTAAAGGGATTCCATGTCATTTTATGGGCTTATGAGCTTAAAAATTCAAAACTAGCTCTTTGGTAGCTTGCAATGGTTTTAGGCCTTTCCATGGTTATTTGGAGATTAAATGAGTTTATTTTCTACTCAAGACTCTTTTCATGTGTCCTAACATTCCTTTGAGACCATTCTCAGCCTTTGATTCACTTGGAAACTCTTTAAATTAGTTTGGGAAGGTTTACCACCTTCTAGGCTTAAGTAGGTATGAGGGGGTCTCTGTGCTAATTTGAGCCACTCGAAGTCTTTATTTCCTTTTAAAACTCACTAAAAAACTAATGGTGTATCTTATAAAAACTCTTGAGCACTTTTTCATGAATAAATCATCCTTTTAACCTCTGCTACAGGATCTTTTAAACCTTATTTTGAGCACGAACTCCATTAATAGCAATATGAAAACTTAGTTTTGATATCTCTTAAATTATATTAGGGGTATCAATTTAAAAATTAAATGAAACAAAAATAAACCTCCAAGTAAAATTTCAAGTCATTTAATTAAGTATAACTCAAAAAAAGCATCTTTTGGGGTTGCCTCAACTTGCCTTGTAAAATTTATGAGCACGTATGTATAGCTCTAAGTTTTTGCAATTTATTTAAATTTATGAGGTCCCAAGACTTAATTATTCTTTAATTAGTACCAATACAAACCCCAAAAACTATTTCAATCATTGTTTTCCCATTCTTAACCATGAAAAACATCTAGAATTATCAATTTAATCATAATACACACTCAAAAACATCTTGAGATTTATAAGGTCTCAAGAATTTTTGGACCTAAAAAGACCCCAAAAATTATCCAATAATTATATTTCATCATCCAACCATTTAAATATTTTAAAAATTCATCTTCTGATTGTCTCCACTTAAATGCCAAAATCTTGAAATTTGTAAATTTGCACTTATCCTTGTTTTACCTTGAAATTATGAATGTTATCACCCTATAAATATGTGATAAGACTTAAAATAACCCTAATTTTCCTTTAAAAATATCTCATGAGGTTCAAACCTCCTATAATATCTTATATCCCTCCAAGAATCTTGTTTACTTCCATGTTGACTATCAACAAACAAATATAGGACTGTGACAAAATAGAGTATTATTACTCTATATTGTGACATAAATACTATAATTTAAACTTATAAACACTAATTATCACCAAATATAAAAAAATCCATGGTTGTATTATGCCTATAAAGGCCTTCAAATGTTTTTTCTCAAAACTAGTTAGTGAGTTGTCTGTGTGAATGACTGTTTATGACTGCAAGAAGTTTGTAACAAAATATAAGATTCTTAAAATATTAGTGTGAATTAAAATAAAATAAAATTATAAACATTAATTATCACCATATATACGAATATTCATAGTTTGATTATTCCTATAGAGGCCTTAAAACTCATTTTTCTCAAAACTAGTTAGTGGGTTGCATGTGTGAATGATTGTTTATGACTACAGGACGTCTGTAACAAAATAGTGGATTATTAAAATATTATTTCAAATTAAAAAATATTATATAAACTTATAACTTAATTATCAAAACCTATACTAATTTTCATATCTGGATTATGCCTATGGAGGCCTTAAAACTCATTTTTCTCAAAACTAGCTAGTGGGATGCTTGTGTGAATGATTGTTTATGACTGCAGGATGTATGTAACAAAAAAATGGATGATTACACTAAAAATTAGTCTATAAGGATATAATATAAAGTTTTATGTACTCACCATGATAATAAATACCAAAAATGATAACCTAAATCCTCTTGTAGATGCTCAAAAGTCATAACTTTCTCCAAGTCTAGCCTAGGTTGCTTGTGTTTTACTTGGAGAGTAGCTCAGATATAAGACAAAATATGGGTTATATACCTTGTATTTATGGCCCATTATAAAACATATATTCATATTTTTGTTCATTATTACCCTCTATACCAAAATTTTAGGTTAGATCACGTCTCTAGCATTTTCAACTCTTCAAATCTTCTACAAATTAGCCCTCAAGCTTATGACTGTGTATACGGTCTAAAATCATTTGATGAACCTTTTCCATGATTAAATTATATATTATTTTTGTGTTTAGTTTTATTATATAAATATTTATATTTTATTCAACATATTCATCTAGTTATACAACCATGTAACCTTCATAATTAGATCTCCATATGAAGCTTGTGAGAGTACACTAGGTCACTAAACCTCTTAACAATATTTTATGTATATAACCCTTGAGATATTATCATATTATCTTTAACACATCATAAAAATATTTATCACATTTAAATAAACATTTAATTTATTTTTATAATTTATAAGGACTATGCTATTCATCTCACTATATCATGGTTTCTTCATTACATAAGCTAGTAACCAAGACTTCTCAAGTGTACTGACTACAACTTCTAGGTTGGATTCAAAGAAAAAGAGTAACCTATAATTCTTGGATTATTTAAGTGCATGAGACTTATATATATAAATTTATTATTCTGAGGTATCTCACACCAATAATTCTCCTTAGAGCACTATCGAATAGCTGTAGGTGATGTTTTTAATCTAGGAAAGCCAAAACAATCATTTTTGCCTAGAGAGGATCTTCTCATCAAAACCTGATTGTAGAGGCCTAAAAGAGGTTGGAGAAGAAACTAAATAAGGATTATGACATTGATTAGGGTCATTAATTTGGTATTCTCTTTCCACCATTGGATCATCCACTGTACTAGGACTACCTCTTCTATGGAGCTTCAACAAAATATCTTTGAAGTTGCCTGGAGCATCTTCAGAGCTGCTTGGAGCATCTTCAAAGCTACTTATGCAAATATTTTAAGATTAAACAAAGCATATTATTAGATACCTATGTGGATATTTTTATATTCAATTAATCATATTCATAGCTACATATGTGGACCTTTAGAGCTTAAATGGAGTATATTCATAGCTACCATGGAGCATCTTTGGAGATGCCTACTAGATCTTCAGAGCCATTTTGTTCTATGATGAGTCTTCAAAACTATTGCCAAAAATGTGTTTCCAAAACCATTTATGACTTATCAATCCTTCAAATTATCTCTCAGTAGAAAGACATTAGGTTGCCTCTCAACAACTCCCAATACTACATCAAGACCTTCTAAGATATTGCAATGCATCATCAAGTTAGGACTAGAAAGAGACTAGTCATGAAAGCAAGGGGTCACTAAATGGTCTAAGAGAGTGGCTTAATCCATCTAGGTAATATTTTTGTATATAGGCCAATTTTGGCCAATATTTCTGATGACCTAATGAAATTACATGCTTATCTATGTAAAAGACTAGTTGCCTTAGTCTATCTATTGGGATTATGGAGTCACAAAAGTCTTTCTCAAATTAGTTTTCAACTGATCACAAGTAAACAAATATTTTTATTGGAAATCTCAAACTAACAAGGACAACCCAAAACAAAAAATGTGTTCATAGCACTTAGGGAAGGGAAACACACGCAAAAATTGTAATTACATCGTGCATGTAGGAGCTTAGATGAAATAAAATAAGTACCTACCCTAAACTAACAAATCAAAATGTCATTTACACAAAGTCATTTACTAGTTGTAAAAAATAAGTTCCCTTTCTTACTAATCTAATATTCTTTAAATTTTTGAGGGTAGCCAACCAAAGATGGAGAAATAATAGATATTCAACAAATTGGTGACACACTTCTCCAAGAATAAGAACAAAACTAAATGTACTTACCCAATTTGATTGATTGAACATATAACTATCTTAGATTGGATAGGCAAGCTAATGTTTCTCTTTTTGATGATCAATTTTGTGCTCTGAATTAAGCACACCATGTGATGGCTCCTCATTATCTTCTCACCAAGCTAGGTACCTAATATGATATCCTCTTGTCACTATGAACATTGAGCAATCGGATTTACCTCACTCTTGTATTTTGTTTCTCCATCATTAGGTTCCTTAGGCATAATAATATCATGGTATGCTTGAAGAGGAGCATAGTTTGTTCCCAAGATCTCAAACAAGTCTTCTAATTCCCTTTCACTTGTTGGCATATGGAAGTTGATATTGAGCTAATTAGGATATTATTCTTGAAGAACATGCTCATATCGAAAGCTTTATTCACCCTCAAGGTCCTTCTCCATCACATAAAGTGGTAGATTATCAAATAACTTTATGTCTTCTTATTTAGGCTTAGCATCCTTTTCATTAAAAGTGTGCCTAAAATAATGGTTTTATTCTTCATGTCCCATGTTTGATCTAATAGTTTAATGAAGACTACCAATGATGATTTTCTCATCATATTCACTTGCAACATCATCCTACTTTAGCTAAATAGTCTTCATTTTTTCTCGATACAATAGGTCTTCCTCTGTAAAGGGATATGGTGGGAGGGAAACAAGGTCCACTATAGATCATTATATGGTTGATAAAGAGGTATAAAATTAAAATTCCCTCCGTATCCAGCCATCTAACTTCATATAGAAAGCAAAAAAAACTTTGAAATAATACTTAGGCTTATAAAACGATCAAAATGAACTCAAATTTTCCATTAATACTTGTAGAATGCCTCTAAAGGCTGATTTACTAAAGAGAAACACCAACAACTCTTCAATGTATGATGTAAGGATCATCAAATCATGTCCCATGAGGCATGCTAGAAACTATTTTAGCATAAAATTACACCCTTATGAGAGGGTAATTCAATCTCTCTCACTCTTGGATATAAAATGGGATCAAACCAAGGATATGGGTATCCTATGATGGGTTTGAACCTCTAGAGAGGGTTGGTTCCTCTTAGTAGATCACCTAAAGTACCAGTTTTGACTTTGATAAGGGTAAAAATGGTTGTAAAGGATAACTAAAAACATACAAAGGATGATGAACCAAATTTAAAGACAATACAAATTGCTTAAAACTAACACTAAGGCAACTTAAATATAATCCTCACTCACACAATCTCTCAAACTAGTAATTTTGCATCAATATTTCTAAATTAGGCTCACTAGACAAGAGATGAAGCATGGAGGAGTATCAAAACACACACTATACCTTCATTAATGGTAAAAGATCACAAATTTAGACCTATAAATACCTTGAAATACCTCTAAAAAGACAAGAAAGAAGGATAATTACCAAGTAAAAACACTTTTCCACAAAGCAATCATGCACAATCTGACTAGAACACTAGATGCAGGCAAAGAGATAGGTAAAATAAGTTATATTATTGCTTCAAAAGGTTAATATTACAAATTTTTATATGGATTTAACTTTTAAAATGAGATTATATCCTTTACAATGAATAATAAAAAGGATATATATAATAAAAGGGAAGCAAGAGGAGAAGAAAGCTTTCAAAAATCAATAAATGTGACTCAACCACCCTCCATAGAGCTCCATCAAAGAAGAGGAAGATGTAGATGAGTCTCAACAACTTCAAATCATTTAGGCACTAATATTACTTATAAAATTAATCCTCCAAAGCCAAAAAGGTCTTCAAGTTCTCACATTGGCCTAAAAAGGCACTATAGGATAGAATTTGCTTGAAGAAGATGACATCATGCTCCACTAACTTGAGAAAAGTCTCAAAACATCTAGAAGGTTCCTTAAATGCTCCATATTACTTGAGAAAAGTATCTAAACATATAGAATCCTCCTTAAATTCTCCATATTTCTTGAGAAAATTATCCAAACATCTAGAAGCCTCCTCAAATGCCCCATTAATTCTCCTCAACTCCCTAAAAATCCTCTACTTGACTTCTATGCCACATCTCCATTTGGTCTTCTAAAAGCCTCTAACAACTTTGTGAAGGATTTCCACTTTAGTATTATATGCTTTCACTAAATTTGAGGGCTAAATTTTTGTGATTAATTCTTTTTTTCCACTCATATTTTCTCCTTCAACCTATAAAAGATACCATGGAACCTGTAAATCCTTTGGACTCCATTAATGAAGGTCTTCAAGCTCAATCCATCTTCAACTAGTCCTCAAACTTACTTTCAAGGCCATTTTATCACCATGAAAACTAATTTTGGCCTTGTATAAGGATTTTAGGTATCCATATCATTCCTATGAGGAAGAAAATGAAGTTTTATACTACCTTCAAGATCTACAACAATGGTCAAAACCTCTGTTAAACCTGCAACCATTCACAAACCATTAGAAAACTTAAGATTTTAGCATTTTAGCTCATAATATGACCATAAAACCTAATTTTAATGGATCCTAGTGCCATATAATAGTTATTTAGGTCCCATTAGGCTTCCTCCATGCATTTTTTCAATTTCATCTTTTGAAGACCTACAAAAATGGGCATTTTACGCCATTTTGGGCCTCTTAAGCACCCAAACATGCCAATTTATTCTTTAAAATAGGTAAAAAAATGATATTTAGAGAGTACCATATATGATCTAGGTGGTTTTCAAGTGATTCCATGTCATTTTATGGGCTTATGAGCTCAAAAACTCAAAATAGGTCAAAACAGGCTCTTTGACGGCTTGCAACAGTTTTAGGCCTTTCTATGGTTCTTGGGATCTTGAATGAGTTTATTTTATACTTAGGAATATTTATTATTTTTAATTTATTTAACTATTTTATATTTACCTTTACCATGGGTAGGTTTCATTTTTATAGTGGGTCATTGATCACTACCTTTTGGGCCTATAGGATCATTATTTTATTTCAGATTAGATTATGTAACATCATCTTTAGGAATGGATGTTATAATGGGTTTTTTTTAATTTCTTACTCATAAATTCATATTTATTTCTCTGGTATTTTTTAAAGGCATGAAACTCATATATGGCTTCTTTAGGTTCATTATCCTCTTAACTAGGGAATCGGAATGTCTCAAGTACCATATCAATACCTGGAGATCTAGATGTGCCAAAGGATTATGTTGTATTAGCTATGTTATGGTGGTTCAATACCATTCCATACCCTTCCATTTATTTTTAAAATATATCTAAGGCATTATAAAACTCAATACAGTCTAGCTCTGTATGTTGGGTCATGTCATGCACTCTACACTAGTTGGTTAAAGTGAACTCATATATGTTAATATCAATAACTTTTTCAATTAAGGATCAAGGTTGTTTTCATGATGGTTGAAGGGAATGTTATACCTTTGGTATGATAAGTTTCCATTTGTGTTTTCCCCCTAGTGTTACAATCTTTCCTTTTAAGGGGTAAAATCATTACGAAGCTTTTAAATCATTTGATGTATAATATTCAACTCATTTTTAGTTAAATATTAAGGTGTATTTTGGAAGTTATTAACAATAAAGAACAATCCATGGATATGAAACTATGTTTCTACTTTAAAAAATTTAATATTGATAAATACCAAATTTTAGTTTTATTTTTGTTAACTTAATGGTATAAATTTTATGACCAACATAGGGTCTATCATTGGTATGTCTTGATTAGCATTTAGAATTAGGTTCAAGGCTAAAATATTTGTGATCATATTTAGGATGAATATAATCATATTAACTTATGGGTTATATTGTAGCACATAATTTCACCCTTTTAAGAGGTTTATTCAAGATGTCTCACTCTTAGCTACAAAATGGGATCGACCCCAGGTTGTGGGTATCCTATGATGGGGTTGAACCTCCAAAGAAGGTTGGTTCATCTTGGTAGATCACTTAAACTACTATTTTTAACTTGAAAAAGGGTTAAAATGGTTATAAGGGATAAATAAAATCATATAAAGGGTGATTCACCAAATTTAATTGAAAATAACACTAAGGTAGTTTAAATATAACCCTCACTCACACAATCTCTCAAACTGGTCATTTTGCATCAATATTTTTAAACTAGGCTCACTAGATAAGAGATGAAGCATGGAAGAGTATCAAAACTCATACTATATCTTCATCAGTGGTAAAAGATCACAAATTCATACTTTTAAACACCTTTAAAAACCTACAAAAATGAAATAAATAAGGAATAACACTTCTTCCCAAAGTAATCATGCACAATCTGACTAGAATACTAGATGTAGGCAAAGAGATAGGTAGAATAAGTTATCTTATTATTTCAATAGGTCATTATTATAAATTTTTATAGGGTTTTGAATTTTCAAATGAGAGTATATCCCTTACAATGAAGAATAAATATATAGGAGAAAAGGGAAGGGAGAGGAGAATAAAGCTTTCAAAAATCAATAAATGTGACTCAACCACTGTCTATGGAGCTCCATCAAAGAAGAGGAAAAGGTAGATGAGTCTCAAAATTTTTAAAATAATTTAGGCTCTAATATTACTTATAAAATTAACCCTCCAAAGTCAAAAAGGTATTTAATCACTCCCATTGGCCTAAAAAGGCACTAGAGGAAAAAAATTGCTTGAAGAAGATGACATCATGCTCCATTAACTTGATAAAAGTCTCCAAACATTGAGAAGGTTCTTTAAATGTTCCATCTTGCTTGAGAAAAGTATCAAAACATATATAAGCCTCCTTAAATCCTCCATATTTATTGAAAAAATTATCCAAACATCTAGAATCCTCCTTAAATAATCCATTAATGCTCCTTAACTCCCCAAAATGCCTCCACTTAACTTCTACGCTACATCTCCACTTGTTATTTTGGAAGCCTCTAGTAACTTTGTGAAGGCTTATCACTCTAATATTAGATGCTTACAATAACTTTGAGGGATAAATTTTTTATTTTTATTCTTTGATCCCACTCATATTTTCTCCTCTAACTTGAAAAAGACACCATATAACCCATAAATCCTTTGGACTCCATTAATGCAGGTCTTGAAGCTCAAGCCATCTTCAACTAGCTATCCTAAAACTTGATTTCAAGGCCATTTTTTCATCATGATAATTGATTTTGGACCTGTATAAGGCTTTTAGGCACTCATATCATTCCTATAATGAAGAAAATGAAGTTTTATGCTACTTTCAAGACCTACAACAATGGTGAAAACCTTCATTAAACCTGCAACTATTCACAAACCATTAGAAAACATGGGTTTTTATAGTTTTAACTCAAAAAAAAAACCTAAAAACCCATATTAAGGGATCCTATTTCCATATAATGGTGATTCATGTCCCATTAGGCTTCCTCCATGCATTTATTTAAATTCATCCTTTGAAGACTTGTATAAATAGGAATTTTAGTGTATTTTGGGCCTCCTAAGCACACAAACATGATAATTTATTCATAAAAATAGGTCAAACATGAGATTTAGAGAGTTTAATATATGCTTCAGGTGGTTTCCAAGTGATCCCATGTCATTTTATGGGCATATGAGCTTAAAAATTCAAAACTAGCAAAATAGGCTCTTTGGGAGCTTGCAATGGTTTTAGGCATTTACATGGTTCTTAGAATCTTGAATGAGTTTATTTTATACTCAAGGATATTTTGGTATGGCCTAACCTTACTTTAAGACCATTTTTATCCTTTGATTCACTTGAAACTCTTTAAATTAGTTTAAGAAGGTCTGCCACCTTCTAGGCTTAGGTAGGTCTAGGGGGTTTGTTTGCTAATTTGAGACACTTAGATTATTTATTAACTTTTATAAATCACTAAAAACATGATGGTTTATCTTATAAAAATTCTTTATAAATTTTCTATAAACAAATCCTCCTTTTGAACTCTACTAAAGACTCTTTTAAACTTGGTTTTGAGCATGAACTCCATTAATGGAGATATGAAAACTTGGTTTTCATCTATATTAAATTACTTTAAGGTAATGAGACCACTTTTAAAACTTAAAGGATAAAAAAACATACCTCCATGTTAAATTTAAATTCATTTTATAAAATAAAAATTAAAAAATGCATCTTTTGGGGTTGCCTCAACTTGCCTTGTCAAATTTCTAAACGTGTGTAGCTCTATGTTTTTCCATTTTCTTGGGTTTTATGAGGTCCAAAAGCTTTATTTTTAATTATGAAAAATATTGACCCAAAAATATTTTAAAATAATTCTTTTTCCATTATTAACCATCAATAACATCTAGAATCACCAATTTAGGACTATTGCAGACTCAGAAATTGTGAACTACAAGACATAGGGAGCAAGAAATAGGTGAATCTTGATATTTATAATGTCTTAAGACAACATTTTTTTTGGACCTTTAAATAACCCAAAACTTATATAATAATTATATTTCATAATACAACCATTTAAACCTTTTAAAAAACAATTTCTTGACTTTCTCCACTTACATGCCAAAATCTTAAAGTTTGCAAATTTATACTTCTCCACATTTTGACTTGAAATTATTAATGTGATCACTCTCTCCAAGTGTGTCAAGACTTAAAATAACACTAAATTTTATTAAAAACTTTTAAATTAGGTTAAAATAATCTATCATACCCTATATCCCTCCAAGAATCTTGCCCAGCTCCATGTTGATTGTCAACATACAAACATAACACTGTGACAAAATAGTGTATGCTTCCAATATTAATGTGACATAAATAATATAAGTTAAATTTATAAACACTAATTATCAACACATATACCATGTTTCATATCTTTATTATTCCTATAAAGGCCTTAAAACTCATTTTTCTAAAAACTATCTAGTGGGTTGCATATGTGAATGACTATTTATGATTACAAGAAGTCTATAATAAAAACGTGGATGATTCCAATATTAATTTAAATTTAAATTTAAAAAAAAAAAAAATTAAAACACTAATTATAACCACCTCTAACAATTTTCATATATTTATTATGCCTATAGAGTCCTTACAACTCATTTTTCTCAAAACTAGCTAGTGGACTGCTTGTGTGAATGACTATTTATGACTGTAGGAGGTCTATAAAATAATAGAGGATGATTAAAATATTATTATTAATTAAAAATTAATATTAAAACTTATATCCACTAATTATCACAACATGTACCAATTTTCATATCTGTATTATCCCTATAGAGGCCTTAAAACTCATTATTCTCAAAACTAGCTCATGGGTTGCCGCTATGAATGACTATTTATGATTGTAGGAGGTATGTAAAAAATAGAGGATAATTAAAATAATATTAGTCCTTAAATATTTAATATAAATATTTATATATTTACCATGATCATATGTAAAAAAAATTATAACCTAACTCCTCTTATAGATGCTCAAAAGTCACAACTTTTTCCAAATCTGGCCTAAGCTATTTGTGCTTTACTTAGAAAGTGCCTCAACCCTGAGACAAAATAGGGGTATATACCTTGTATATATTTCCAATTTGAAAAAATATAATCATTTTTTAGGTATTTAATATGATTTTTACTAAATTTTGAGGTTAGATCACCTCTCTAGCATCTTCAACTCTTCAAAACTTCTTTGAATTAGCCCTCAAGCTTATGACTATGTATACAATTTAAAACCATTTACTCAACCTTGGAAATGATTTAATTACATATTAGTGTTGTGTTTATTTTTATGAAATAAATATTTAGAGTGGATTTATCATACTCATCTAGTTATACAACCCTTCAACCTTCTTAAGGAGATCTCCATATGATGCTTGTGAGAGCACACTAGGTCATTGAACCTCTTAACACTATTCTATGTATATAACCCCTAAGAAATGATTGTAGTGTATTAAAAACTTCCTATAAAAAAATTTCACATTTAACTCAAACCTTAAATTTTTTTCATAATTTTCAAATACTATGCCATTCATCTCACTATATCATGGTTTCTTCATTACATAAGCTAGTAACCAAGACTTCTCAAGTGTATGGACTACAACTTCTAGGTCGGATTCAAAGAAAAAGAGTAACCTATAATTATTGTCTCCTTGAAATTTATGATACCTATATATATATATATATATATATATATATATATATATATATATATATCAATTGATTATGATAAGGTATCTCACACCAACAACTCTCCTTAAATCATAATCAAATAACTATAGGTGATGTTTTTGAGCTAGGAAAGCCAAAACACTAATTTTTGCCTGGAGAGGATCTTCTCATCAAAACAAAATTTTAGAGGCCTAAAAGAGGATGGGTAAATCAATAAATAATGATGATAACACTAAATAGTTTCATGAATATTATCTTCTCTTTTCTTGATTGGATCATCCACTATACTAGGATTGCTTCTTCTTTGAAGCTTCAACAAAACATCTTTGGAGCTACTTGGAGCATCTTCGAAGTTGATTACATAGATATTAGGAGCTTAAATGGAGAATATTATAAGATACCTTTGTGTATATTTATATATTTAATATAGAATGTTTATATCTACCATGAAGGATATTTATATCTACCTAGTAGATCTTCAAAGCTACTATGTTCTATGTTAAGTCTTCAAAACTGTTGTTAAAAAGGTGTTGCCAAATTTTTTGATGAATTATCAATCTTTAAAATTCTCTATCAATAGAGATACATTATTTTTCATCTAAATATTTCCCAAAACTACACCAAGAACTTCCAATATACTTCACTACATCATCAAGTTAGGACTAGAAAGAGTTAGTCATGAAAGCAAAGGGTTACCAAATGGTGTAGGTGAGTGGCTTGATCCATCTAGGAAAAAGTTTCATATGTAGCCAATTTTGGCCAATAGGTTCATTTATTGGTACACCTTAATAGCCTTAAAATATTTTAGTGTAAAATATACAAGGGGATCTATTTGTATGAAAACCATTATCTAAGGGTCTAGGGCATTCTTGTACATTTTAAGTGCCAACTAGGCATCAGGTCTATACAATGTTATTATGTGATTTCACATCTTTTGAAATATTTTTTAAAGGCTCTGATTGGATTATTGGGTTACATTCTCATGCTAGTTAATTATTTTAATAACATACTTGGGTCATTTACTTGTCCAAATTAGGATAAAAAATTATTACTAAACTAGTTTTATCTAGTGATTGAGTTCTGAGAGAGATTTATAAACTAGTGATATGCAAAATATTGCAAGGTGAATGAGAAGAGCCTATATGTTACATCTTCATGTTCCACATTCAATATCCTTAATTTTTTTATAATATGTTACATGATCTTTATCAATGACTCATTTTTTGGGTATGAAATATGGTAAATAACTCTCTATATTTTTTGGTAAATCATGAACAACCCCAACAATTTTGATGGTTGATTGAGTTAACCAAGCCATTGGTATAAATAAATTAGGATTATAGTGTGTGGTTAAGCTAGGCTAAGTCTCACAAATTTTGGGTCTCCCTCTACTAGTCCTAAGTCTTATATGTGTCTCTAGTAGTGGGAATAATAGTGAACTTGAGTCAGATAAAGACCTAATAATGCATGATAAAGGGATCTAGATTATTTTAAAAATAAAAAGTCACCTAGTGATTGTGATTCTCAAATATATTATGAAGTTTTGTATAGACACCAAAAATTCATGCATGATATTTCTAAATTTTGTAATTCTCTTGGACCACATTAGGACCCCCTTGGGCCTGACCATTAGCCTTTTGACTGACAACTAGGCCTAACCTAAGTTAGTTAGCCTTTTAGCTAAAACCCACCTTTTAACCAACCTTACATTTGACCCCTGACCATTGATGGTTAGGGTGACTGTCGAAGGTCACCTTTACTATCGATACTCAGGTTCCACCATATAAACCAATTGAACTCACCCTTAACTCCACCTTAATTTTCTATAAGTAAAATGTCTAATTTATGTGTGAGCCCATGCATTATGAAGTTAAAATTAGATAGTAAGTTGGACTCCTTGTTAACATCTTGTTGCACATCTCCTTCCTTGCCTATAAGAAGAGAGGAGTAGGAGGTGAAAATGATCCATCCAAAACTATAAATAACTTTTGCATCTAGAGCTTATTTTATAGGTGTTCTTCTAGCAATCTAATGTTCCAACCATCATGTTAGAGAGATGACTTGTCATTGCCCTTCGGTTGATAGCCACATATAGTTACTCTTCTAAAATAATGCCAAACTCTACCAATGAGTTAATCACCTTGACCATTCATTTGACCAACCTCCAATAAGCTAAGTATCTATTTTCCACTATTCAATTACTTTGTTTGTATTTCATAATTAGCTTAGTATAAGCCTATCTCCTAGAATTACCTTTTATGATCCTATCGATATGACTTTTATCAACTTAGAACAAACACACAATTATTTTTGATGATCATCTTGACTACCGATGGTCTGTCCAACCATCGAAGGTTGCCTCAACTATTGATGGTCACCTCAACCATCAATGGTCACACCAACTATTGGATACAGTTATTACCTAGTTAATACTAGATGTTTAAAATCTTCTTAACATTAATTATCAACCTAGGGTACGTAAGCTTTTCAAAGATGTCAGCACTATATATGCATTATTCATTCATAGGCTAACTTAATTTTTGGTTATAGTACAATGAGCTTTCACTGATTTCACCATATAAATATACAAGGAAATTATTATAATAAAATGCAAAAATTCTTTACACTTATGAGTCACACATGCATCACACTTTATATAATCAAATTAGTAATGGAATCAACTCACTAAACACACTTTAATCTAAGAAGGGTTAAGATCTTCACTACAACTCGTTCTGAGGGGGCCCTCCTCATTCACAATTGAGTTCCAATCCTTCTTCAAGAGACTTACAAAATATTATTAAAGAATCAACCTTTTCATTACTCAGATCTTTATCAATTAAAGATTGTTAGATTAGATTATAATATTATATAAATTAGAATGCAATTACTTTTTACAATTTCATCTTCCCTAATCTAATCTAGGTTCTACCATTAAATACATAAGGTAGTTTATTAGTTCCAACCAAAAAAATTAAACTAGGAAAGGTATAAATACTTTGTAACTAAACTAGTCAACCTTCAAGTGATTAGTAATTTAAAGCTACTTGTTTTTAGGCTTAACTGGGTATAGGACAATATGTGTTGTTTTGTTTCTTTCTCTCCTTTCCATTGTCCTTGTCTTATTCATATTTTGGTAGCACATCCAATTTTCTTTACATGTGAGGGGTCTATACAACTGTTATGGAGGATCCTCTTCAATCATTTACTTTGTTTCTAATATAGTTATATGTTTCCTTAAAAGATAATTAATAGCAATGGTTTTTTCTATGTAGTGGTTGTGGGCTCCTATAGGTGTAAAGTTGTAGTTGCTATGAGCAACCTATAGGTGAAAGCCTATAGTTGCTATGGGAAACCTATAGGTGAAAACCTATAGTTGCTATGGGAAAAATGTAGGTGGAAATCTTGTAGCTTGGTAGTTACTATGGGTTGGAAGCCCCTTTTTTTATGGGCTTCTCTATAAGTGTTGTGACCAAGTAATATTCTTGGAGTCTTATTCAACCCTTTAAAAATATGTTAAATAAGGTTACATAAGTATAATATAATAAAAAAAGCATCTTTAATCCATAACACAACATGTATTTATTAATGCACACATATAATGATGCAGGAGCATCTGCAATGGCTACCTGAAGACAAGTCATGTCTAATTTCGAATTTCAAAGTATTGTATTTTCCCTCCACATGAGGAGTAATTGTAAAAATAAATAAATTAGTAAAAGTAAAAAGGTAAAATAGTTGGGGCTGTTGAGAAAATCCAGGAGTGGTTGAAATTCTTTCAACCTGGGCATGTGGTTACAAATTGAAAACTGTATTTTGTTTTGTAAAAAGCCCAAGTTGGGTGTGGAGGTTTGATGGAGGTTTATAAAAACAAAAATATAGCCAAATAAAGAAAATTCAATTAAAGTGGAAAAAAATTGATTAAAAAAGAGAGAGGGACGACGAGCCAAAGCCCAAGCAAGGTGCTAAGGTAGAGATGGAGAGCATGAAGCTGCACCTACGTATGAAAAAAAAATGAGCCATGGGTGACGGTAATGATTTCTCAAAGCTTTCCATATGTAAATTCTTCACTGCAACATTGAAGAGGATCACCAGGAGGAGTTTGCCATAGATTAATGCAGCAGAGGTGTTTGATCGAGCTCGAGACAGAGAGAATAGACTCTGTTAGCAAAAAGGGCGACTGATAAATGCATTGTTTCATCTACAGGGGAATACATAGTCATGATGATTTTCATTTGGAGGACCACGAAGTCTTCAAAGAGCCGACCAAAAGACTGGCAAGCTTGAACACGCCTTCTTCAGGGAATGACTTATCACGTATAGTTATTGTGGTTCCTGGGCTGACAAGTGATTCTGAGGATCCTTATGTCAAACATATTGTTTATTATCTTGCTGAGAAAGGATGGAAGGTTGTTGTCTGCAATCATCAAGTCTATTGTTTGTCTTACATATTGGCAGGGAGTGCTAGTTTTAATAGCTGCTAAGCTTATTGCTATTAAAAAGGAATTAAAAAAAAAAATTCATTACAATCAACAGCCTGTAAGGTAAATGGTCACTTCAGAGATTAAATGAGAGAACAATCAGCAAGTTGTAATAGATAGATCTTGGTATTTTGGTTAAGGGCTTATTGCCAAGTTTTATTATTTAATGGTGGGTAAGCTGTAACTGTTTAAGGCTCTCATCAATTTTGGTATCAGAGCTTGAAGCTCTTGGGGATTTAGGAATGGATTAAAAGTTGCTGCAGAATTTGGAATGGATGTATTTGTGAATGATGTTACAGTTGTGATAGGAATTGGCAAAGAGATCAACAGGAGACAGCAATAGAAGACTCTGCTGGAGAAAAAGGTATGAGTAAGCTTTGTTGTTTGAGATGAATTATTGTGTTGAGAAGTAAACAGGTGAAGAGAAAGGCAGCCAAGCCATTGAGGCTTAAGAAGAAAAGAAGCCAAGGAAGGCTTATTGAAGATCCAAGAGGAAGCTTGGATAGTTTGCCAAAAGACTAAGGTGAAACAGACTTAGGTGAGGTAAAGGATGAAGTTTTGAGAAGAGTGATAGAGGGATTGCCTAGAAGAAGAAGATCCAAAGCAAGGTAAGCTTGGATTTGTAATTTGTGTTTGTTAAAGAGTTGTCTAAAGAATTGCTGCAGGATTGAGAGAAGAGGATCAAAAAGACTAGGATGAAAAAGGCCTAGGTGAGATCACGTGGATTGTCAAAAGACCAGTCAAGGTGGAAAAGACTTGGGTGAAGATCTCAGAGATGGAAGCATTGTTGAAGGCACTGCAGAGCAGCAAGGTACATGAGGGCAGCAAAAGGAAAGCAAGCATCAAAGGTATGACTAATGTTGAGTTTAATACAGAAATTGCTAGTTTGAAGAAAGAATTAGCTAAGGTTAAGGATGAGTATGAGTATTGGATGCAGCTGAATAGACAAGCATGGATATGGCTAATGAAGAAGAGGGTAAAGTGGCCAATAGTTCTCCTAATGAAAAGGAGAAGAAGGCAAAATGAGATTGGCATGAAGAGGGAAGCCCAAAGAGGCAAGAATATAAGAAGGTTGCCAAGTGAGCAGCAAGATGAAGAAGTTGAGAAGAAGGTTCTCATTGAGGAGAACAAGAGAGAAGAGAGAAAAGATGAAGTGCCAGGAAGAGCACTTGAGAAGATGAGAGTGTTCATTAAGAGGATACTCATGGAGACATTATGGTCTCTTGTTTTTATATTTAATGCTGTTTTTGAGTGGGTAAATCCAGGTATGAGCAGCCTATTGAAGGTCAAGAGAAGGGCCTTAGAGAGTGAAGAGATTGGTGCAGGAGAAGACACCAAATGCACAAGTGAATGTGCAGGAGAGAGAAGTGAGTTTGCTGTTGATAAAGAAGATGAAGCTGAATTCTATGATGCCATTGAATGCCAAGAAGAAGAAAGAGGACAGCCAAGCACAAAGGAAGAGAAAGATTGCTCTGTGAAACAAGCTATCAAGGAGGTAAATGAAGTGTTAAGTGCTGATTTTGATTGTTATAGTGAGCATGAAGATATTAATACACAGGTTAGAAGAGGCAAGAGGAAGATGAAATCCTCACACAAAGCAGTCAATCATGGCTACATAATGCCTAAGTGGATGGTGAAGCATACAAACAAGCAACAAGTAGGCAAGCAGGCAAGTTTATCTTATAAGATTGATTTTTCTCATATGAATGTACAAGAAAATAAAAAGACAAACAAAGTTGGTTTTTCAGTAGTGTCACAAGAACATGGTTATAGGATGCCTAAATGGCTTGAAAAGAGAAATGGTAAGAAGGAGAATCTAGTATGGGTACCTAAGAAGGCAAAGAATGAAGATGTGAGAAATCAATGGGAAAAGGTAAAGGATGACACAAGCACATGGAAAGGTAAGTCAATTGCTTGCAATAAATGGGAGAATGATTTGTTTGAATCATCTAATGATATTTGTATGAAAAATGAGGAATGTAAAGTGGCTATAAGAACTAATATGCAGCAAGGAGAGACTTCCAAAGGGATGGATGGTAAGGAAAGGAAAGAATATGCAGCAGAACAGACAAGATGGCTTCAAGCAGAGATTGAAGAAAGCAAGAAGATAGAAGGTATGAATACTGCAATTATTTTTGATGAATATACTGATGTTGATGAAGAAGCTGATTTGTATGAAGAAACTATAAAGTGGATGAATGTAATTATAGAAGATGAAAGACAATCTAGTCCTAAGTTTGATATAGGACATGAAGATTTAGATGAATTTGTGTTGAGTGATGAAATGAAGAGTAAGGCTAGTAAGGAACAAGCAATCCTTCAGGTTGATAAGCCCAAGTTTGATGAAGATTGTAAGATAAATGAGATCTCACTAAAGGTAGAGTTGAGAATGATAGAGGAGCTATTTGGTAATGGTGAAGGCAGCATTGTGAAGAGTGGAACAAGACAAGAGCAAAGGAATGAGACCAAGGCAGTTGTAGTCAAGAAACAAGAGCAGAAATGTGAAGGCAGCCAAGAGGCTTCATGGCCTCAATGTTTTTCTACTAAGGTGGCTTTTGATGTTTTGAATGCAGGTATGGCCGACATATGTTTTGAAGACATATATGAAGATGAAAACTTTGGAAATACATATGAAAATGAAACATGGATATGGGAGATTGCAGCTGAGAAGGAGATGAGGAGAAGAACATACCAGAAGAGAAAGAAAAGAAAGATGAAAGGTAAAGACCAGCAAAGACAAATTCAAACATTGACATTGACAAGAAGACCGTGGGATCCAGGTATAGAATGAAGGCTAAGGCATGGAGGCAGCAGTTCATTTGAACCAAGGTTCAAATTGTTTCTAGAGGGAGAGTATGATGCAGGAGCATCTGCAATGGCTACCTGAAGACAAGTCATGTCTAATTTCGAATTTCAAAGTATTGTATTTTCCCTCCACATGAGGAGTAATTGTAAAAATAAATAAATTAGTAAAAGTAAAAAGGTAAAATAGTTGGGGCTGTTGAGAAAATCCAGGAGTGGTTGAAATTCTTTCAACCTGGGCATGTTGTTACAAATTGAAAACTGTATTTTGTTTTGTAAAAAGCCCAAGTTGGGTGTGGAGGTTTGATGGAGGTTTATAAAAACAAAAATATAGCCAAATAAAGAAAATTCAATTAAAGTGGAAAAAAATTGATTAAAAAAGAGAGAGGGACGACGAGCCAAAGCCCAAGCAAGGTGCTAAGGTAGAGATGGAGAGCATGAAGCTGCACCTACGTATGAAAAAAAAATGAGCCATGGGTGACGGTAATGATTTCTCAAAGCTTTCCATATGTAAATTCTTCACTGCAACATTGAAGAGGATCACCAGGAGGAGTTTGCCATAGATTAATGCAGCAGAGGTGTTTGATCGAGCTCGAGACAGAGAGAATAGACTCTGTTAGCAAAAAGGGCGACTGATAAATGCATTGTTTCATCTACAGGGGAATACATAGTCATGATGATTTTCATTTGGAGGACCACGAAGTCTTCAAAGAGCCGACCAAAAAGAAATAAAGTACCAATTAGCAAAGGAGGACGAACTCTAATCCAATAGGAGGTTGGAAGCGAAAGAAGAAAAAGTTTGATGATGTGCAGCGGGTTCCTGCGTTGAGGGCAGAGTTGGATGTTATGCACCACGAACTCATACGATCCAGGATTGCTATTGAATATGAAAGAGAAATGCGTTTGAATTTGGTGTCTAATCTAATGATGGTGCAAATGCGTTTGAATTTGCTTTTCAAGTCTTTCTGCCATTTTCATTTAAATTTTGCCAACAGAGTTGTTTAATAATTTACCAATAGGCCAGACATGAGGTGGCTCTCACAAAGGGACGCGACCACAACATATACATAACTATGTGTATATATCCTATTTGGATGCGGAGATAGACGCATAATTATAGTCTGTTAAAAACTAGAAGAAATTATAATTTGCCGCCCTCATTTGCAAACTGCTTTTCTGCATTTTTTTTGGCAGACCACCAGTTCTTCAATACCAGAGGAAGATATTCCTCACACCAGATGGGGAAACCATTGCTCTGGATTGGGTTATAAACAATGTTGATAGAAGACCGGCAAGCTTGAACACGCCTTCTTCAGGGAATGACTTATCACGTATAGTTATTGTGGTTCCTGGGCTGACAAGTGATTCTGAGGATCCTTATGTCAAACATATTGTTTATTATCTTGCTGAGAAAGGATGGAAGGTTGTTGTCTGCAATCATCAAGTCTATTGTTTGTCTTACATATTGGCAGGGAGTGCTAGTTTTAATAGCTGCTAAGCTTATTGCTATTAAAAAGGAATTAAAAAAAAAAAATCATTACAATCAACAGCCTGTAAGGTAAATGGTCACTTCAGAGATTAAATGAGAGAACAATCAGCAAGTTGTAATAGATAGATCTTGGTATTTTGGTTAAGGGCTTATTGCCAAGTTTTATTATTTAATGGTGGGTAAGCTGTAACTGTTTAAGGCTCTCATCATATAATAATTAATTCATTCATTCATTTACATAAGTCATGGATAGTTCCAGGGATTCATACAGGAAAAATATATATAACTAGGTATGGATGAGGCTATAAATAAAATAGTTAATGGCCTCATCACACCTCCTACTTAACCTCTTGTTTATCCTCTATCAAGCATTTTATGAATTTTGAGTCCACATTATTTCCTAAAATATAAGGGCTCAATACAACCCATCTTGTTGAAGGTATAAAATACTTTAGCATCATATATGCATTTCCACCTTTTCTTTTCTACTTCTCTATCAACTGACACATTCCCCTCTCAATCAGGAATTAGGAACCAAAACTTGGGTGGATGAAACATCAACCCCAACTAACTTATCCTCTTTTTCCTAACAAGATCAATGCACATATGTACTTTGTATAATGCTTCTTTAAGGTTCTGAGGGGAATAAGGCTCTTTTATTTTTAGGGTATCTAAAATCTCTAACCATCTATGAAAATAGGAAACAAAAACATTTTTCCATCTCCCTCCATGAGGTTCAAGTAGTGGTTCTAAACCTCTACTTATTTATTTATTACCCATGCTTGTGGAGTATCTACATCCATAAAAGTGATCCTTTCATTTATTATAGATTTTGAATTATTAGATTCACCCCTAATCATTAGGGTAGCCTCTTTCTATTTCTCTTGATAGTCCTCAACCTATTTTTTCTTCTTGTTGTATTGAGGATGAATGAAGTAAAGGCATTCAATTGGACATCCCATAGGTATATATTTGGATTCCAATTTATGTCATGTGGTATAACATACTGATGCATGTAAAACTCACTCACTTGTGCCTAAAAATTAAGTTCAACATGCCTATAGACCTCAAAGAAAGATTTAGGAGCACATACCATGTAGAACTGATCATTTTATATCCTATCATATTTTAATATGAGCCACCTTCCCTATAAGTATACACATATACCCTAGAGGGTGATCTATGTTTCATTAACATCTCAGTAGTCTCATGCATGTTATTGATCTTCTCTTTCAAATAATTGGTCTTAGTCTCCACCTTTTCTAGGCTTTCTTTTAAATCTTCCTGTTACTCCCTTATTTCAACATATACTTTAAAACTTGGTATCAATTGCTTATGATAATTTTCATCATCACAGAACTTTTCCTCAAGAAAACTCAAAAGGTCATCAATTTTACCTACTGACCTAACAGCTGAGAGGTCTACATCAATCACTTCTAATATAGGTAATTTTATAGTGATCTTTGTAGGAGAAAACCTATTGTGGAATGGTTCCAAAGCTATATCATTATCCATTATAAGTTATTTTGGGGGTACACTAATTTCATATGTAGGTAAAGTGGATGAAGCTATTGTAAGCACTTATAAAGGAGTTTTTATAGGCTCCTTCAATATCCTTTCCTTGCTTGACTCTTCTTCCATAGATGGATCTATAAATTTTGATACCCACAAAAGTATTTCGAGGCCTCTTTTACCTTTTAACTCTAATATTTTATTCCTTAACCTATATATCTCTTCCATGGCATGTTCCAAAGTTTGGAACTCTTGGTCATGAGGAGCTATGTCTTGCTATGTTGCTTCTTCCATGGTCCTTTCTTCAAGCAATTATTTTTCTTCTATAAGTTGATCTAACATTCTTAGTTCTTCTTTTGTATACCCTATTTATTTGATTAGATCCATGTATTCTTCTATAAATTTGGGTTACTCAGGTGACTATATTTCCTCTTCCTTTATAGACTCTTCTTCAGTAGACCACTCTACTATCTCAAACCCATCAAAGGTCTTATGAATTTTGGGATCCTTCTTCCCTTCATCCTCACTAATTTTTATAAGTGAGGATGTTAGGGTTGTATTTTGTCTTTTAATTTTATTAGACCTCCTCGGAGGATGTCTCTTTCTCTTTGATCTAGAGGGTTTTTTCCTATCAATCTTCTTTTTATTTTTAAGAGGGGGAATTATCAAAACATGTCCTGCTTGTGCAACTGGTGATGGAATAACTTATTCTCCTCTTGAAAGAGCCATGGTGGAAGAATACACTTTTTGTGATGAAATAGTTAGAGTAATTGGAGAAGGAATATTCTACCCAGTTTGTTTTTGTGGAATTTCCTCCTCCATGTCCTTGAGAGGTAGCACTAATTTTATTCATCTTCTCTTACCCATAAAAACTATAGTTGAAACTTAGTGGCTAAAGGATGATTAATTATAGTAGTGCCTATAGTATCTTCTTGTGTTATTTTTTGGACCTATCCCTTGGAGGATTCACCCTCATTTTTTTCCTTCTCTTACTAAGGTTCACTAGTCCTTAGGGTTAGAAAGTATTCCCAACTAAGGTTAGGTCTAGAATTTCTTATTCCTTGTTTAACCAGTAGCCAAATTAGATAATGATAAGACAAGACTTTCTCTACCCCATTTTGGTATTCTTTAGACATTTTATTTAGGATATTCCACAAGTTATTTGGGACATTAATAGTCCTACCATGCCTTAAATGATTCAAAATTTTGAATTGGAGAGTATAGATTAAAGAGTACCTTCCTTCACATGTTAGATATTTGATGATATATGAGGCCACTTCTCTCCAGGTTGGGGGTAGACTCAGTCTCTCTACACCTTAATTTTTTAACACTAGCCTTTCATTATCTTTATAAAACTGTTATCTAGCTAGTTGTCCATTAGGTTTGTCTTCCCAATTTCCCCCTATTTTTGGCAACCCAGTAACATGGTTTACTAGTTTTTCTATAACTAGAAAGGTGATGCCAAATATTATCACATGTTCTCTTATAAAATACTTTTAAAATTATTTAGTGAGAAGTTATAAAAAATATTATAGTTTTTCAAAATAGGTTTCCCATGTAACCCTGTTGAGGATGGCCCAGTTGTCTAGGTCTCCTTTTAGCTGCCTGTTGTCTGAGGGTTCCCTTCTCACTATTGAACCTCCCATTTTAGCTAGTGTATATTTTTGTCAAATTTTTCAAATAAATAGTTCTTAAAAACAACCAATTTCACCTTCATATTTTTTCCTATAGAAAAGCAAGTTTCTTCAATAATGGTAGTTTTGGTTATAGGTTGTATTAATGTCTTGCATAGGTCTTTATTTAAGTGAGCTATGATATCAAAGTGGGAAATAATAAAATTATTTGTTTTCTCCTATCAAATATTAGTGCAGTTATGGTGTAATCATGGGATTTCAATCTACATGTATAGATTATATTGAAGTGCTTGTTATTGATTCCCCATAACATTCTTCCCCCTTATATGAAGTGTCACTTGTCCTAAAGTGATGTGGTACACGTAGGATGTAAAGAGAAGTGTCATTATAAGGGTGTGAGAGGTGATTTAGCATAGCTCATGACAAGACTTGATGAATGATATTTCAATGATTAGATATGTTTTTTTAATATAATTCATACTATATCAAAAAAACTATGCTTTTCTATGCCTAAAATATACATAATACCTTTATAATCATTTATTTTTAGGGTTGTAGCATAAGAAATCTACATGTGAGTATTTTATAGAATAGAAGCTTAGCTTGTTGTTTCCTCATGCAATTATTATCCTAGTATTCATGATTATGATGTATTGTTAGCCTTGGGTAATTATTTGATCATAGTATCTTATCCTTCAATTATGCCCTCAACAACCTGCATGAAATCATGATGACCTATAAAGGATTGGAACAGTTGTCTTATAGTGGTATGAGAGACTATTTCCATCCTTCCACAAGGTGGTTGTTGTAGATATTTATTTATTATTTAAGTCAAGTCCTTTATGAACATGGAAGAGGGTGGGTGATGGCATTTTCTACTCTTGATCTCCTCTATATGAGCCTATTGATGGCTTATTTCTCTTCTATCTTACTCCCAATGAATGATGTTTATCGATGGATTCTTCATTTAGTGAAATTTTAAATTGGAAATTAATTGGTTTATCAAAATTAGGACTCATGCTCTAGAAAAGATCCTAGATCTCTCTTATTTACATAGTGAAATTATTTTCCATGAAGTGACTAGAAGCTAAGAATGGTTCTTTTATGTCTCTGGAGCTATAAATTTTGGTCTACAACACTCTGAATGGAGATTGAAAGTATGTCTTTGTTTTAGTACTTACTTTGTTATTCAGGGGTATGGTCATTCCTTAGCAATGCTTGAATTTTTTGCTATAATATTCCTTCACTCATCTGCTAGCTTATCTAGTATCTTCCATGAATTTATTAGTAACCCATAGCCAAAGCCATAGCTCATAGTTTTTGAAGAATTAACTTTCAACTACTAGAGAGGTGTATATAGGGGTTAAGATGTACCTATAACAACCATAGGTTGAGCCTGTAACCACTGTAAATTTGTGCCTACCAGTGATTAAGGTACCCATAATTACTTCAAAATAGCCCATAGAAACTTGAAGAATTCCTTCATTGACAAAGGTGCTTGTAACAGTGGTGAGGTTGCCTATAGCAGTTATGAAGATGCCCTCAACATCTCCAAAGGTAGTTATATCCCCCTTTTTAAAGAGTTTTTTCTTGCCCATAGAAACTACAAGTTAAACCCATAGCTACTAAAGATTGAGGCTGGAAATAACTGAAAGGAAAGATGTTTTATAAGAAAATGAGAAATTTTTCTTAAAATGATTCTATATTATCCATTTTTAGTTTTTACCCATAAATAACTAGCAAGCTAGTTTTCTATTTAGACCTTTTTTGACAGTTCTAAGTAACCAACAAGTTGATTTTCTTCCTAGAAATTGCCAACAATGCCCAAAAGGGTTTTCATTATTAGATTTTTTTTAATGATTCCAACTATTACTTATAGTAGAATGTTTATTCTAGGTCCTTACCACGTCAGTTATAAATTTGACTGGTCAAGGACCATGTAAAGATCTCAATCTTCATGCCAAAGGAGGGCTAGAATGTCCTCCTCTCCATCTACTTGTTAGTTGGTTCTACCTATGGCTAGTGAGACATCATGCTGATCCAACACATCATTGAATATATTTTATAATTTTTTGTGTATCTACTTGGTAAATTACACTTGAGTGAGTGGATTTTTATATAATTTCATCTTATGGCCATTAATCAGTAGACAAAATCTTACCAGATCAATGGTCTAGAGTTGCACTACTCCATTTTCATAAACATGCTCAATTTCAAAAGGACCAAGCCATCTGGTCTTGAGTTTACCCTTGTGATCTTTGTATTTGAATCAAAAAGAAGGGCCCAATCTCCTACATTAAATTACCTAGTTTTAATATACCTATCATGCCATCCAATCCACTACTATTGTACAAGTTCTATGTTCTACAATGACTATTGTCTGTATTCATATAAGGCATTAAGTTCTATAAACCTTGTTTTTTATGCTTCAAATATATCCATCCAAAGTTTTAATGTTTTCCATAGGGTCTTGTGCTCAAATTTAATTGGTAACATAGGTTTCTTCCCATAGACCAACTCATGTGAGGTAAAGATTTTAGTGGCTTTCCACATGATTTTGTATGCCCAAACAGCTTCAAGAAGTCTAGCTTCTCAATCCTTATGAGACATACTAACAGTTTTGGTCAAAATATTTTCTAACTCCTTGTTGGTGACTTCCACCTATCCATTGGATTTGGGATGATATGGAGTTGATTTCTTATGCCTAATCCTATATTGGTGGACTAGGGTGGTAATTAAACCAATAGTAAATTATTGTCCTTGATTAGTGACTATCTCTCATATCACAACATATCTTGTGAATATTTCTCCATAGAGGAAAGCTACCACCTTTTCATCCCTAGCATGTGTAAGAGCCTTTAATTCCACCCATTTATTGAAATAATTAGTACATACAAGGATGTACTCTTTTTTGTTTGATTTTGGATCAAAAGGTCCTACAAAATCTAGACCCCATTTTTCAAATGATTCAAGCACCATTTGAGGCTACAAAGGCATTTCATCTGAACGTGTGGGTCTCCCAATACATTGACATATGTCACAATGAGTTGTATACCTTATTGCATCTTTATAGATTGAGGGAAAATAATACCTTGTATTCAATATTTTTACTACTATACACTTGGATATAAAGCGCCCTCCACAAGGTTCATCATGGTAAGCTTTGACAATGTTTGTAACTTCATCTTCTCTGAGACATCTTCTGATGATGGAGTTAGGCCTAGTATAAAAAATATATGAACATCTAAGAATACCTACCACTTTTTAGAATCAAAGCTCTTTTTTGTTTAGGGAGGAAGTGTTGTAGAAGTAACCCTGTTACAAGTTAGTTAGCAATATCAGTATACCAAGGTGTGGTAAGGGTGAGGGAGAATAGGTGCTCATCTAGAGTTGAGTTGTCTACAATGGTATCCTTTTAAGGGGATTGTAGTTGTGATAGGAATTTATCCATGACATTATTCTTTCCAAGATTATCTACAATAGTTAGATCAAATTCTTATTATAAGAGTAGCCATCTTATCACTCTACCTGAGACAACTAGTTTGTTCATATGGTACCTAATGGATACATGGTTTATATGAATAAAGACTTAAAACCCTATTATGTAGTGAGGAATTTGTTGATAGCATAGACTACTACTAAGAATTCTTTTTCAATAACCATGTAATTTAATTTTACTAATTGTAGGTTCTTGCTTACAAAATATATGGCATAGTTGATTGCTTCTTATTTTTCAACCTAGTACAACTCCCAAGGAAATATCTAAAGCATCTATGTAAATATGGAATGGAAGCTCCCAATCGAGACCACATAGAATTGGGGTGGTGGTCAATAATTCCTTCAATTGTTTGAAGGCTACATCAAAGATAGGAGTCCATATAAATTTAACATCTTTAGTTACAAGAGTAAACAATGGTGATTCTACTTTGTTGAAATTATTGATAAATCTTCTATAGTAACCAACATGTCTTCGAAAACTCTTCACATCCTTCTATTTTTGAGGTATAGGTAGTTTTTTTATTGTGTTTATTTTTGTAGGGTTAACATTGATTCTTTCAACAAATACATGGTGGCATAGGATAATGACTTTTATCATTATCATGTAGCATTTGTTATGGATTAAGGACAAATGGTTCTCTTAATAGCATTTTAGTACTTTATTTAGGTTCTTTAGGCACTCATCAAATGTTTCTCCATAGACAGTGAAGTCATCCATGTAGATTTTTTTAGATTTATTAGTCAAATCTGAAAAGATACTTAGGACAACCCTTTGGAATGTTGTAAGAATGTTACACAACCTAAAAAGTAATAAAGTGTAAACATAAGTAATCCAAGGATAAGTGAAGGTGATCTTTTCCTGGTCCTTAGAAGAAAGTCTAATCTAGTTTTAACCACTAAATCCATCTACAAAGGTAAAATATTTTTTCCTACTAGTGTGTCCAACACTTGATCAATGAATGGTAAAGGAAAATGATCCTTTTTGGTTTTTGTATTAAGTTCCCTGTAATCTATGAAAATATGTCACCATTTTTCTTTGGTAAAATTACCAATGGTGAAACCTATTAATTGTCTGAGATGGGATAGATAAATCTAGTGATTAGGAGTTTCTATAGTTCTACTTGACTACTTCTCAAAGAGTTGGATTCATAAATTATGGGTGTCTAATTGGTTGGCACTCCTATTTTATATATATGTGATGTGTGCATTCTTATAGAATAATTATATGCATATCCTGATAATCCCATGAAAAATCACATTGGTTTGCATGCAACATACTGAATGAGCACTTTTCCTCATTTGACTCCAACTTGCTATTAATAAGTAATGTTTCTAATGGAGAAATTTTAATTTGCTTTATGAGTGATTTCATCATTTCTAAATTGATAATGGATCTAGTTTGGATGTAGTTATAATTGTTTCTATTCTAATTTTGCTTTCACATTCAAAGGAGAGAAAATGAGAAACTAAAAGGAATGGTCAAGACTTGTATGTACCTGGATATAGTCTACGCACCGTAATCCAGACATTGTGAGAACTCCTCTTTTATTGTGGAGGAATGACACCTGAAAGAGATAAACACTAAAACACGAAGAATGTTAGTTGATAAGAAGGTGGATTGCCAAGCAAAAGCTTGGTACTAGAAGTGCTAAGGCTTCTTGGAGGATGACAATCCACTGTTTAAGACAAAATATGACAGAAATAGAAAAGAGAAATAATGAAAAGATGTGAAAAGAAAGAACCAAAAGCAAATGTGTACCTGATGAGCTGCAATCTGCTAAACATAGTCACCGACGTCGGTGATATTGCCGGCATCGGTTAGAAAAGTCGCCAATGACGGTTATACTGCCGGTGTCGATAGGGGAAGTAGACGAGGTCGGTCAGGGCAATTGGCCAGGGATGGGTTACAGGTCTAGTTTCTGGTCTGTAGAATGGATTTGGTCTCGTTTGAGGGTCTGAGGGTCTATGAGGGATTCAGAGGAAGTGTTTAGGATTTAAGGGACTGAGAATCTTACCAAGAAAAGGGGTGAGAAACAGGAAAAAGGTTTTTCAGCATTTTCATAAAGCAATTTAGTCAGGTTGATTAGATAGGTCTTCAGATGGTTTGTAGGTCTTTGATAACTTATGCTGAGTTGATTGGACAGAGGGTGTTGCCTAGAGAGAGACTAAGGGAGTGTCAGAAGCAAAGACAAGGGAATAAGGGGTGAGAGAAGGCTTTTCAGCCTCTCTGGGAAGAATAGGGAAGGTTGGGTCAAGGATGCTTGGAATAGATAGAAGACATAATACTAATATATTTGAAATGATATTATAATGAAAAAAGTACAAATACATAGCTGTGATATGAAGTGGCAAAGGTGCAAAAGCTGTGTTTCAGTTGTTGCTGGTGATGGAGATGTCGTGCAATCCCTGTGTAGAATGTCTGATGCAAGACCGTAGTGCCTAAAAAGTGTTTCCAAGAATGGTGATACCTACAAGAACACCAAGAATCCCAGAACACTGAAAACTAAAAGCACGAGAACCTTGTTTTGCTAGAAGAAGACTGGAGAGACGTGATTAGCTTCAAAAATTAGCTGATTTGTGATTGGGGTCATCAAAGGGTTAGAAAATTTGGTTAAGTATAACTGATGTCAGTGATTCCACCAGCATCAGCAAACATTTGACCGACGTCGGTGGGTGCATAACAAGCAAAAAGAGCCACCAAGCCCATTTTTCATCTGCCAAGTGCACTATCCGTTAGAGAATGTCAAAGGTTGGGCTAAATACGCATGAGAGTTGGTTAGGCGGTTAGAGAGAAGTAAGAATAGGTCTTGGGTGAGTCATAGGATGGGAATTAGTCTAAGGCAAGGTGTCCTAGGCGAGGTGTCATGGGTGATGTGTCCAAGGAGGGGGGTTAATTCAAAATAAGTTTATTATTTTAAAATAGCAATTGCATGTTTTAGGAATGGGTTAGGAATGGACCAAGGGGGAATGTGACCAAGGGTTAGACACTTTTTAGGTGTCTACATTTGCCCCTTTTTGTCTTGTTGGTTACTCTAAATGAACTACAAGACAAAAATAGGAGTTGGTTGCCCTAGGTATGGGATAAGGTTGATTTCATCTTGTTGGTTGTTCAAGTGAACTGTAAGACAAAAATAGATGAGTTGGTTGCTTGCCCTAATTATGGATGAGGTATCCCCCCCTCAAAGTAGTAGATGAGAGAAGGGAACTTGGAATTGGGTGCTAATTTGATAGAGAGTGGATGAAAAAGGAAAAAGATAGAGTGAGAACACTGCAAAAGGTGTGATTGCACGTACACGACTTCACGAGGATGGTCAGGTCAAATTGTTGCAGGTCGAGGGTCAAGGAGTGCCAAAATGGAAATAATCGAGCCCCAGCATTTAGTCATCTGCTAATTGGGTTATTCAATCTAAGCTGAAGCTCCAATGGTCATCATGTTCCAGGTATCCCAAGCTTAGGAAGTGCTCCCAAAAACACGAAAATGTCACAAGTAGTGTGGATCAACTAGCTTGCGATCTTATACTTGTGAAGGTCAAAAGTGTGTGCACAATTTGGCTAACCAATCATGAGGTAGCATATATGCAAAAATAACCAAGGCAAAATCACTTTGGAAGTAGTCACGGTTAGAGGAATTGGTCATAATCTCCAAGGTCTGGTGGTCGAGGGATGGAGGCAAAAGTGATCCAAGTGTGCCCCAGGGGGCGAAAATGACGTGGTTTGGAGGACTAACTGATTGGGGGCATGATTTTGGGGCAACAAAGAAAAAAGGAGGTTGGAAGGATGCCGACATCGGTTATAGAAACTGACGTCAGTATCCAAAAAAGGCTGACGTCAGTAGCGTTCAGTCGACATCGGTGGATTAGGGCACGCAGATGCCGACGTCAGTGACCTGCCAAATCTAACAAAACTGAATTGGTGGCCCACCAAAAGTCATTTGTGATTTGTTGATTGAGAGAGAAAAAAGTGCTCTAGATTCAAGTGATTGAAAGTGACCCAAAGTTGACTGGAGAAGCAGTGAGGTGGCAGATAGGCATTGGTGGAGAGAGGGAGCGAGTTGGAGAGTGATTGGAGGATGCAGAGTCATTTGTGGGCCAGGTGAAGTGTGAGGGCAGAGAGACACAGCGGAGATGGCAGAGGAGAGTAGAGGACTCGCAGGAGGTCCACCACCAGTGGCGCCCATTATGCCACCACGCCGGCGATGCCGAGATGAGGTAGGAGGGTCTCTAAGCCCTAGTTAGTTGAATTTTGTTTTTGATTTGTTTTTGCATTTTTTGTTGATAAGGGTAGAAAATGAGGGGGGACGGTAAATAAGAGGGTGGGGAACAGATCTAGGAGAAATTAAGAGTGTTTGAGAGGGTTTTGGGGGGTGTAAGGGTTAAAAATGAGAAGCCCTAATTTTTAGGGCTCACCCCATTCATCCCTAGGGCTGAACCAATTGCCGACGTCGATGATTCTGCCAGTGTCGATCAACCAGCTACCGACGTCAGTCACTAACCTGTCGATGTTGGTCACTAAGTGAATGACGTCGGTTAGGTGAGTACCATCACTGGCATGATAACCGATGTCAGTTGGCTACCTAGTTAAAAGAGGAATGAAAAAAGTGTTTAAGTTGAGGGGTCTAAGTTACGCCAAGGGCTTCTCAGGTGTTGGGTCAGGCATAGATAGTGAAATAGGAAAAATGTTTAACATGAGATTGACTTGGGTGGATGCAGGTGAGATTGACCTTGATGTTGCAAGATCACCTCCTGACATTGCTGACGTAGATGTGTGGAGGGGTGACAGTCGATGAGTGGGCACAGATGAGCGTGGTTGGACTCGGCAGGCTGCGACACTACTGCAGAGTGGTGCGGGATGTGAGCCTGATGGTGGCTTTGATTGAGTGGTGGGATCATTCCACCAACACCTTTCACCTACCCACAGGAGAGATGACAGTCACAGTCGAGGATGTGTATCAGATTTTGTGGCTTCCAGTACATGGAGTAGACTTATATGCGTGCTTGAGAGAGGCGCACGACATTCATATGGTTACACTATTTGGAGAACATGTCACGGAGACAAGCTACCACTCAGTGAGCTTTACATATGAGTTATTGTATGCTACAGATGAGGATGCACATTGGCTAGTAGTGTTGATGATGATAGGCATCACGGTATACGCATTGCCAGATGCAGAGGGCAGCAGGTTTTCGGTCGCTATGACCAGAGTTTTGCTTGAGATGATAGAGCAGCAGACAGTATTTGCCTGGGCACTAGTGTTTTTGGCCCAGGTGTATAGAGAGCTATGGGGTATTAGTCGATGGTGATGATATAGCTTGTGCATAGGCCACCTATTACATTACTGGGCCTATGAGCATATAGTGGTTACCCATCCTCTAGGCCTCCCAATGGGAATTTTGGTTGGCTTCAGGGTTGGATTCAGGTGGTGGTGTAAGGTGATGGCGCAGACGCGGGTAGATGGAGTGGTCAGAGACATTGACCACTACAGAGGGGTACTGGAGGCCCTGATCCCTGTAGACATCATCTGGAGACCATACTCAGTTTATCTAGCATTCAGAGACCAGGGAGAGCAACTGGCTGGTGTGCAGAGCCTGAGATGGGTCAGGGGCAGGCGATTTGGTGAGCTCGAGAGAGTGTCAGTAGAGAGAGTGCAGCACCAGTATGGGCTACTACAAGACGTACCTCCCATGTTTCCACTATATAGATGGGATGACATTGAGGTGCTACTCCCACTACCAGAGGAGATAAAGGGCCCAAATTTTGAGGAGCTATCAGCAGGACCTAGGGTAGTTGACCCAGGTTGTACAGAGGCCTACATGGTGTGGTGGGTAGGGCAGTACATAGGTCTACAGGTAGGGCCGCAGCTGGATCCACAGGCCATTACCAGGGAGTGAGATACAGCCCATGAGGAGAGGGACACTGCGTGGTAGGAGAGAGATGCGGCTCATGCCCAAGTCACAGTTTTGTAGGGACAGCTGGCAGGGGTTACATGGCAGCTGACAGAGATGACTAGTCGAGTGACAGTGTTGACAAATTAGGTCACACTGCTACAGGGACAGCTCACCGTAGCCTAGGCACAGGTAGTGGCAAGACAGGTTTAGAGAGGTCAAGGTTTGATGCAGTAACCCTCACAGTAGCTGGCATTTTCACAAGGGCTAGGATAGTTGGCATCAGTGCAGCTAGGTCAGCCACAGCCACAGGGGTTAGGATAGGGCATAGCAGCAGGGTAGATGGGTCCACCGCAGACTGTATCTCTAGTTAGATATAGTGATGCACTAGAGGAGATTGCTTATTATGAGAGGGCCATCAAGGGGTTCCCTCAGATACAGTGATACTTAGAGATGAGCGAAGAGCAGAGCCGACAGTGGTCTATGTCTCAAGCGACAGATTTTGGGTCTCACAAATGGCACAGATCAGAGGGAGGAGAGGATACAGCCTCTTCCCAGCCACCGCCACCACCAATATAGCCACAGCCTTGAGGGCAGACTTTGAGATGTATTTTTGATGTATATACTAGCCTGTGAGCTGTTGATGTGAGATGTATGAGAGAGAGATAGAGGCACATATTTGTGCGATTGTATAAACTATTTTGATATATATATGATGATGGTTTTGGATCATTGATGTGTTATAGATGTTGTTTAATGTTTAATGTATTGAGCATTTTTTATTATGATGATGATGATGCATGTTTTGATATTATGTTTATGATTGTTATGATGATGATTAATATAATGATGCATTGTGATAATGCTAATGATGAGAATGGTCATGACTTTTAGACTAGATGATGATGCATAAGGATTATGTGATAGTGAAATTTATGTTATGACTTGCGGTTTATATGATGTGAATGCTTAATTGTGTGATGATGATAATGTGTTTGTGATTAATGATTATGATGTAAAAAAATGATTATGTGAAAGATTATGAAAATATGTGATTGGTTGTGATGTGATTGGCAGGTGACGAGAGAAGGAGATGGAAGAAAGTGATGAAGAGAATGGTCGAGCTAACCCCAGAAGACCCCATGTCAACTGAGTGCTACCTACATAGCCCCTATCGTTAGGGCCTCAGGCCGATGTAGTTCTCCCAAGAAGGGAGGAAAAAGATTGAAGTGGTTGATTTTGGTCATGATAAGGATACAGCATTTCCCATATGTTCGAGGGTACATGCTTGAAATGACAAGGAAGAGATGATGCTACAACATTTTCCAAATGGGGTAAGCTGTAACATTGGTTGGGGTTTTTCATCCTTAGCAACTATCCATATTCGTGATGGATGTTTGCTAAAAATGAATTGTAGGGCAATTTATGTTTCAGCAAGTAATGGTTTATGCTTGACATAAATTATGTGGTTGATAGTTTCCATGTATATTGATGTCTATGGAAACCAGAATGATTAGGCTATGTGAGTGGTTTGAAAAGAGTCGGATTGAATAGGTTTTGACAAATGATGTGGTTGAATGTGACCAAAGTGTAGGCAGAAAGTCAAAGGCATAAGCACCCTTTTATTGACAAGGACCAAAATGACAACATAGATAGGGGTTGTTTAGAACAAAGAGCCCCATTCATGCATTGCATCGTTGACCACAAGTTATGTTAGAGCAGTAATCGAATCACTTTGACATTAAAGTGAGCTTGAAGTCCCTTGAGTAGGTGATATGATAGGAGGAAAAGGTAACCCGTTTTAGAGTATGGATAACTTTGCCCCTTTTTATAGGAGACCCTGAGACAACTACAAGTCAAGTCCATGACCCATTTTTTTTTAGAGCAGACTGATCAATGCAGGAAGTCCGCATAAAGATGTCATTTGTTTGGTGGTCATTTTTGAAGCTGATCGATGTGAGAAGCTTCTAAGAGAGTGCTATTTGTAGCAATATTTAGTCATAGCCATCCTTCGAGGGAGTGGTCTATACTTTGCTTTATAGATTTTGAATAGCTATCCTCCGAGGGAGCAATCTATTAGTTACAGTAATGATAGTACAACTATCCTTTGAGGGAGCAGTCTACTTTTTGATTTGATTTTGTGACCTTGGATATTTTGACATCTTGATTTAGTTTTGACAAAATATTGAGTCATGGATAGGACTTATAGAAGGTCAAGGGTTTCTGTTTATTAGGACAAAGCATCCATATGTCATAAAAGGGTTGTAGAGGATTTTATTAAGGAAAAAGGGTGGAATGGATTGAGGATTAAAAGGACAAGGATTGCTCAAGGGATGAGTTCAAGTCAAATGTCAAGTGGATGAGTACTCGACTAACAGTAGAATGGTCGTAGATGCAAAGCATTAAGGGGCTCAGGTTCTGGTCAACCTTCAAGAGAAGACAGACGATAAGTCCCTGATCCATACTTGTGCGTGATGATATAAGGTCTGAGCCAATTAGGAGAAAATTTGCCTCATTTACTCTGTTCCATATTGGTCACATGCTGGTTCTCTTTGAGGATGAGGTCTCCAATATTGAAATCTTGTTCTCTCAGAGTTTTATTATAGGCACGCTTGATGTGATTTTGATAGACATGGAGATGATTGAGGGCAGCAAGACGACATTCATCGAGTAACTCAAGTTGAGCTAATCGATCTTGACGAAAGTCATCGTTAGAAAGAATGTCATGGAGTGAAATTTGAAGAGATGGGATCTGTACTTTGAGAGGTAAGACAGCCCCTGTTTCGTACACTAGAGAGAAAGGGGTAGCACCTGTAGAGGTTCGAATGCTAGTGCGGTAGGCCCACAAAGCGAAGGGTATTTGAACATGCCAATCCCTTCCAGTGTCGTTGACTACCTTCATGAGAATTTTAGTTAAGATTTTGTTAGAAGCCTCGGCTTGCCCATTTGCTTGTGGGTAGTAAGGTGAAGAAAAGCTGAGTTTAATGCCAAAGGAGTCACAAAGTTTTTAGACGGTCTTATTTTTAAAGGACTTGCCGTTGTCGGTGATGATTTTGTGAGGTACGCCAAAACAACAAATGATATGGGTGTTGATGAAGTCGACAATCTTGTCAAATTTTGTGGAGATGAGAGGGATAGCTTCCACCCATTTAGTAAAATATTTGGTGGCAGTGATGATGGATTGATGATGAAGAGACAAATGAGGGTTAATCTCGCCGATGAGATCTAAGCCCCATTGTGAAAAAGGCCAAAAATCCTAAGCAACTTGTAAGGCGTGACTAGGGAGATGAAGCAAGTTAGCATGCTGCTGACACTTGATGCAACACTGAACATAATTGGTACAGTCTTGATGAAGAGTGGGCCAATAATAACCCAGGAAAAGGATGCGCTTGGCAACTAAGCTACCATTGAAGTGTCCACCACAAATCCCATCATGGGCTTGTTTAACAGCATGAGAAGCTTCAGTGGAGTTTAAATAGCAAAGAAGAAGGCCGTCAAAACCTCTTTTATAGAGAAGGCCCCTTAGCATAGTATAGTGAGTGGTACACTTGATGAAAGCCCGTTGTGCATTGCTAGAGAGGTTGGGAGGAATGAGAGAATGAGCCAAGTAGTCCTCAAGTTGTTTATACCATACATCTTGTGAACTAGAGTCTATGGTGTGGACGAGATTGATGTCAGTGGAAATGTATGAAGGCAATGGCACACGATGTACCATGACATAAATTCTTGATGAGGATGATGATGAAGAAGGAATATGTGAGGCGAGGGAAGCCATGGTCTCAGCAAACTTATTCATCGATTGAGGAATAGTCTGCAATAAATGATGATCGAAAGATGCTAGAAGAGTGTCAACATGGTGCTTGTACCTTTGTAAAATTTCATTTTTACAAAGATATGAACCATTGATTTGATTGACGACAAGTTGTGAATCACCGAAGATGTTGATGGACTTGATGTTTAAAGAAAGGGCAGTTTGAAGTCCCAAAATTAAGGCTTCGTATTCGGCCATATTATTGGTACATTCAAAGTCGAGTTTGAAAGACAGGGGCATGGGTTCACCTTCATGTGGAATGAGGATGACCCCCACACCCCCACCGAGTTGACATTTAGAGCCATCGAAGAACATCATCATTTGGTAGAATGTGTCATCAGTTGAGAGAGTGTCGATAGATTCATTAGGAAACTCGCACTGAGAAGGTTGATTGTCGGGAAGAGGGGCATCCGCTAGTTGGTCAGCAATTGTTTGCCCTTTTATATATTTTTGCTAGACAAATTTTAAGTCAAATTCAACAAGAAGCATGAGCCAACGAGCCATACGCTGGTTTTGATATGGTTTAGAATGCATGTATTTGAGGGGATCAGTGTGGGTGACGACAAAGGTTTTGTGATTGAGAAGATAGTGACGAAGTTTGGTAGTGGCAAAGACTAATGCCAAACAGAGTTTCTCGGTATGAGTATACCGAGTTTCATAGTCGACAAGTGTTTGGCTTATGTAATAGACTGCTTGCTCACGGTGTTGCTCGTCTTGATGCGCGATCATGGCACCTAACGAATGATTGGTTGCTGAGATGTAGAGGTAGAAGGGTTGGTCGTCTTTTGGTGGAATAAGGACTGGTGGAGAAACCAAATAGTGTTTGAGGGCTTTAAAAGCCTCTTGGCAATCTTTATCCCATTTAAAGGAGACGTCCTTCTTGAGGAGGTGATGAAAGGGTTGGCAATGGTCAGAAAGCTGTGAAATGAAGTAGCAGATGGATTGGAACTTCCCTTGTAGACTGCAAAGTTGCTTGAGATTAGTTGGAGGTGGCATTTCAAGGATAGCACAGATTTTGGTAGGATCTATCTCGATGCCACGAAGAGAGACAATGAATCCCAGGAGCTTTCCTAAGAGGACCCCAAAGATGCATTTCTTGGGGTTAAGACGGACCTGATACTGAAGAAGGTGAGAGAAGATGATTTTGAGGATAGTCAAATGGTCATGACGAAGCTTAGACTTGCCAAGCAGGTCATCTACATAGTCCTCCATGATTTTATGGAGAAGATCGTGAAAGATGTAAGTCATGGCATGCTGATATGTGGTGCCTATGTTTTTTAGACCAAAAGGCATGACCTGATAGCAAAAAGTTCCCCATGGTGTAATGAAGGTGGTTTTGTGCTGATCTTCCAGTGCAATCAGGATTTGGTTATATCCTGAAAATCTATCCATGAGTGATAACATCTCATGGCCAGCTATAAGATCAACAAGTTGGTCAATGTTTGGAAGAGGAAAGTCATCCTTGGGATAAGCTAGGTTAAGGTCACAATAGTCTGTGCAGATCCGGATCCCCCCAGTCGCCTTGGTGATAGGAATGATGTTAGAGACCCACTATGGATAGTCGATGGGTTGAATGAAGGAGACAAAAAGAAGGCGTTAAAGCTCTTCTTTGACAAGAAGTGCAACACGAGGATGCATTTTGTGAAGCTTTTGCCTAACAAGCTTAGCCTCTGGGTTTGTGACAATGTTATGAGTGGCAATGTTAGGGTCGATGCCAGGCATGTCAGCGTAGGTCTAGGCAAAGGCTTTGCGATTGTCTGAGAGAAATGTGGTATAGTCGATCTGCTCTTGGGTGTCTAAATATTGACCAATCTTTAAGACTTGAGGAACATCAGAAGATGAAAGGTTAATGTCAATGGTTGATTCATTTAACATAACTTGTGTTTCAGAAGGGAGGGAGCACTGAATGAAAGAATCATCAGCACCTATATAGGTAAGAATGGCGTCATCGTCTATGCAGTGGACTGTGTTGATGGTTGCCGATTCATCGTCTATCATGCTGGGATAAATGAGAGGGAGAGACTTGGGAACCCCGTTGAGCTGATAGGTTAGGGGTTCCAAGCGGATGGTGTTTATGCCAAAAAAAACTAGGAGGGATGGAAACCACTGACTCCGTAGGTGAGGATGGAAGAATAGGCGAGTCTGGAAGAGATTGATCAATGGTTGGTTCGGGGCAAAGGTTTGTGGAAGCCTCAGTAGGTTCTTGGAAACCCAGTCTATACCATTTCTTAGCATTATCGTCATTGGGTGGTTTGATAGGCCGATGGGAGCCTTGTTTTTAGCGCCCAAAGCCAAAACCCTTCCATGCACACCTATAAAGGTAGGTATGTGCAAAGGTGGGGTTGCCAAAAAAGGAGAAATCAGATGTGAATATTTGAGGTGAAGAGGAGGGATTTCATTTAGTAGGAGCATGATCTAGTCCCCCATAGACGATATTGGTTCGAAGGCTAGGAGGACCATAAGGAATGACCATTCTGATTTGACAGTCATAGCTTGGGTTTTGATGAAGCTGTCCATACTCTTGAGGAGTCTGGAACATGTCTAGAGTAAGTAGGCGATATTCACCCAGTGAAAGTCTTTGGAAGATATCATCCATGGGGTCCTTGGTTATTAATTGAGAAGATGATGTGGTGGCAATCATTGTTTGTGTACTAGTTGATGCTTCTGTAGATGGAAATGATGTTTGGGTTGATGCCTTGAGTGGGATAAGAATGTTGTTTGGGCGATAGGTTGTGTTACAAGTCTTAAAAGGGGATGGGTCAGCAGGAATGACATGGACTCGTTTGTCATGTTCAAATTTGACACAATGGTGAAGTGTTGAAGGGATGCAAGCCATGGCGTAGATCCAGGGTCACCCTAATAGCATGTTATATTGGAATTCTCCCTCAATGATGTAGAAGAGCTCTGGGATTGTGCGTGGACCAATGCGGATATGGAGGACAACAGTGCCAATAGTGTTAGCGATGGTGTCATTAAAAGATCTAAGGATTGTGTCGGTTTTCGATACGCAATTCTTGGGAAGAGCCAATTGATCAAAGGCATGGGTGGAAATGATATTAATGCTGGCACCCCTATTGATCATAACTCATTTAATACGGGTTTGATCAATGTAGGCTGTGATGAAAAGGGCAGCATCCTGATCTTCCAAGGTAGAGGTAGGAATTTCAGAATCACTAAAAGTGATGGAGGCGACGGGGGATAAAGAATGGACTAGGGCAGCTAGTGGTTGAGGGTCTTTAGGTTGGACTTTCGCTGCCTATAGGACTTTGATTAGAGCCTGGCGATGCTGGGGGGAACTTTGGATAAGGTCATATAGGGTCATCTTCACAGGCGTTTGGTGAAGTTGTTTTATCATAGAGTCTTTGATTGCCTCTGAAGAAGGGGGTTGAGATGCACCTAAGATGGAAATCTTGGGTTTCGGTGGTTGAGGTGCCTGGACAAAAGGATAGGTCCAAGGAATAACAGCTTTTTCTTTTGCCTTGTCCTTTTGTGACCTAGTGGTTATATGGATAGCATTGATTTCAAAGATAGGAGGTGAAGAAGGGGTCATGGCCTGCTAGTGAGATGTTGATGTGGTTGAAGAGGTTGGATGGGAAGGTGTCGAGGGTCGGTCAAGAGTGTCCTCAAGGAGAAGAGTGTCTTTCTCCATATAGTGGCGAACGACTGCCTTGAGGGCACAACAAGTCTCGATATCGTGTCCTAGCGTATGATGGTATAAACAAATCTTCGTGTCATCAAACCAGGAAGGTTTTGATCCGAGGGGTTGGAATGGCTTGATAGAAGGAAGGGTAATCCTAGAAGTCTGCAAAAGTTGGCATAATATCAAAGCATATGAACCTACTAAGGGGTCCGTGCTTGTTGATGCATAACGCGCTGGTGACTTTTGCTTGGGGGATGTTGAAGAAGGTTTTCATACCACCTTTTGGTTTGATGGTGCGGTGACAGGTGAAGACGACACTTTCTTTGTGAGAGGTGCCAAATTTTTGAGAAGGGGTTGACTTATGGTTGGCAAAGGAAGTAATGGAGGTAATTGGTTTTGATTGGAGGTCAGAGTGGGAAGGATTTTGGTCAAAGTCAAAGGATGGGGGCCCAAAATGGAAAGCAATGGTGACGGAGGAAGAGGCATTCGTCTTTATGGTCTGACAGTCTTCTTTGACTTGGTTGGAAGACTACTTTTGGTTGAGGTCTGGTCTAAGTCCACCTTCACTTGTGGGTGAGTGAGGGTAGAAACAGGGCAAATGCCGAGTGACTTGATTGGTTTAGATGGGGTAGATGCAGGTTTAGAAGTGGGAGTTTGGTCTTTGTTGAGAGTCTTGGGTGATTCTACCTTGGGAGGATTGGCAGCATGAGACGAGAGGGCATGGGAATGTTGAAGAGCTTTAAGATGCTCCCACAATCCCTGATGCTCCACTTTCCTTAAAGGGAGAAGTTATAATTTCTCCACTAGTCGGGAAAATGGTTGGGAGGATGTTGGATGAGGTTGGGATCCTTGAGAAGAGTGTTAGGTGTGGCAGTAGTCTCAGACCTAAGGTGCGTGGGAGTTACAACTAGATTGTCGTTGGTCGAAGAAGATGGAGAGTCAAGTTCTTCTCTTGGTGGAGAAGAAACTGGAGAGTGTGGCTCCTCAAGCAGGTAAAGGGCAGGGATTATGGTGCCCTCCACTTGTGGTCGAGGAGTAGGTAAGGTCGAGTCCTCTATAGGCAGAAGAAAGGAGGATGGTGAGACCGATGGTGCGAGTAAGGTTGAGGCATCCTCCAAGATGAGAGAAGTTGATAGAGAACTAACCGGGGAAAGAGGTTCATCCACACGTGATGGACTGATAGATGGGCTAACCTCTTGAGGTTGGTTGGGGATAAAGGGTGAGACCGTATTGACCGTTCGAATGTCGTGTTCATGAGTGTTGTCAATCAAGGTCAGGACATTATTTTAGGTGGGTGGATGATTGGGGAATGGTTACTTGAAGATGTCGATGCCCTGATTTGGAGGTACATTGTGATTATCTAGAATGAGGTCACATTTTTCAAGCATGTCTTGGATTATGTTTTTAAAGGTTTTATAGTTTCCTGTGTCATGACCTTTGACACGGTGGTAATTACAGAAGTCATTTTCCCTATACCACGCAGGGATGGCACGTGAGGGATCAAATTGTGGTGGTGGTCGAATCTGGGGGAGGTTGAGAATCCCTTGTTTAATAAGTTTTTCCAGTATAGACGCGTAAGATTCTCCAAGAGGAGTATACTATCATTGTACGTATCTCTGCTGAAATTGACGGGTGGTGCTCTGAGATGTGGATGGCTCAGGTTGATTGGTTGAAGAGGACAAAGGTCTAACGACTACAGCGTTAGCTGAAGCTTTAGACTTAGGATTGGATGATGAAGGTTTAGAATAAGAGGAGTCATTGGTCTTAGAGTTGGGATTTTTGCTCTGTAACTTGACTTTATTCTCCTCGATGGCACATAATTCAAGTTTACAGGCCATCATGAAGGCTTTGTTGAAGGTGCAGAAGGTCTGAACCCGTAAGGTGGAAGAAATATCTTTGGCGCAGGCTCGAGAGAATAGTTCAATAAGTTCAAGTTGAGGTAAGGAAAAGGAGAGTTGATTGATGAGGCCTCTCTAGCAAACAACGAAGTTAGCTATTGATTCGTCCTCAAATTGGCGGATAGTGTAAAGGTCTGTGATTGAGACCTTCTTGGTGATGTTAATGGAGAAGTGATCAAGAAAGAGCTGAGCTAGCTGTGTAAATGTGAAGAGGAAATGGCTGACAATAGAGCTATACCAGTCACGTGCAGCACTAGAAAGGGACATAGGAAATGTATGCAAGAGCAATGCATCGTCATGGGAAATAAGGTAACAGGCATGTCTGAATGCCCATAAGTGTTGCTGTGGGTCTTCCTTGCTTTGAAAGTGAGAAAATTTGGGAAGCTCCCACTGGTTGGGGTATGGTCTAATCAGAACGGAAGGATGAATGGGCTCATTGCAAATTTGCTCGTATGAGAGAGCATTACGTGAGCCAGAAATAGAGGTCTCTAGGATAGACATCTTATCCATCAGCATCTTGATGATATTTGCTGATGGATTGGTGGGTGGAGCACCCCCTAGATTATAAGGCGCTTGAAAGATATTGGGAGGGGCATATGACGTGGTTGGTTGCGTAGATGCAACATATGGGTAGCTGGTTATGGGAGCAAAATTTGGATCCAAGGGCACTTGTGTTATGGGGTTGGTAGGCACAAGTTGGATAGGGGCCATCAAGGATGGTTGAGGAGTAGCCACGCTTGTTGATGGGTAAACGGTTACTCTTGTGTTGATAGGTGCAAGAGTAGGGGGGATAGAGACTAGTAGGTTTTGGAAAGATGTGGGGTTTGGTTGAGTGATTTGAGGTTGAGGGAGTACCAAAACCCCCATGGAGGTAGGTTTAGATGGAGTGGCTACGTTTTGAAGGTAAGATACAGTTGGGTTATTGGTGGAGGTGTTGTCTAGTGGGTAAATTGTAGGTGTTGTTGATGTGATTCTTGTTTTGACTAAGGAAGTCAGCATCCCATAGATTGGGTTGCCTAGGGAGTCTCACGTTTGGCTATACGTGAGATAGTGTTGTAAGGCTTTGACGTTAAGCTCCAAGAATCATGCGAAATCTTGGTCCCCTTCTGGGATAATAGGAGTCTGAGGCGGGGTTGGGTGAGTAGGAGTTCTTTCAGTCTCCGAGTGGAACTCCATTATAGGACTGGTTATAGATGGTGAAGGTGGAAGCGGTTGTTGACTAGCATGGTCAAGGAGAGCCTTGGTTTGACTGCGTGTCAAAACCATTCAAGGCAAGAAAGGGTTAGGTTTTAGAAAACTATATTTTTTTCATCTCAAAAAACCAGAATGGATGTTTAGACAGCTAGAAAGTTGGATTTTAGCTTGCTATTTTTGGAAAAAAGAAAATGGACAGAGACTAACGTCGGTATAAAAACCGATGTCAGTGAAGGATATTTTTGATGTCGGTCAGATAATCGATGCCGGTGCAGAAAAGTTGCTGACATCGGTTATAGGACCGATGTCGATTACTATGTTTTCCAGAAACTCAAAAAAAAAGTTTTTGGAAATGAAGAAGACGTCCTTACCAGCTTAAAAAAAATAGATAAAAATAGAAAATATGATGATGACAGACAGATCCTAGCGTTAAATCCCTAGAAACAATTTTATTAGGATCGTGTGGCTTATGCCTTAATGTGATGTTTGAGGAGGTTGGCTATTAGAAGGGTCCTAGAATAGGTAATCTAAAGATGGTTTCAGGTATGTTTACGTGCTTAAAAGTCTGTATTAGGTTTCGTATAGGCCTGGTGCTAAGGAGCAAGCTCCCCTCACTTCATGATTCCAGTGGTTAGCTGGTCTCGCTTAGCCAAAATATACTTTCCCTATAGTTTAGACTCTGCCAGAGAACAGAGTGGGCTTTCCCCTTGGTGGTGAAATCCAAGTAGGATCACCGGGATGGGTAAGGTATCTGCTGGGTGATGAAATCCTAGTCGGGCCTTGTCTCAAGTGAGTTTTATGTTTAATTTCATGCACGTGGTCTGGTTGTGTAACATCAAGTGATCTACGATTTATTCAATATGCAGTTTACTAATTACTAAGTGTGGACTAAGAAATGCAAGCAAGCAGAAAATGGAATGCAGTATATTTTAAAGCCCTAAATTGAAATGTTAAGTTGGAATGTAAACAAGTTTGAGAAAGGGTTGAATAAAATGATTTTTTGACTAGTCTAGAAATGCAAGAAAAAGAAAGAAAAAGTTCTTTTTATTCCTGCTTATGATGTCTTTTAGAAAAGAAGAAGGAGGTGAAGAGGAAGAAACCTAATGCACCTAAATGAACAAAGAAGGAAAGGAACCCAAGGAAGGCCCTAAGGTCCCACTGGGCGTGCCAGAATGTTTCTATTCTAATTTCACTTTCACATTCAAAGGATAGAAAATGAGAAACTAAAAGGAATGGTCAAGACTTGTATGTACCTGGATATAGTCTGCGCACCATAATCCAGATGTTGTGAGAACTCCTCTTTTGCTATGGAGGAATGACACCTGAAAGAGATAAACACTAAAACACGAAGAATGTTAGTTGATAAGAGGGTGGATTGCCAAGCAAAAGCTTGGTCCTATAAGCGCTAAGGCTTCTTGGAGAATGACATTCCACTGTTTAAGACAAAATATGATAGAAACAGAAAAGAGAAATAATGAAAAGATGTGAAAAGAAAAAACCAAAAGCAAATGCATACCTGATGAGTTGTAATCTGCTAAACACAATCACCGACGTCGGTGATATTGCCAACATCAGTTAGAGAAGTCGCCGATGACGGTTATACTGCCGGCGTCGGTAGGGGAAGTAGACGAGGTCGGTCAGGGCAATTGGCCAGGGACGGGTTATAGGTCTAGTTTTTGGTCTACAGAATGGATTTGGTCTCGTCTGAGGGTCTAAGGGTGTATGAGGGATTCAGAGGAAGTGTTTAGGATCTAAGGGACTGAGAATCTTGCCAGGAAAAGGGGTTAGAAATAGGAAAAAGGTCTTTCAGCGTTTCCATAAAGCAATTTAGTCAGGTTGATTAGATAGGTCTTCAGATGGTTTGTAGGTCTTTGATAACTTATGCTGAGTTGATTGGATAGAGGGTGTTGCCTAGAGAGAGACTAAGGGAGTGTCAGAAGCAAAGACAAGGGAATAAGGGGTGAGAGAAGGCTTTTCAGCCTCTCTGGGAAGAACAGGGAAGGTTGGGTCAAGGATGCTTGGAATAGACAGAAGACAGAATACTAATATATTTGAAATGATATTATAATGAAAAAAGTACAAATACTTAGCTATGATATGAAGTGGCAAAGGTGCAGAAGCTGTGTTTTAGTTGTCGCTGGTGATGGAGATGTCATGCAATCCCTATGCAGAATGTCTGATGCAAGACCGTAGTGCCTAGAAAGTGCTGCCAAGAATGCTGATCCCTGCAAGAACACCAAGAAGCCCAAAACACTGAAAAGCAAAAGCACGAGAACCTTGTTTCATCAGAAGAAGACTGGAGAGATGTGATTAGCTTCAGAAATTAGCCGATTTGTGATTGGGGTCGTCAAAGGGTTAGAAAATTTGGTTAAGTATAACTGACGTCGGTGATTTCTTCGGCGTCGGTAGACATTTGACCGATGTCGGCGGGTGCATAATGGGCAAAAAGAGCCACCAAGCCCATTTTTCATCTGCCAAGTGCACTATCCGTTGGAGAATGTCAAAGGTTGGGCTAAATACGCACGAGAGTTGGTTAGGCGGTTAGAGAGAAGTAAGAATAGGTCTTGGGTGAGTCATAGGATGGGAATTAGTCTAAGGCGAGGTGTCCTAGGCGAGGTGTCATGTGTGATGTGTCCAAGGAGGGGGGGTTAATTCAAAATAAGTTTATTATTTTAAATTAGCAATTGCATGTTTTAGGAATGGGTTAGGAATGGACCAAGGGGGAATGTGACCAAGGGTTAGACACTTTTTAGGTGTTTACAATAATGTATAATTTGATGGAATGTTTCCTGTATAGATGCAATAAATTTTTCTTCTTCCTAGAGGTTGGAAAATGGTCACTTTACGTATTATAGGTTGTTGAGATCTTTAGGATTAGTCTAGTAGTTAATCTGGAGAACATTTGAGAGAATTATATCTTCCTCTATATCAACCAAGGTACATGCATGGTCTATAATGAATAAAATATTCAAGGTAAGTTGATCTACCTTATCTTCTTTAACCCATAATGTATGCTCTGGTTTTAAGGATAGTTGTGCTAGAGGATAGATGACAAACTTCTTAGTGTGGTTTCCATTGGCTATCAACATTATACCTAATCTTTAGCTGATAAAGGCATCTATTATGACAAGCTAAGGTCATCCTAAGATGAGAGTGTATCCATCAAAATTAGACTTAGGTTGCAACATAATGAAATCTATAAGATACTCCAAAGAATCTACAATAATGACAAGATCTTCAATAATTCCTTTTGGTCTGAATGTATACCTATCAACCATTTGTATCATTATAGATGTGGGAATAATATTATTTATCTATAAATTTTTCATGATTTTAATTATAATTACATTTATTGTATCCCCCAGGTCCATTAATGTATTGGAAAACTGTTGGTCATGGATTTGTACTATTACTACTGGGCATCCTAGATTTGAATATTTCTTTAGTAGGGTGTTTCCCAACATAATGTCTATCAGCTGGCCAATAACATGTACTGTATTAGGATACTTCTTATTCTTTCTAAGTTTACATAGACATAGGTCTCTTAAAGATTTATAATATATGGGCACATGCTTGATGGCCTAAAAGAGAGGAATTTTAATATAGAGATTCTTGAGCTATCCTATGAAATCAAATTTAGGCTCAGTTGTATGGTGCTAAAGGCTAATATGTTTTATAAATTATGGTGCTCCTTCATCAGTGGTTTTATTTAATGGTTTGGAAAGTTCCTATGGTGGTGAAGGTGGGTTATCATGATTTTTTGGATTTTTTTGAGCTAACTCCATTATTATGGGTGGGACTGGGGGTGGTAGAACTCTTTTTTAATGTAAGTAAACTTCATTAATGTTCACCATATATGTTGGGTATTGAACAAGTTTAGTACTGAATGTCAGTTGTACCAACCTATTTGTAGGATTTTATATGGGTTAAGCATGGAGGTAATTAGGCTTGGGTGTAGCTTGTATATTGGGCATAAGAGTAATAGTTTTTTATTTCTTCTATGGAAGGAATCCTCCCTCATAGTTTTCATAGGGCTGATTGGGTCTCCAAGGCTATTACCACTAGTTTATGACAGGTGGGACTTGGGGTGGCTATCAAGCTTATATCTAAGGTGGGGACACATTTTTTGGAGGATATAAAGAGGTGAAGGGGTGGATTTTTTAAGGTGGATACCAGCCAAGATAAAGAGGTGGGGCATTCATCCATGAACTAGTCCAATTGGGAGTATTATTTATAAATTGAGAATTAAAAAATGTAGAATTTTCAAAAGGTGGATTTTGTCCCATACCTAGATAAGATGGTCATTAGACACATGGATTTATTTGTATAACATAGAAAAATTATTCCCCATCTCCTCCTATAGTGTGCAACTCTACTATTTCTAGTTTATTATCTGTGATGTTAACTACTTTAGCCCAAACCTCATGACACCTATAGTCTGTCTTCTTCTTCTTACAATCTAGATAATAGATGATCAAAGATTGATTAAATGTTTCTTGATTTTGTCTTATGTTTAATATATCTATTTAGGTGTCCAAGTGACTAATTATAACATATTTCATGTCTTATAATAGATTAATAACTTTAGATTTTGATAGGCCACTTGTGACTGCTAGTGGAAGCTTCTTGCCCTAGATTTTATTTATAGTAGACCTGAAATAGTTTTTTCTCAGCTCTTTGATGTCTATGAATGTCATTTGGGAGATATCTCCCCCACTAACTATGTCCAATTATTCCAAACAATCTTCTCTATCTCCTTTTAGGAAGATGAGTTTTAAAGGCTCTTCTCCTAGTGCACTTTACTTGAATTTTTTGTACACTGAACATGAATCATTCAATGTAGTCTTCCAAGGATTCATCCTCTTCTTGATTCATCCTAAATATGTCATTTATTCTATAATTTATTATTCATTTATACTCCTGATACTTAACTATAAACTTATTTTTCATGTCTTCTCAATTGTGGACTGAATTACTACCTAGTCCCATAAACCAACGAAGTGCTAAGTCTTTAAAAGTGATAGGAAAAAGTTTCAATTTATATGCATCTTGCCTATAGTCATAGATTCTATAGAGGACATCAAATTAAAATAAAAATATGTCTAGGTCTTTTGATAATGTACCTCTAAAATTGGGCAAGGCTGAGGGTGGGATATTTTTTATTTGTGTTATGCCCATTGCATCTGGAATAAGAAATTCAAAAGTAACTATGTCTAGAGCCATATTGCCTTCTAAATATTATCCTTATCCATTTATTATGGATAATAAAGGTACTCAATATCACATCCTCAAATTCTATATTAGTCCCTTGGTCAACATGATAGTAAACATTTATTTGCTGATCTATAGTCTTTTACCAGATGAAAAGTCTGAAGACTCTCTTGAGCTTTCTTTGATTTATTAAAGAAATACTTGTTGGAATGTTTTTCTTATGTTATTTTATGGATTTTTTGGTTTGTGTAGTTCTTCTCCTTTATTTATTATTACTAACTCAGCTAAGGCTTCTTCTGCTTCTATTTCCTCTTTCAAATCCAATAGTAATTATTCTACAAGCTACCTCCTTTAGTTTTTAGTGTTCCTTTTAAAATCCCTCTAATTTATGGTATATTTTTTAGCAATATTATTAGTTACTGTAGGTATTTATGGTTTTTTATTATTAGCAACTTGTGGCTTGTTTGGAAGGAATCTCCCTTGAGAATCTATTTCTCTTTGCATAAATGTTGAGCCACTCCTTCAACTGTCATGTCCCTTCCTACATAGGTTTTTTTTTTTTTTTAAATTTATTTCAGGGTTTGTATCAAAATGAGAAAAAATAAAATGTATACGATGAAAAAAAATCAAGGAATGTGGAAATTAAAACAACATGAATTGAAATTTTATTTCTAGAAAGTAGTAAATTTATCTAATGAAAGAAGGAAATGAAAGCAAGAAAGTTACTCTAGAAAGAAGTAAAGTTATCTAATGAAATAAAGAAATGAAAGAAGGAAAGTTACTCCAAAAAGAAGAAAATGAAAATAGTAAAATTAATCTAGAAACCAATAATTGACAACCTCCCCGACAATGGTGCCAAAATGTTGGACAGACTTATTATCCAATTAATACTAGATTTTTAAATCTTATTAACATTAATTGTCAACCTAGGGTACATAATATTTTCAAAGATGTCAGCACTATATATGCATTATTCATTCATAGGCTAACTTAATTTTTGGTTATAGTACAATGAACTTATACTAATTTCACCATATATATACAAGGAAATTATTATAATAAAATGCACAATTTATTTACACTTATGAGTCACACATGAATCACACTTTATATAATCAAACTAGTAATGAAATCAACTCACACAACACACTTTAATCTAAGAATGGCCATGATCTTCACTACAACTCCTTCTTAGGGGTCCCTCCTCATTCAGAATTGAGTTCCAATCCTTGTCTGAGAGTTTTACAAAAAAAATTTATAGAATCAACCTTTTCATTACTCATATCTATAGTAATTAAAAATTACTAGAGTAAATTACAATATTCTAGAAATCAGAATGCAATTAATTTATACAATTTCATCCTCCCTAATCTAATCTAGGTTCTACCATTAAATACATAAGGTAGTTTATTAGTTCCAACCAAAAACACTAAACTATGAAATGTATAAATACTTTACAACTAATCCAGTCAACCTTCAAGTGGTTAATAACTTAAAGTTACTTATTTTTAGGCCTATTTAGGTAAAGTACAAAAAATGTTGCTTTGTTGTTTTTCTTCTTTCTCTCCTTTCCATTGTCCTTATCTTATTCATCCTTTGGCAACACATCCAAGTTTATTTGCATGCGAGAGATCCATACAAATTTTATGGAGGATCCTCTTCAATCATTTACTTTGTTTCTAAGATAGCTAGATGTGCCCTTAAAAGCTAATTACTTATTATCACAACAATGGTTTATTTTGTGTAGTGGATGCAGGCTCTTGTAGGTCTAATCCTGCAATTGTTATGATAATCTTGCAGGTGAAAGCCTACAATTTTTATGGGTAATCTGTAGATGAAAACCTACAGTTGTTATGGCCAACTTATAGGTGTAAATCCTATATCTTGATAGTTACTACGAGCTAGAAACCCCTTTTGCTATGGGCTTCTCTTTAAGTGTTGTGACCAAGTAAGATTCTTGTAGTCTTATTCTACCCTTCAAATGTTTGTTAAATAAGGTTACACACATATAATCTCATAAAATAAAAATCATACTAATCCATAAAATAACATGTATATATTAATTCACACATATAATCATTAATTCATTCATTCATTTACATAAGTCATGGATAGTTATAGGGATTCACATAGGAAAAAGATATATAATTGGGTATGGATGAGGCTATAAATAGAACAATTAGTGGCATCATAACCAACTACCAATGGTCACTATGGTAAAAAATAATAGCAAGATATTTTCACCCATTTACCCTCAACCTAATTCAATTTTATTTTCATCTACCTATTCACAAACCTCTAACCTATTTTATGAAGTACACTTGACCTATTTATCATTAGTATTGACTTGCTTTCTATATTAGTCATTCTAGTCTATTTATTTATCAAGCATTTCTTGTATTTGATTTTAGTGGCTTTTAATTATTGATTCAAGTACTCTTTATTCTATTTTATAAACTTACTTGTTTAAAATGTGTGGATTGATAGCCCTCAAGGAAGTTCTTACTTCTAGGATCTAGCTAGTGCTAGGCAATCCACCAAACTATCTATCTAACCAACCATTTTTTTAGTGATGTCTTATTTACAGGCCATCCTCCAAAGCCAAAAAGGAGCTCTTCATAATCATTTGATTCAATGCATGCACAAACAAACAAGTTTTTCAACCATACATGTATTTAGTTTATTCTTCTTCCTTTCTCAAAATATAAGATGAAATTCAATGAATCATTTTGGCATGCCTGATGGGAGCATGAGTCTTTACTCAAGTTTGTCTTGTTTGAATCTATATGCTCTTCTATCTATTATATGTTCATAAACAACATCAAAGTTTCTTTTGGGATTAAAATTAAGTGCATACATTGATTTCTTGTGAGTTTAGCTCACATAGTTTAAATTAAATCAAATTAATTTAATTTTAGCATCACTTTTGTTGCACACACTAAACCAAACCACATACATCAATCAAACATCAAACAACTTGAGACAAGGCCTAAATGTGATTTCATCACCTAGAGGTCACCTTACCCTTTCCCATCAATCCTACTTAGAGGTCATTACCAAGGGGAAAATCAACTTAGCTTTCAGGTTGATTATAAACTCTGAAAATTAGTATATATTAGATAAGCACCCAACATCTTTATTTTTATGGTGTGTGAAGTGAGGTGGTAGTCCCCAATACCAAGCCATGTATTTATTTTCAATATATATCCTTTTTTATAGCTTGAAAAATTTGAAACTAACCATATACTTATTTTCTAGTACCCACTCTACAATCCAATTTCAGTCACATAATTTTTTGAAAGCGTAAGGTATAAGCCAAAACAGAGACTAAAAATAACTTTAAGACTTAATGTAATTTCTGGTGTGTGATTGCTTTCCTTGCTTATTTCTTGTCTTATATCTTTTTAAGTGGTGAGATTGTTTGTGTATTCTCTCTCCCTTACCTTGGATGGTTCTAACTTGCCAATAGTGAAAGAATCTAGTGGAACAAAACCCATCACCAAACCAATCAACCTCTTCTACCTCCTTATCTATGGAGTACATTTATAAACTAGAAAACTCTACTCATCCTTCAACAAGTCATTCTTTCCCTCAAGAAGTTCCCTAAGGAGATACAGACTTTTCCACCTTCTTAGATAACAATCTTGTGAATATTTAACATCATCTTAACACTATGACTCATCATTCCCCTATTTTGGTTCTACATATGGACCCACCTTATGGCATGCCTTCACAACTTATGGGAAACACTTCCATTACCACAGTCACCTCCCAACCATTGACTACCCAAGTTTCCTCATCTACCAATAATCCCTTTGATACTACTATGAAAAACCAACCTACCTAACCTACAAACACCCTTAAACCTTCTACCCCCACTATCAACTCCTCTACCTTAGGAGCAACCCAAACACTAGCCACCTATACTCCCCTTACCATGGGAGTACCAATCACTAACATTTCCAACCTTCCTTCAGCTAGTCCTAATCTACTAAACACTACCACACTTTGAAATCTTGTGGTGTCTATACCTTATACCTTACCACCAATTAGTATAAAGGTAACCACCCTTTCTTTGATCACCAACCTAGCCACTGCTTCTACCCAATAGGTGTGCATTACACCAAACCCAAAATACATCCCTAACCCATAAGGGCATGCACCTCTACCTACTATCCAACCACCTCAATCCACTTACCCTTACGTAGCTTTCACCCAATCTCAGTGTCCACATACTAATATGTGGTATCTCCTCAATCTCCTACCAATTATAAATGTCACCCAACCACCATAATAATATGCACCTTACAACCTTTTAGGTACACAACCCCAAGTAGATCTAATGATAATGCTCATGGATAAAATGACTATGTTAGAGTCATCCATTTTTGGAGCTCACAACATCTTATCATATGACTAGATCTGTAACGAGCCCATCCACCCATTTGTCCTTATTAGATCGTATCCTCTTCAATGGGAGCTCCCCAAGTTCTATAAGTTTTAGAGTAAGGAAGATCCCAAATAATACTTTAGGGTATTTAGGAATGCATGTTATTTTATTTCCTATGATGATGCCCTCCTTCTTTGTACTTTCCTTATGTTCATATCTAATCTAGCATTAGACTGGTACAGTGCCATAACCAGACACTCGTTGTTCTCTTTTACCTAGCTAGCACAAAAAAAATTGGATCAATTTTTGATAAACATCTCCAAGAAAGTTTCTATCACCAACCTCTACTCTATCCAACAATTTGATGATGAATCTATTGCTGATTTTTTAGCTTGTTGGAGGAGCATGATCAATCAACTCTCCTTCTCTTTACCCCAACCCAAACTAATAAAAAAAATTACTTGGGCATGTGCCTAAAACATATATTCTAAATTGAATGTTTAGAGTTTCAGAACCTTTGACGAAGCATTTAACATGGTGCGAAAGCTATAAAATAGAGCCATTGATAAAGAAAGCTAAAATTGAAAAACAAAAACTATACCTACAAAAATAATGGGACCTCCTCTAATCCAAGCAACCAAACCAATACCAATGCTAAGATCAGCAAAAATACAAATGTAGTCCTTAAAACCACTCTCCCACCACTTTTAAATCAACCAAACTCCTCTAACTCTTAAAAATAAAGCATGAGGAACCAAAATAGAAACAATCATAAGTAATTTACTTTGCTTAAGGAATCTTATGCCTTAATCCTATATAATTTGATAAAAGCAAATATCATACAACTTCTTCCTATCAAATCCCCTCAATAATTTTATTCTTCTCATCTTGCACATATTTGGTACAATGAGAATGACCTATATGCTTTCCATAAAGTAGTGGGGTATGACATTAGTAGGTTTAATTCCTTCAAAAGCATTGTCCAATCCCTCATTGACAAGGGGGAGCTTCTGTTAGATAAACCCAATGCACCTCCATCTAAGCCCTTGACATATTTAGACAACCTTTTCCTAATCATGTACCTACCAAAAATGAGAGAAATAAAGCTAAGTGTTCTCATGATGCCTATATCATCAATATGGTTCTTAACCTACTACCCAATCTACCTGTTCCTCACCCTCTCCACTTATTGAAGTAGTGAAGTAACCTTCTCCTCTTTTGGAGACCCCAGCTGAGGAAGCAACCTTTTCCCCCTCTTCCACTTATTAAGGTAATGAATTAATCAACCACTCCAACTAACATACCAGAACAAGCAAACATTCTACCTTCTCACTCAACCACCAAACAACTCATTACCCATTTAGAGATCATTCCAAAAGAGGAAGCCACCATATTTTCACCTACCATAGAGGATTCATCCATCCAAAACTTACATCCTTTGGTTGAGGAAAATTATGAGGTCACCATTCCTATTTCTCAACCTATGGATTTATCTTTTAAGTCCTCTATCCAAGGAACAAGACCGGTCTACAAACCATTCTCTAGATTAGTTCAAAGATTGAAATTTTTATCCAACTTTGACATGGATTGAGCCACATTTTATTAGCAATTAGGTCTCCCTTATATCACCAAATAGGAACCTTTAACCCCCATTTTGATAAACCAACCCACCACTACTGTTATCCAAACCCTACCTTATCAACCAAATAAATAAAAACCTATACCAACCCAATAATTTCTTAACCATCCAATGCATCCAAACTCCAAACAGCCAAATCATCCTCTCCAACCAAACCAACCAAAAACCATGGAATCTTCCCCATGTAGAGCCCTAATCACCTATCTTTGAAACTAGAACTTACCTAAAAAACCCAACAACCAAACACTAATCCAAATCAACCAAGGAAGTAAAGCCACCAAAAGGCTAGAGGGCCAAATTTATACCTCCATCAACCTTATCCTCTATCTTGGGACGTCATCCCTCCACTTTGATTAGAAAGTTGATTGTTTTAACCAAAATCCAACCACCACTATTGGTTACACCAACACATTTGATTTCTAACACACCCATCTTCACCAAGCCATCGAAAATCAAACCACCCACCCTAAAACCTCTTACCAATAACTTATCAACCTTCACCTTACCAAAACCAAAATGATCAACTAATAATGTTTTACCTTACCCAAACCTTCTATCACCAAACTCACTTCCAAAAAGACTTTCATCTCACCAACCAAGGCCAAAACCTCTAAACCCTCTCCATATTTAATTGAATCCTACTTGACTATTTTATAAAGGTTATTTCAATATTCTTACTTGACCTTACCTCCTAATAGGCCATTTTACCCTCTTGGTCCAAAACTAGTTTGGTATAATGACTACCAAGTGTGATCTATCATAGGACAATAGGTCATGACATGGAAAACTATAAATCTCTCCAAACCAAAATTCATCAGCTCTATGATGAGGATGATATATTAAAAGATGAATATCCCACATTCCTACTACCAATCCAATAGATAACAACCACTATCCAACACCTACATACTCCCCCACTCTCACCTCAAAGTACAAAGAACCAAACCAATCTCCTACCCCAACTCTTCCCTCTACCCATAATTTTTATGTGGTCATCTAATCATACACTAAGTATAAGGATAAGGGGAAGTCAAAAGTGTCCATACCATAGACATACCCATCTTCCACCTCTCAAGCAAGTCAAAATCAAGCACCTTCACCTTTATCCTAACCCAAGGTATCTAGTTTGGGTGCCTCCTAATCTAACCCCTCTGAATCAATTAGAAGAGTGGTTCTCAAAAAATTCCACCAAACCATAGTGAAGATGAGCTTATATGAATTAATTTCTAATTCACTTCATCATCATCATCATCATCATGTAATGATAAAGGCATTTCAATCAATAGAGGTCCAACTTGAAGACCCTCAACCTCTAGTAGCCTTTTTTGGTACTCTACAAATTTCTAACCTCATCACCTTCAAGGATTCAAAAATATCTTTTATCTATCTTGATGACCTAGATCCCCCTCTTTTCATCACTGCCTATATAGATCAAACCCACATCAAGTAGGTTATGATTGATGGAGGATCTAATATTAATATCATCTCCTCCCATGCTTATGATCAACTCAACCTACTGAACAATGTCACATCCAAAACCTCAACCATCTTTTGATCCTTAAATGACACCATGGCCATTACTTTGGGAATTATTGCCTTCATATCCATTTAGGGCCTCACACACTCCCTAAACTCTTTTATGTAGTGGAAGGAAAATTCTAATACAATGTTCTACTAGGATGAAATTGGATCTGCTCCATGGGTTGTGTCTCCTCTACCCTTCATCATTACATTAAATTTTAGAATGAAGGTCAAGTTGTCACTATACAAACTAACCCAAACCCCTTTTCATCATGTAACATGACTTCTCAACCCAATGATGTCCTCTTACCTCCATCTATAATACCCTCATCAATCAAAGACAAGCCCTCAACCATGAAGGATTAACCCATATATTCTTCTATCAACATGGCATATACTAGCTCATCCATCCCTTTGGACCAAATCGCCTCCCTAGACCACCTGGAATCCACATTCTAATGTCTTTCACTAGGGGAATATTGGCTCCTCACCCTTGATACTTTCCCTACTCCCTAATAATATGGGAAACTTAACTGCTAACCTAGGAATGACCCCAATATTAGATCCATTATTCCCTTTGGACATTCAAAATCTCAAACCCATTTCATTTATGGAGGACTTGAAAAACCACTTAGTCTTTCCACCACCTCTCCTTTACCTCGACCATTCACCTCTGACTTGGAAAAGATTTGGTCTTGGGCAATATGAGCATGGCCCACATGAGTTGATTTCAATTTAGACCATAAAGCCTCATGAGAAACATGGCCATAATTTCATTTTACCCAACAAGAGGAAAACCAAACCACCTACTATCACCATTATTAATGAAGACATCCCTTCCTCACCAACCTCTTCTCTACCTAGGTATGAGGATGATGGCATCATCCCACCTAACTTTTTTTTTGTCAACATGATAAGCCTCAGACCCCGAACTTATCAAAAGTAAGGGGAAATTGTAACCATCCCCATGACCTATCCAGAGATGGTAAGAGATGACTCTCCTACCATTAACACTATTCAATGCCTGGATGATGATTCTATTCTCACCTACCTTGGTGCCCTAGATTCTTCCATCTATAAATCCCTTCCTCTCAAGACTTTAACCATGTTGAACAAATACACCATGGATTTCAACTTGGAAACTCTAGATAACCCCCACATTGTCAAATTGGCTAATTACTAATTGTCAAGGAACTTCAAGACTTTTCCTCCTTCCTCCAAGACTGAAGCATAGCATTTTCTTGGTCTTATAATGACATGCCAGTAATTAACCCCATCATTTCCACCCATAACATATCCACCAACCATGAAGCTAAAAATTAAAAACTTTGATGAATGCACCCTCACAAACCCTTTCTCATCAAAGAAGAGCTTCAACATCTCCTATCCATCAATTTCATTCAACCCATTGACTATCCCAATGGGTCCCAAATGTCATGCCTATCACCAAATCCATAAGAGGACTACATATTTTGTGGACTTTCATGACCTTAACCTTTCCTGATCAAAAGATGACTTTTCTCTACCAAGCATCAATTATCTAGTTGATCTTACAGCTAGCCATGAGATGTTATCCCTTATAGATAGATTCTTGAGTTACAATCAAGTCTTAATTTCCCCTTAAGATCAGCACAAAACCACCTTTATCACCCCATGGGGACCTTTTGCTATAGATTCATGCCTTTTGAACTAAAGGATGTTGGTGACACCTATGAATGTGCCATGACCTTATCCACAAGATTGCCATGGACTATGGCAATGACCTTCTAAGGAAATCCAAATATCATAAGGGTCATTTGGTTGTTCTTAAGATCATCTTTGAGCACCTTATCTATTACCATGTCCTTTTTAACCCTAAGAAGTGCATTTTTAGAGTCTTATCAAGTAAACTTCTTGGATTTATCCTTTCCCTTCAGTAAATTGAAGTCAATCCTACCAAAATCAAAGACATCCTCAACACGCTTCCTCCAAATAACATTAAATAAATTTTTAGTTTGTAGGGGAAGCTCCAATCCATACATCACTTTATCTCTTAGCTTTCAGACTGATGCCAAACTTTCCACCACCTTGTGAATAAGGATGTATATTTTAAGTGGAATAAAAAATATCAAAAGGCCCTTAATTCATTCAAAAAGTACCTTTTGTCTCCACTTGTCCTCACCTCTCCCAAGGATGACCAGCCTTTTTACCTTTACATCTCCACCATCGACCACTCTTTAGAGGCAATGCTTGCTCATTGAGATGAACAACACAACGAGCAAGAAATATATTACATTATCCACATACTTATAGAATATGAGACTCAATATACCCATATTAAAAATCTTTACTTAGATTTAGTCTTCATGGCCACCAAGATTTGCCACTAGCTTCTTAACCATAAAACCTATGTCATAACCAATATCGACCCAATCAAGTATATGCACTCCAAGCTATACCAAAACCATGTATGGCCAAGTGGCTCATGCTTTTAACTAAGTTTGAATTTGAGTTCCTTTAGTATAAGTCAATTAAAGGTCAATTCATTACTGACCAATTGGCGAAAGCACCATTAGTAGACAACTAACCTCCTCCTCTTGAGTTCTCAAATGAGTCTATTGTGACCCTCTTACAAGCAAACTTCACCTATCAAGTTGCCATGTTATTTGATATATCAAAGTGTTAATGTGGTAGGGGAGATAGAATTATCCTTATTCCCCTTGATGGTAAACATCTTCCTTTGTCTTTCAAACTTGACTTTGAATACACCAACAATATGGTTGAGTGGGAAGCCCTAGTGATAGGCCTTCAGACTGCTTTAGCCTTGGGAGTCAAAACAATCAATATCTTTGGTGACTCTCAAGTTATGGTCAATCAAATCAACATCTCTTACTAGTGTAAGAATGATTTTTTGTAATATGATAAATAACTAATGATGAACTCTCAACATCATTTGAATACTACCGCATCTAGTTAACCCCATGATCTACCAATAAGTTTGTTGACACCATGGCTTCCCTTGCCTTTCAAATCCTATATATACCTTATAAATCTAATTTATCTATCATTATCCACAAACTTACCCAACCTTAATATATAAAACTTTATTATCCCACCATCTTTAATGTGGAGGAGACCCAACCTGACCTTTGGTATCAACAGCCTTCAATTATATCAACCTTTCTATCATTCCTTTTGGTCTATCCTAGAATGCTCAAAGAGTGTTTATCTAGAGATCCTCACATTATAACATTATGGGGGGAATTCTCTATAAGCATGGCTTTGATGGTCTCCTCTTCCATTGCCTACATAGTCATGAAGTCTCTCTTGTTATTAAGGAAATGCATGATGGCATATATGGGGGACACTTTAGTGGCCTAACCATCACTAAACGCATCTTTCATCTTGGATATTAATGGCCTACCCTTAACCAAGACTATTGTGATTATGTGGAAAAGTATGTTAAATGTTAACAACACACCAATTTACATCTTGTACCAAGCCATAAACTTCACATATCCATAAACTTTTGGCCATTCTCATAATGAGGTCTAAACCTTATTGGTGAAATTAACCCCCATTATTCATAGAAACACCATTATATCATCACCATGATTGAGTATTTTACCAAATGTGTAGATGTTATTCCTCTTATCTCAACCAAAGTAGAAAATATTATTGACTTTATCAACCATCACATCATATATCATTTCGGTGTTCCTCACAAAATTATCACTGATAATGGTAAATATTTTAAAAATAAACAAGTCCAAGATCTTTGTGATGCATTTAGGATTAAGTTAAGTTTTTCCTCTCCCTACGCCATCAAATTAATAGAAAAGAAGAAGCCTCTAACAAAACTCTTAACAACATGCTCACTAAAATAGTCAATACATCTAGTTAGGATTAGCATTTACACATCCCCTTCACCCATCCCCTTCACCTTATGGGCATATCTACTAGCATTAAAACCCATACAAGTACCACCCCATTCTCTCTTGTGTTTGGAGTAGAGGTTGTCTTATCTTTAGAAGTCCAAATCCCATCTCTTTTCATATCTTTATAGGATCTCATTTTTTAGGATAATTATCATCATCACTATTTAGCCCAGCTTGAGCTACTTGATGAGTATCATTTACCCACCATCACCCATCTTCATATTTATCAAAAGTGCACCAAACATGCCTATAAAAAACACCTTAGATTCTGAGAATTTAACATCAAAGACCTCACCCTAAAGGAAAATCAACATATCACAAATATGGAGAAAAGCAAGCAAGCCAAGTTTGATTTCAATTGGCTTGGACCTTATATCATAACCCACAAGTATGGATTAGGAGCTTATCAATTGTCCTCTCTTAAAGGCAAACCTAGAACTTGAGCCCCTCAATACTTTACATCTATGTCATTTCTTTTGTTAAAGAGGATCAAACTCACCTTCTATCTAACTTAAACTCATCCTTTGCTTACGAACCACATTCATCTCCATATTTTAGGGGTAACTAATTAAAATTAAATCATGTGATTACCCTTCATATTCATAGCCTAATCTTGAACAATGGGTACCATAGATATACCCATGGCATGATTCTCATGGTACTTTCCACCCCTTTTCACAAGTATGGATTCCCATGATTATTTTCACCTAAACCTCTTTACACCTAATCAACCTTATTGTGCTCTTAGTTTTTCCTTCATATATGTGAACCATTTAAGCCTATATAATCATGTCTATGTCAAGCAAAATCAAAACCAATAGAAATTGTGGGTCATTCTAAGCATTTGAAAACTACTCCCTTGAAAGATAGTTGTTTAAAATATATTAAAAATTTCTCCAAGTAAATATGACTACTCCTTTGAAGGAAAACTATCAAATGCATTAAACAAATCACATAAACTTAGACCACTCAATCGAAGGATAAATGAGTAAGGTATTTTTTAAAATAATAAATTTTTATAATCTTCTCGCATCGATCAACTTCCCCAACCCTCCTAAGAAATAAATAAAATGCCCATTATCAAGCAAAAGCAAAAACAAAAAAAATTTCAAAGTCATAATCAGCTCTCATAAGAAAAATGATCTTGAAATCTAAAATTGGCTCTCATGAGTAGACTTCCTACATCGATTAGTCTACACTTTGTATGACATAGACTTGTTTATACTAACTTTTAGAAACCTACAGATGAGCCATGCTAGTCTCACAAGAAGGTTCCATCTTTCTTCTATCTCTTGTTTATACACTATAAGTAAGGGATTTTGAGCTCACTTGACATTATATGATCAAGACACCTTTTTAACCAACTAATAAATGCTAATGTGAAGCATTCAAAGGGCTTATGTTCCTTAATCCAATCTAACTTTCGTTTTGTTTTAGTCCTTGTCAAAGAAGAAGCATTGTATCCTCTTCCTACCCTATTATGACTAGTTGATATATTCACTAAGACATTTGTCTCTTGATTATATTATTTGTTATCACATCTAGTATTGTTAATTAACTTAATATATGTGCTCTACCTTAAGCAAAGTAATAATAACCATAATCATAATCATTGTGCACTAACATATATCATAATCAAAAATATACATCATTAGCATATCCATTAGCATGTCAAATTCAAGCATCCATGAATAATAAAACAATCAACCATTTTTACCACATGTCTAAATCCAAATAAGGAAGCATATACTCATTAAAATTTAGTATGTCATAAACATACATGTCATAAAGAATAATCATGAATAAAATAAGATAAATCTCATCATGTGCCTATTTAGGTGAGTTTACACTAGTATCCAAAATCCATAACATAAGCTTAATCAATATAATATCATCAATGATCAGCATAAACATCACATCATAAACATTAACATCAAAGCACATCGTAGACCATGGAGCAATAAATAAGGATTATATATATAAATTATAATTCTAACATCATATGTATACACCAATATACATATCTCTCTCTCTCAAAATGTACATCTCACCACATCAGCTCATATGCTAGTATCAAAATGATATATAACAATATATAATATACCTAAACAATGTCCTAGCTATGCCCCTAAGGGACCACTATCTCCTGGCACACTACTATATCTTGGTGCTTGTCCCCTTGAAGTACTTGTTGATCCACCTATAGAAGTAGCCCACTACCCTGGTGTCACCACATTAGCACCACCTACCAAACTAGCTTTGTACTCACCCCATCGGGGCTTATCAAGATAGCACCTCAAGACTATGGCCTCATAATATTATAACTCCTCCACTATGGCTAGGTATCATGCCATGGAGATGGTACCTAATGGTCTTGTAGATGTTATGACTCCTCCTCCTCTCTGTCTCAAGGATTATCTCTCCTAGGTAACCATAGTTAGTGAATATATATCCTATTCCCTATCACCTGTAAGTATCACCACCTAATCCTATAAAGTAGCCACCTAACCCTGTAATACTATAACTTGTGCCTATGTAGTGGCTAGTATCACTCTTACCTTTGCATCTGGGTTACCTCCCTAAACCTATGCCCACTAACCTCTACCTTTTAGGTCTACATCCATAGCCTACTTGCCACTATCATCCCCACCAAAGTCTATAGCCACATAAAGATCCTAATACCATGCAATATAACCATCTAGAAAAACTACATCATCAATTGTTAAACTCTTTGGTAACTCCTCGTGATCTAAAAAGGTCTATACTAAATGTGGCTTAGGAAGAAGGATCTTTCCATCCTCTCACCTATACCTAGGTAATAAGCCCAAGATACCTTGAACTTGGTAGAACTATCTCTAAACCCTATCAAATGGGATGATTTCTATCTCCTCATCCATCCTATTGAAGATCCACCTATAACTATGTAGGGATAAAGTCTGCCTCCTATATTTTTCCCACTCTAAAAATACAACATATGGATTATAGGTAACATCATTCATATCCAATACATCTAATGCACCTTTGAACCAATCTACATCATGAGACCCTCCTCCTACAACTGAAGCTACAAAGTCATCTCTCCAACACATGAAACCAATCAGGAAATTTATCCAAGTAAACCTAGCTCATAGTATACGCATAAACCTCAACACTCAGATGTGCTCATAGGCCCAATAATGTAGGACAATCTTGATACTAATGCCATACCTCTTTTGAGCTCTAAATCACCACATCTCCCTATATATCTAAACAAGTATCATAGGTACCCATCCAAACATTATGCATCCCAATAGAATCTCAACTAACACCCCCAATAATAGATAGAGAAAACTCCTACCACTTGAGTTTAGAAGGGCAAAACATGACACTACCATCATCATCATAGTCATTAGTCTCCTATCACCCTTCACCCTATGATAGAGAATAGGGTAGCTAAAACCCCCAGCATGTTACCTAACATGATCATGTTCATCTCCATACATCAACTCTAATAACTCATCCTTCTCCTTCTACTCAATGTGATATATAAGATCACCTAGAAGGGACAATCATGTGATCCTATGCATGTCTCCTAGTAAAATAGTCATCTCACTAGTGGGTAGTTGGAAGGTGTTCATGGTTGGATCTTATCTTTTGATGAGGGCCATGATCATCACCACATCTCACGGTATGTGCTAGTCATGTTTCATTGCTCTAAGCTTGACCTCCTCCATATACACCCAATCTATTGGGGTCATCCCTTGGTGGGTATCTGTGAATATGTGAGGTACCTAATATTACATCTAGATCTGCTCCCATGCTTGTAAGGTTTTTTAAAAGATATATTTAGTTCTTTTTACTATTGTTGTCTACAAACTTAACTGATAACATCCACCTCTCCTACCCTGTCCTATTTTCAAACTTATACCCAAATTAAACTTTACCTAGACCCCTAACCAAGAGCCAATCCCCATCATTTCTACTAACAAAATCAATAGACCAACATCTACTACATCCAATCTCACCCTCTTTTATACCTACCCAACTTTACCCATTTGACAATTTCCTAACTACCTATGCTCAATATCTAAAACTTACTTCCTACAAAAAAACACTTACCCTATCTCATTTTTCACTTTGATCAATCATTATGTATACATTCCTTTTAAAACCCTTAACCTTCACTTTTTCCCACCTAGATCGACTATTGATGGTCATGGAGACCACTGGGAATTAAGCATATATCTCTTTATGGATGTTGACTATCGATGATCAATCCCAACCATCAATGGTCACTATGGGTATTCCACAAGCAAAACACCTAAAACCTAATCTACCCAAAATTCACCCACACATAACATATTAACCTCAATTTGACCTTTATCCCACCCCTACCTAACCTACCCCTACCTAATTGCCAAATATACAACATATTTAACCCAGTAAACCAAGAACCCTAATACCTAGGGTATAACACAAAACCCTCCCACCACATCAATAAAATAACACTACACTATCACTTTGAATGTAATACATATTAAAAACTAACTCTACCAATTAAAAATACCACCTACCTCATTCCTTGACTATCATGAAAGAGGAATCCAAGGACTTGCTACACATCCTTGTCCACATCTATGCACACCCTACATCTTCATTTGTCCACTCAGTTTACTTTTCTACCTTAGTAATCAATCACTTACTCAATAATCACTATCTCCAATTTTTCCCAATATGATAAAAAATAAGAGATCCATAGTTCAAATACATAAATCAGTCTAAATGATTCGCTTTTTGCTTTTTGACCACCACAGTTTTATGGGTTTACACCCTGATCATTGATAGTCAGGGTGACCATCGACAGTCACCTTTCAACCCCCTGACCATTAATGGTCAGGTTATGCCACTTTTTTACTTTTACCCCAAGCAAGCAAACTTTCAACTTGACCAAATCAAGTACCCACCTATAAAGACTACCTTCTCTACCTGCCATACCAACCACCTTATCACCTCACCATTGGTCTATTTGGCCCAACTCATGCACATTTTGTGATGATATTGCCTATTCCTTTTGACTGTAATGATAAAAATTACCATGTTGATCAATTATTAAAATTGTGCTAACTTACACTCACTCGACCCACTTGTGTCTTCTTAGGAGCACTTCATACCTCAGATACCTATGACTTCACCTAACTAGTTTGTGTTTTCTATAAGAACACTTACTACCTTGGATACCCATGAAAACACATACCTTTCTTAGGAGACTTAAATTTATGATTACACAAAATTTCCATGCCTAAATGTGGTCTTGCAGTCCACTTGTCACTTGTCCTTCTAGAACTAACCTTTATTTTTACCAACTATGGTAACCTAGTCAATGTACGATCTTGGCTATCACATTTTTATCACAATTTGTATGCCTATTTACACTTTAGTGCCAAACCTATCACCCACCTTCATCCTCACCTTTACTAATCATCAAACCTGCACCCAATTCCATTTTACCTCATTGACTCCCATTTTAAGGGGGAACACCTCCTCCTATGCTTGGGGCAACCTGATCTTTCACCCACAATCAATTTTTTTGGTAGCTTATTAATTCAGACTGTATAACAAAAAGGGGAAATATATAGACACCATAAATCCATGAAACATGGTTTCAAATGTTTTAATTCTCTTAGACCACCTTAGAATCCCCTTGGGCCCAACCATTGGCCTTTTGACTAACAACCAAGCTAACCTAAGTTAGGTAACCTTTTGGCTAAAACCCACCTTTTAACTAACCTTACTTTTAACCACTGATGGTCACCTCGACCATCAACAATCATGTTCCACTATCTAAAATAACTGAATTTACCCTTAAATCTACCTTGATTTTCTATAATTATAATGTCTAATTCATGTGCAAGCCCATACATGATGAAGTTCAAATTAGATAGAAAGTTGGACTCCTTGTTAACATCTTGTTGTACCTCTCCTTCCTTGTCTATAAGAAGAGAGGAGTAGGAGATGAAAAGGATCCATCCATAACTATCAATAAATTTTGCATCTAGAGATTCTTTTATAGGTGTTATTCTAGTAATGTAGTGATCCAGCCATCATGTCAGAGAGCTAACTTACCACCACCCTTTGGTTGATAACTAAGAACCGTTACTTTTCTAGGCTCTACTAATGAGTCAATCACCTAACCCATTCATCTGACCAACCTTTGGTAAGATAAGTATTTGTTTTCCATTATTCAATTCCTTTTTGTATATTTCATAATCAGCCTAGTACAAACCCATTCCTTAAAATTACCTTTTATGATCATGTCAGTCTAACTTTTATCAACCTAGACCCAACACACATTAACCACCGATGGTCAGCTTGACCATTGATGGTCTCTCCAACTATTAATGGTTTCATCAACTGTTGATTGTCACACTAACCACTAATGGTCACTGTGATATAAAATAATAACAAGTTATTTTCACCCATTTACCCTCAACCAAATCCATTTTTTTCATCTTCCTATTCACAGACCCCCAACCTATTTTATAAATCACACTTGACCCATTTAACATTAGTATTAACTTGATTATTTTTATATTAGTCATTTTAGTCTATTTATTTATCAAGAATTTATTGTATTCAATTTCAGTAGCTTTTGATTATTGATGCTAGTACTCTATATTCTATTTTATAAACTTAATTATTTAAAACATGTGGATTGATACTACTTGAGGAAGTTCTTGCTTCTGAGATCTAGCTAGTGCTAAGCATTCCACCCAACTTTCTATCTAACCAACCATTTGCTTTAGTGCTATCTTATTTGTAATTCATCCTCCCAAGCCAAAGAGGATCTCTTCATAATCATCTGATTCAATGCATGCATAATCAAATAGGTTTTCCAACCATACCTATATTTAGTTTCTTCTTCTTCCTTTCTCAAAGTATAAGCTAAAATTCACTAAAAATTTTGGGTCCCTCCTTCTAGTGTTGGATTCATTATTATTAATGTGTATTTTATGTATACCCCCTATAGATAAATGGGATACATCTATCTCTATTTAGGAATACTAGAGGCAATCTTTGGCATGAGCTATAGTATTATCCTCTCCTACATAGTTTTATTGGAATAGTTATGTGATTTACACATATGTTACCATAAATAGATACCACTTGTATGCTTAAAATTCAAAATATATTAAAACCTTTAAAATATTATCTATGATGGATATTCATAGTTATTTCTAATCACTAAATGAAGGTCAGTTAAAAGAAACAAAAAAATGAGAGGGAAGGGCAAGGTAGAGGAGAAGGCTCTAAGGCTTAGTTTAGATGTTAATGCTTACATGAAATACTTATAAAATAGATTATAGTATACTATATATACATGTTTTTTAAATCCAATAATAAAATAGACATGTTAGGGAATCTAAGAAAAGGATTCATGATGGATCTAATCTTTGTAGTATTTATTCATAAGATAAATAATCACATAAAATTGTTAGTATAACACATTCTCATATGACAATTAGATTAACATAAAATTTTGAATAATGTTTTTATATTGGTTGTTTAATCATCTTGATTTAATCCACATAAAATAGTAATATTTCATACCATAATCCAAAAAACATGTACTACCTTCCACATCAATGTTGAGGATTGAGACAAAAAAATTAAATAAAACAAATAGAACCCATGAACATGCACCAAATTTATATGTTGTGTCCATATTTCATTTAAATATACCCCTTGATTTTAAAAAATTATAGAGTGTTTATATAATATGCATGGACACTTATCCCAAAATCAATTACTGAGTTCATTACAACATAATTATTCAATAAAATAGAAAATAATATTATGAAAGGGAGAGGTAAATCCCACTATATACAAGATTAAAATAAGGGATTAAAAAGGGGTCCTCCATTTGATTTATGATCTCAAAGGAATATCTTTTCATAACCATTATTTTTCCTTTATCTATCCCACTATACTCATAGTAATGAATGCCAAATCATCTCATCATTAGATAATTCCCACCTTGTGTTAGTTGGAAAATATAAGCAATTTGACTATGTATTTTTTTTTAAGAATAAAAGTTACAAGACCATAGAGTTACAATGTTAAAAAATAATAATATCCAAAATCACCTCTCTCTCCATTTCAATTGTGTCCTAGGTGGAGTATGTAAATAACTAGCCTAAAAAGTTCCACTTAGAACACTATTAGTTTGTGTAGTACCAATCTAAGAAGTACCAACCTAATAAGTGCCACCTAGAGGGATGTCAAGTTGGAAGATATCAACTAAAGGAGTAGTAGTTTGATCACTTCTAGTTTGAGTGGCATTGGCATGTTGATCTTACATGGCATTTACACATGTTTATGAATATTTATCTATCCAATATAGAATTAATGAAATATTTAAATAACATCTTTGTCTTGGTAAAGTGAGCCATGTGTAAGGTTACTTTCATTATTATTTTTTTCTAGACATTTTCCTTGGTTTAAATTACCAAGTTAATTATTGAATTTTGGCATAAAATCAAATAATTTTATAGATAATTTAATGAAATAATCAAGTTGACCATCCATCTTAAAAAATGAAACAATTACAACCTCTTAAAAAAACTATAATATTATATCCATTACATTGTCAATGGTATGAATAATGATGTACATTTATTATGATCACTCTTCTAGTGATTCCTCATGTGTATCATCCATCCTTAACATGCACTAATATAATATATATTCATGATTTTTAATTGTTGGAACGTTTCCTTCTCGATAAATTTGGCTAGAAGTTTTAGTTTAGCCTCAGACTTGGAAGTGTGGTCTATATATAATTTTACCTTATATTGCCAATGTGGACCTTTTCCTTTTGATTGGAGACTCTATGTCAAGATCTCATATAATGATTCAAATGCCTTTTTTACCTTTGATGTGACAATCTTAAGCACTCAATTTCTTGTCTGAGTTTCCATTCTTTATTTCATACCCTAGATAAAAAAATTGCTAGTTCACTGGTGATAGTTACCACAAACTCAATATATTCTAAAAAATCATCTAATTACCCTACTCTAGAATTTATTTTTATTATCAAGGTGAAAAACTCTTCATCAATCTCACAAAATTTTAGAGTCTCCCCCTTTATGACTTTTCCTTGGTTACTTGAGATTACTAATGAGTCTTTCAAAATCCAAATTCACCTCCGGCTCATCAACTATCACCATCCATTTCCTCTAGGTCTTGGCCAATTGTATGCCTTCCATCCAATGTCATCTAGCTTTGAATATTGAGATAGTAGAAGGTGAGTTTTTTTTTATTAGTGCATTGGGTAATGGAATAAATGGGGAATCTATGAAATTATGGAAGTAGGTCCTTTTATTGAAGGTAGTGTGGGAAGTGGTGGACTAGAAAGTTGAAATTGAGATATGAGTTATCATAGTTAGAGGTGGGGTAGATGCACCTAGAGGAGGGTAGAATGTGGTTTCCATCTGATGGCAAGATGATAAGTTTCCCAAAGAGCTTGGCTAATAAAAATATGAGCATGTTTTCCTTTTCCTTTAGGCTCCTTGATCTTTGAGATGGAATGTGCAATAATTATTGGGAACCTAGGTATAAAAATAACCTTATAAGTTTATTGAAATTATTATTAGGTTCATTATTAGAATACAAGTTTGTATTTCAAGAGGCATTGATGTGACTATGGTGTAAGACATGGTGGTCACATTGCCTAGGGTAAGTGATGACATTTCTTGTATACTAGGTGTGGATTGTGTAGATATAAGTACAACAATGATGGGTGAACATTATTTGATGATCCTTGGTGCCAATTACCTCTATTACACTTTAGTGTCTAGGATTTGTTTCAATGGGGTATCTTGTGTGGTCGTCCCCACTTGAGGTATTACTTAAGGGGTGTCTATCATGATATCATAAAGTGGAGGCATGAAAGGATAATGGGGGGATTTAATGAGGCTTTCTTTACTAATTACATTCCCTATGGAGAAAAAAATCTTAACTTTCCATATAAAAAGACATATAAGAGGAAGGGTAATCTAAAATCTAACTTACCTCTTACATTTTAATGACACTTTTGGAGGGTTTTGGTGGATTTAGACCATGTATCACTTACCTTCTCAATGTGGATTTTATTCTCAATGAATATTCCTTAGCTTTAGGGGCTCTAAGTTTTTATTCTATATGTTTTGTCTAACCTATTTAGACTAGGGTGAGTACAAGTTTGACAGTGTCCATCCTTCTCTTCATTTCTTCATTATCTTCTACATTTACAAATACCTAATCATAAGGGTGAGTGTTTTGGCTATATATGATGGCCATCATTCCTTTTAAGGATTTTATGTGATATTTTAAACTCTCCATTAGATACCAATGGCGTATATCATAGTCATTTAAGTTAAATGATAACCTATGAGATGTATCTGCATTTAATCCTATCTAGACCTATAATATTCATATACCTATCTTATAAATCATCAGGATCCAAGGTTTTTACTTCTTATTTTAACATACCAAGACAACCCCATGGAGAATTTCCCATGTAATTTCTTGTTTGATCAGCTTTTCTATAACATAGATGGGTATCTGAAATGGTGACACCATAATAATAGTATTACCAATAGATCCCCATGATATTAAGGTATTTTCTCACTTCATCATATATCTTGGGAATATGATCCTCATTAATGGCATGATAAACAAAGGGATAAAAATAATCATAATTTATCTTAATTATGTCCTAAACTTTTAAAGATATAAATTTAAAAAATGGTAATGAATTGGTGTCCCTAAAGTAGGTGTCAATGTTTTAATTTTATCAAAGAAGACTGTAGAAAAGGTGGAATCTACCAAATATGACATAATGTAAAATTTGTTACCTTTCCTTACCTCAAAGACCTGTTACATAAATTTGAAGGTAATTATCTCCACCAAGGATGGAATCTATCTTTAATTAATGATAATGGATAGGTGGGGCACCCATACCTTGTTTACATGAGAAATGTTTGTGGGGGGGGATAAACTTGGTTCAAAATATCCATACATTTCTAGATGTTTTATTTGGATTTGTAGATATGGATGTTGTAAGCATTTTCATCTTCTCTATTAACCCATCTCTCTAATTTTTATTCTTGATATTTTAACACTTCTCAAAGTTTTTTTAGGTAAGACATTGGGACATCACCTCTTGATTTTACATATCATTTGGATGTGGATTTTTGATAATAGATATCAATGGAAAATATAGATAAGAATGATACCTTGTTCTTCTTCTTCCATGATAATACAAAGTAATCCAAGTATTAGATTCAAAAAAAAAAATTTTTGAAACATGTTGATATAAGGTAAAAACTTTGGATTATCTATAATTTTATGAATCATGTATTGTTGCATGGCTAGTATATAATCTATGTAGGTGGAATCCTTAGAATTGGAGCTCTCCTCCTCATAAATTATAAAATTATGTTTTAATATGTTCCCTAGAGTATCTTTAAATAAATGGGTGTCTATGGAAATTTGATCATTCCTATATGAGAATAAATATGACCCTATAACTTTCAAAAAATTAATTATGTCAATTCCTTTTTTCTTGTGTATACCTTTAGATCTGGATCACTAGTAGGATTTTATAATTGTAGTTTTTTCTAGTTACCCATGAGGATACCCACATTTTTCTAATAAAATGGTTTATAACCCTATTAGAAACATTACAACATCAAAAAACTCACTTATCTAAATCCAACACATTTTGAATAGGGTCAAACAAAGTTTGTATGCAAATTTTATGACATATTGAATCAAGCAAGGTATATTGATGATGTTAGAATGGTGATTGGACATGAACCAATGACCCAATTAGGTATTGAGACATTTACTAATGATATTTTAACACATGAAATGTTTAAAATCAAGTCCCCAATATATGCTACAATTTTTAAGAAAATATTGGTCTTAATAATGGTTCATATGGTGTTGAAAGTTTTATTAAAATATTATTATTAAAAAAACCCTCTTAATATGGGATTAAATCCCACCCAAATGTGTGTAAGCTTTATCCAAGACCAAAAACAAGGCTATGAAAGGAATCTCGATGTAAAGGTTAAATAGATAAGACTTCAACCCATGAAACAAGGGCCTTTAGAGAACTATAAAAGGCTCATTGTTGTATTAAAAAACATATACATAGAGAGAAGAAAAAAAATTAATCCTTTGAAGGAGAGAAAGTAAGAAACAAGTAAGCAAGTGTCCTTTTATGTAGGAAGTGAAACTCCCATACAGGAGATTATTGTAAAGACTTCCTAAAGGCAAAGTAGAGCTTATTTTTAGAGACTGAATTCATATTTTGGTGTAAATATTACATGTAAATTATATCATTCACCATTTAATAGATTGATTTGAGTATTTTTTAGACCCAGAGATGTAGCCCCCAAAATGATGAACTATTTTATCAATTTAGTTTGTGTTTTATCTATCTATATTCATTTAATTGATGTTTTAAATCAATATTAAACCTTATTTTAATCAAATAATCTAATTTCATGTAAAATTATTAAAACTAAGAAAATTGTTATGAGTATATAAAATTGATAAATAGTGAGTTTTTTTGCATTAACTAAAAATTCATAATAAGTTTCCAACCCTAAAATTGGTGCAAAATGAGTAAGTCAAACCATGGATTCTCCTATAGGAGAACCAGAATTAGAAGTGACCTTGTATCAAGCCTCTTTTGAGATGAAGAGTTATATCATGAAAGGAAGATGATGGTTGAAGATAAACAAGAGGAAGAACCCTCAAATAGTGGTAAGTGTAAAGGAGAAGAACCTCCTAAATCTCCTCCATCTAAACCTTCTCCTTATTTATCTGACAATAAGCAAAAGAAACTTTCTAATGAGTTTATTTCAAGGTTAAGTTATATGTTAAGTTTGATTTTCCAATATATAATGGAGAGATTAGTGAAATTTTTTTGGATCATTATATCAATCAAATGGAAATATACTGAAGTCTTTAGAAGACTGATGATGAGGAATAAAAAAAACATCTAGTTACTCCTCATTTGGGTGGTACACCACTCATTTGGTGGGAGAGTAAGACACAAGAGGATATCCTTAAGCATGGTAAATTTATTTATTCTTGGGATAATTTTATTTATGCATTAGAAAAATAATTATATCTATTAGGCTATATATAATAATCCACTATGGATATGAAAAAATCAAGGCAAAGTAAGGGTCAAATTGTAAAGGATTATACTCAATAGTTTAGAAAGAGAAATTTGGTGTTAGGTATTCCTCTTTACACTCAAGATACTCTTTTAAAATATATTGGTGGGTTTAATAGTTAATTAAGGTATACAATCCTTATATTTAAGCCCACTAATCTTGATGAAGATTATTTCAAAGTTACCCATATTGAATCAAAGAGTAAAGTGATTAAGGATAGGAAACACTTCATAAAGAAACTCAGTAAACCAATTGAAATCAAAGGTAAAGGAAAGGGTAATATGAAACATAACTCCATGATTAAAAAAGATGATGTGAACCTTTATTTCTCTCATTTCAAGAGATGAAGATGCTAAGTGTTATAATCTCCATCTAGACTGAAGGCCAAAATTGCTTGAAAACAAGAAAGGTAAGAAGACTATTACAATAGTATAATAAGATCTTGGCTCTAATTTTGGTGATGAGACCACTGTCACTACCATGGGAATGCAATTTTCATATTCTTCCTCTTATATCACTAAATATATTAATTTTCATTATTATTTGAATTCTAAATCTACATATGATGAAAATAAAATAAATGAGTTGCTCCACATTAGAGTGATTTCTAAACATTCTAAGATAGATACTCTTTTTGATATTAGATATCAAGATAATTTCATTTTTGAAGAAGTTGTGAACAAATTCAGACTTGAAATAAACCAAATTCTAAGCATTAGCCTTTAAGTGGGTATGTGATGAAGAAAAATTACAAGTCATGAAAATATGTAGGTTAAGATTTGAAATCACCTCTAAGTTCATTGATGGGGTAGAGTTAGATGTGGTTTCAATTGCTATTATGGTATTTTACAAAATTCCTTATTTTTATGATAGAAAATTAATCTTCTATAGTGAAGAGTATAAATATTTTCCTATAAAATATGGGATTTGATACATTGTAAGAGCCCATTGGATAGAGACAAACTTATCTCTTATATTTATAAGATAGATGAAAAGGCTTGTGAATGCAAGAAAGAAATTTGTACTCATGGTTGTAAAAGCCAAGGATGATGATAAATCCAAGGTTCTATAATGTTTTGATCCTAAACATAGAAATGAAATAGTTAAGATTATGTTTAACTATAATATTATTTATAGGATCCACAAGGTTTGTCTCCATATTCAACATGAGATACAACTACAACAATATGCACCTCTTCCTAATATTGGCATGCATAGGTTGTTTATGGTAGAAAATGTAAGAAAATTACTTAGATTATTCACAATAATAGAATTATATATCAGAATAAGCAAATCCATAATAATAATTAATGAAAGAGTGAAATACTTGAATATTATCACTGAGCCACTTTGAGGGGAAACCTCCACAATAATGCAATAAGAAAAAAATTCACACTATGCTGATATAATACTAACCACTAACTCATATATATACTCTACTTAGCCATGGTTAGTCCACAAGCTAGCCATACTAAGAATATTGATAAATGCAACAAGCTAACATGAAGGTGTGTAAGCCACAATTCAACTACACATATCCCTAAATGCATTATAGGTTAAGGTCATAGCATGGCCCTCCCATTAAAAACAAAATTGTCTTCAATGTTTAATCAAACCAAGATGTTGTTGTAGGAAGGCTTCATCCTCCCATGTTGCATCTTTAGAATGTAGGCTTTTCCATTTGATCAAATATTTCTTGATGGATCTAGTCTGTAGTTACTTAGTGCATATGTTAAGGATATATTTAAGATCCATAATGATTTAGCCTTATTCATCCAACTTAGGTAACTCAATTAGAGTGGAAACACTATGTCCAATTACTCTCTTTTGGAAAGATACATGGAATATCAAATGTATGTGAGTGGATAAGGGTAATTCCATCTTGTAATCCATACTACCAATTTTCTAAAAGATTTGGTAAGGGCTATAATACTTAGGTGATAACTTGTTATCCTTTTTTTATTTATTTAGAGACATTTGATTATATGGATGTAAATTCACAAAGACATAGTCAACTATGTCAAAATGCCACTCACTATGGTTTTGATATGTTTGTTGCTTCATTTAATTTTGTTCCATTGCAAAATTCTCTCTCAAACTGACCAACACCTCCTATTGATGGTGCATGTGTTCCTCAATATCTCAAACCTTAGGATACATTGTAAAATTTGAAGTTATGGATGGGGGGTGATACCCATATAATACCATAAAGGGAGACATTTTAGATGAAGTGTGAAAAGAAGTGTTATACCACTATTCATAAAGTGGAAGCCATTGAAGCCATTTATCCTATTTATCATAAATAAAACAAAGAATATACCCTTTGAGATATTTGTTGACTACCTCTATTTATCCATCAGATTGAGGATGATAGGATGAGCTATGTGCCAACTGGGCACCCAAACATACAAATAATTTAGTCCAAAAATTACTTGTAAATATGGGATCTCAGTCACTTACAATGATCTTTGGAGTAATCTACAATTTTTGAACTATATTGATAAAATTATAAGCTTTACTAGAAACAAATGGCTATGATAAGGAGAAAAAATGAGCATAGTTGGTGAGTTGATCCAAAACTACCATGATAACATTTTTACCCTTAGACCATGGTAACCCCATAATGAAATTCATGGAAACTTCTTCCCAATGTTGGCTAGCAATGGATAAAGGTTATAAAAGACCTAGGGTCTTAATGGTTTCACCTTTATTTTGATGACATACTATGCATTGAGATACATATTTCTAAACATCCCCCTTGAGTCCTCAAAATAAATCTTGTTTGATTTATGATATGTTTTAAAAAATATGGAGTGACCTCTAAGTGGAGAAGCATGAAGTTCCTGAACAATTTTATGTTTGAGGAAATAATGCTTACAAAGGTATAATCTATCTTTATACCATAATGTGTTCCCCTTCCATGTAAATATTTTAGATTAATTAGAACCTTGCTAAAGATTTTGAATCAAATCCTTGGTAACATTATCATTATCCCATTCTGATCTTACTTCCTCTAGTCAATCTACTTGCCACATGGTCATGGTGTGTAATAATGCTTCAACTAATTCATCCTACTGACAGAGGAAATCTACCACTACATTATATTTTCATTTTTTATACACTATTTCAAAATCATATACTAACATTATAGCCACCCATTTTTTCTATTCTTCAGATGACAATCATTGTTCTAAAAAATATTTGAGGCTATCATGATCAGTGTTTACCTAAAAATGATGACCCATCAAATAAGGTCTCCATTGCTTTATTACATGTAGAATAGCCATCATCTCTTTCTCATATTTTTTTTGAGCCTATTTTTTCCCTTCAATTAGCATATTTAAAATTTTAGTGTTATGCCTTCTTGCATGAGTACAACCCCCATGTCATATCCTGGTGTGTCACACTCCATAATAAACATTTTTGAAAAAATAGGAGTAGCCAAAATTGGAGTTTTACACAGAAATTTCCAGCTATTCAAATGTCTTGGTAGATTAATCAGTCACTAGAAAGAGTTCTTATTCAACAAAGAAATGTGTGGCATTACAATGTTACAATAATTTTTGACAAACATGCAATAATAACTAGTTAGCTCTAGAAATCTTTAGAGTTTCTTTAGGGTCTTGAGAACCTACCACTCCATCATTTCTTGGATTTTATAAGGATCAAATTTTACACCTTCATGTGAAACAATATGAACTAATTACTCCACCTCTTGGACACCAAAAGCACATTTGGAAGATTTGACATAAATGTGATGTTATTCCAGAACTAAAAGCACCTGTTACATATGTTTCAAATGATCTTCCCAATTTTTGTTGTAGATGAAGATATCATTAAAAAACAACAATACAAAATTTCTTTAAAATGGCCTAAAAATAGTATTCATCAAACTTTGAAATGTAGATGGTGCATTTGTGAGGCCAAAATGTAGGACCATAAATTCATAATGACCTTCATGAGTTCTAAAAGTTATTTTAAGTATGTCCTCATTGTGGATATGAATATGATGATATCTAGAGTCAATGCCTAACTTGGTAAAATAAATAGTATAATGAAATTCATCTAGTAAATCATTAATTATTGGAGTAGGAAACTTATCTTTGATGGTGTATTTGTTGATTTATCTATAGTTTGGTCACATCCTCCAACTGTAATCCTTATTTATCACCATGACCACTAGGAAGGAATATTAAATTTAAATGTGTCAAATGATTCTTACCTCTAACATCTCTTATACCATCTTTTTAATTTCACTCTTCTAGGCATAGGGATACCTATAGGGTTTGATATTGGGTGGTGTACTTTATAGAATGAGTCTAATGGCATGATCATGTGCATGACTTGGAGGAAGTCATTTTGGTATTACACTAAAAACAATATAATATTCATCTAGCACACTTTGAAAAACAAGTTGTGTATACTCCTTGGTTCATTGAACCTATATGGAAAATAAGCATGCCACAAAACCTTCTACACTTTTTTTGAGAATATTTGTCATCTAGTGGGAACTAACTAGTTATGGATATTTAGACCATAATCCATGTAATTTAAAAGTATTGCCTTCTAAATGGATCCTCATGAATAATTCCTATAAATTCATCTCAATAGTGCCCAAAGTGGTGAGCCTCTGTACTCCCAAAATAATGTCAAATCCTCCCATAGAAATAAAAAACATGCAAGAATATAATAAATAGTCTCCCATAGCAATCTTAATGCTATGGAATTTTCCATAATAGTTGACCATACAACCATTTGCAATCATGACCTAAAAGTTTAGATCTTGGTAAATGAAATAATTTAAATGAGTAACCAACTTACTATTGATAAAGTTGTGTACTCCTAGATTACAATTAGCATAGTCACCTTCTATTTATTTAGGAAACCAACCACCTTAAGATTTTGAGAAACACTAATGCTTGAAAGTGCATGATAGGAAATAGTAGGTCAAGAATCTTTAGATTCATCCACAGGTTATTCCAAACCTACCCCTGAAACCTCCTCATCTTCTTCCACCTCATTGGCACCATTAATGTAAAATAACTTCTTTTTAGCACATTTATTCCCTTTGATCCATATGCTATTGTAGCCAAAAACAAACCTTTTGAAAGCTTTTATTCCACTTGTTGAGGTATCAATCTGGTAGGGTTATGAAATGATGGTGTTGGGAAGGTGCATTCACAGACATTAATGAAAGGTCTCATCTATTAAGCTATTTTTCATCAGTCATGCATGCCTTTGGTATGGCCTCAAACACAATACTGGGATGAAACATGTGAACCTCCAATTAGATGTTATCTTTGATGCCACCTAAAAATAGTTGTCATATTTTCCTTAGTGATGTCTACCACATTAAGGAGAGATTATAAAATTAATGAATTTAGTCCTTGATAGTCTTGGTCTGATATAACTTAGCTAGCTAACTAAAGTAGTTTTTAGAGACATTAATGTAATAACAGAACAATAACTCGTAAAAAATAATGACCATGAAATTGGGACATCCTTCTTTTCATTTTTAGCATGTAACCAATGATACCATATGAATGGGAAAGGTTATAGATATAGAGAGGCCATAACCACTTTTTGTGAATATGGAGTATGATGTAGATGAAATAAATTTTAAATTTGAGTGAGCCAAGCAAGTGGATTTTCACCACCAAACTTACGTAGGTCCACTTTTGGAAACATAAACTTAGTGATATAATTGGTTTTGGTATTGTCTATAGGAGGAGAACCAAATTGAAGTGGTGGAGGGTTATTTTACAATGGCTAAGCTAACAATTTGTCTAATTGCCTAGATATTTGTTGTAATTTATCCATCATTCTATCCAAGTCCCCTCTCAACCTTATAATATTTACTTAAACCATATCAAAATCATATTTTTTCACCATGACCTGTAACTATGACCTAAGTTGTTGAACTACCTCCAAAATAGATAGATCAGAAGTTATAAACTCCATGTCATCCTTGTGAGGAGTTTTTAGAGTTTCTTTTCCTTTTCCACTTATATTAATGTTTGGACCAACCATCACAAACCCTAAAAGGGTTTCATCCCTAAAAAATGTGTACTAGTGGAATACTTCACTGTGATCATCTCATTGAGATGAATCCAAAAACTAATATTTTGCACAAGGGTGAAATTTTTTGAACTTAAAAAGTGTACCAATAGAATATACCATTATGATCATCTCACAAAGATGAATCTAATGATTGCTAATTTGCATAAGGTAAAAAAAATTATAGACTTTTTTATTTTACCATAGAAAAGTTTTCCTTTTTTGTAAAAAAAACTCATAAATAAAAATGCAGTGAGAAAAAAATTCAATTCCTCCTGGATCACAAGTTATTTTTTTTTGGCCTTTTAAATCCAGTACGTTAAATCTAAAGGAAAAAAACTGTCATAAAAACTTGCCTAAATAAAAAATCTGATACCACTTGTAAGTAAATTACTTATATGATTCATAAAAATAGAAATATATATCATAGAATTGAGAGTAGAATAAGCATATCCATAATAATAATTAGTAAAAGAGTATAATACTTTAATATTATGACTAAGCCACTTTGATGGGGCAACCTCCACAATAATTCAATAAGAAAAAAATTCACAATATGATGATAAAATACTAACCAATACCTACTATATATACTTTACTTATCAATGGTTATTCCATAGGCCAACCATACTAAACATCAATAAATGCAACAAGCTAATATGAAGGTGTGTAAGACACAAGTCAACCACACATATCCCTAGACACACTATACGTTAAGAGCATAGTAGAAAATAAATAAATAATCAAGTTCAAGAGTTATTTGAGAGAGGTGTAATATGGAAAATCACTTATCCATGTTATTCACCAATTATCTTGGTTCCAAAAAAATATGGCACTTGTTGAATGTGTATACATTTTTGAGCATTTAATAAGATTACAATGAAAAATTATAAACATCTTCCTCATATTGATGATATTTTAGATCAATTGAAAAAAGTTTTTTATTTCACTAAATTAGACTTAAGAAGTGGTTATCACAAAGTTAAAATTAGTGAAGGTGATATTTGGAAAACTACTCTCAAAACTAATCAAGGTCTTTTTCAGTGGCTTGTTATGTCTATTGGGATTTATAGTGCTCCCACCACTTTCATGTGGGTTATGGAATGATGTATTTAGGCCATTCATAGATTATTTTTTAATATTATACTTAGATGATATTTTTATCTTTAGTCAAAATTGGGAAGATCATATACAACATATTGAAACAATCTTAGAAACTATAAAAAGGGAGAAATTATGTCTAAAGATGTCTAAATGTGAATTTGGCAAAACATATTTAGAATTTAGGCTATGTTATAGGGGATGGTAAAATGAAAATTTATCCCCCTAAATTTGAAGCTATAATGAAATGGATAGATCCTAATGATGTAACTATAGTTAGAAGCTTCCTAAGGGTAGTATAATATTGGATTACGTTTATTGCTAACTATTGATAAGTTTGACCTCACATGTCAAACTATCACCCCTAAAATTCTAAGATTTGATTATCATGTTGTTTGACATATTTATTATTATGTTTTCCTTTTAATTTCGTTCAAATGGTCATCCAAAACCTTGATTAGTATATTTTAAGGTAGATTTGATGAATTTAAGGTTTTGATTATCATGACCATGTGTTTTTCTAGCCACCTTTTGACCAATTTTAAGTTATTTCAAGAGATGAAAAGAGTCCAAAACATCCTAATAGGACTCATGTCTTGTGTCAAAGTCATGAAATTCTTTATAATTGATTAAATCGGTTGGTGACAAGCTTGGCTAATTTCATGATCTAGTTATTTATATTTTGGGTTAGTTTGTGGATTTTGGAACAATTTGTGCATGTTAATGGTAGTCTAATATAAAGATAAGGACATGGTTTACTTGTTCATGCATGGAAAGGTAAAATGGATATATTTTTCATCAATTTCATTAGGCTTCTCAAGTTATTTAAGTAATTTTTATGCCAAAAAGACCTATTTTGAGGTTATCTATACAATTCTTTAGGGTACAATTAACTTTTAGGCATATTTAGGACCTTATTTATTCATTAAAAATTCAAATCTATGATTTTAATGATTTTCATGTGTCATAATGAAAAAAATGACTTATCTCCCATATCGACCTTAGTATGTCTAGGAAGCCCATCAGGTTATGCTCATTACAGGTAGCAGAGAGAGATTTAGGTCCAAAACTCTTGTAAAATAATAAGAAACCCAATGAACTTCAATTTAGTGTCATTGGTTATCATATTCATTCCCCCATATTTATTACTAATTGCTAAGAGTGGCAAGGGGTCACTATGTCCTAGTCATCTAGATAATGTCTAGGTTTGTCTCCATTTATTCACATCAGAGCTTGATGGAGAAAAATGGTTTTAAGGGGATGATTTAAAGGTAAAATGGGACATTTTTAATGATGGAATTATCAGCTACTTTTCTTTGATAAGGAGTCTTTTGACAAGAAACTAGTTGCCTATCTTAAACTTGAGATTTGGTAGTTTTCAAGAATTTTTGATATATAAGTTGAATGTATTCATCTTTAAAGTTTTATTAAGTCCATGTTTCAAGAAAAATGCATGTCCTTCATCCAACCAAAAATTCTAGGTACCTTCATCTGGAGGAGGGTCTTCCTTAAATCATCATGAGTGAGATTGGTCCTTATACAAGGTACATTTATAGGTATAATGAGATTCTAAGTGTGAGAGAATATTACTGAGGTTATCATGATATTGAAGGGATTATAAAAAAAATATCTAAATTTAAATATGCAGGACATTATATGGATGGTCTTAAGACTATGTTTCTTGAGTTCAAAATCTCTCTTGTAGGCCTGATGAGTAGGCTAGAAGGACATCATGGCAAATTATAGGAGTTATGAAGAGTAAAATAATAATAGAGGTTTGTTTTGAGAGCATAATCTTGTTTGATAGTTCTCATAATAGTCTTCAAGATTATCAATGGCACTATGAGGGCAAATGATCTCTTTGGAGTGTCTAATGCCTAAATAACACTAAAGTACTATGTATAACTATGTTGATAACTTGAGAGACCTCTAAAAGACTGTGTACTTCTCTAAAATGTGTTTTTATGATGTCAAGATGAGTTTTTAGTGTGATCTAGGTCCCTACAAGATATGAGAGTGCTGACAAGGTTACCAAGGTACCGTAAAAAAAGCATGAATTTACCTTAAATCATTATTTAGTAGAAGTTAAGGTTTATTAGTAGTTTTTAAGGTAAATACCAAATGTTGGTCTCTATGTTTATAAAAATATTGAATACTTGTTCAAGTGGATGCAAAGTAAGTTGTCTCATTTAGTGTTCTTGGATCATGTTTTCCATATCATCAGTCCATGTCACCTATTCTTCCTACAGTTTATATAGAGGCCTAAAAAGGGTAAAATCACCACCTAAAATAGTTAATTAAGTTACTTTAAGAATAATATTATTAGATAATGAAAGTATATGCTTTTCAAATTTAAGGTTCTCAATGTTAAGAATTTAATATTCTAACATTTTGAGAATAATGAAGTGGTGAGGTGGTCTCCAATTCAATCTATAGTCCACTAAATAGTAAAAGTGAACCTATAGCCATGTATTTTGGTTGTCAATCAAGCTTTCGTGAAAAATAGACTTGTGTTATGAGATGATGCAATGTGAACTCATCAATATTGACATAATTTGATACAAGAATGACTTGATGTCATATAACAAAAGGAGTTTAATAGGTAAAACTTTAGTAAATTGGTACCTACAACCATGCACCTACAGTTAGGTAGGAAAAAACATATTCAGTTGTGTATTACATGATGAAGGAAGTATGAGTGCCCAGAGGAGGTTTATGGATTTTTTATACTTTTTATAGGTACTAAAAACATCTATATCCATGTCATAGACCTATTGTAGGTCTCATTGCATATTTTTCTTCACCTATAGCTAGCTTACGAGTCTAGTTGAGTTGTATGGACATTTGGATGCAAAGAGTATAATGGTGGGTTTTATTTTGGTATGAACAATCAATTAATTGAAGTTTCTAGATTTGAATATGAGTTAAAGGAGTTTGATAAAGAAATAAGAAGACCTCTCATGAATGCATATTGTTGACCAAATTTGACCCCAACTCAAATTTTGGTTAACCCATACTATTTTAAACGTTTTAAGAAGGTTTAATATGTCCTAGGGGGTCTCCTATTGTCCTACATGTCTCACTTGCCCTTCCCCTAGTCCCTATTGAAGCTCATTCTCCTATTATTGGCTTAGTCAATAAAAGTCAACATTGGTCAAATATAATAAAAAATATTCAAAGGATAAATTTATTTTTTAAATGTCCTAAAATGGTCTTTGATAGGTTTCAATGTGTTTACAAGTCATAAAGTGACCACTTGCTAGGTCTCATGTGCTAAAATGGTCATTTGGCCACCTTTTTAGCTTAATTAAATGACTTTTAATGAATTCAAATTAAAATATTTGTCACCAAGGTGGATGAGAACGTGGAGAAGGTTTCGTTATGTTATAATCATGTCAGGTGATAGTTACAAGTCAGTTTATGCAGGAAATGATAGTTTTCCCTTGAAATTAGGCTTATCTCTAGCACTTATACGGACTTCTCAAGTGTACTTGTAGCTAAAAACATGGTGGTGTGACTCTTCACCTCCCCATAGGTAATTTAAATGTTTGGATTGAAAATATTTCATAAAAATGTTCATCTACAACTCATTCTCCTTCATTTTCACTTACCAAGCTAAGGAAGGGCAAGTTCAAGCACTCACTATGGAAGCTACAGGTAGAGTTAAGATAAATAATTATATAGGTGGATATTAATCCAAGTTAACTTAAAATCCATAACAATAAGTCTCATATTTTTGGCTCCTCCTTCATGAACAATCACTTACATCCTAAGTAGCATTTTGTGAAATTTCATCCATGAGGGGTATAAGTCTGCATCTATTTCTTATTTTCAGGAACCCATGGAGCTATGTGAGTTTTATGTAATTTTTTTAGATGATAATAAGGTACTCTCCATGTTTTTTCAATCATCTAACACTTCTATTTCAATTCCTTTAATGGATAATTCCAAATTGTGTTTGTTTCTCAATGTTTGCATTCATGGGCATATAACCTGAGTTTTGCAATGTAGAAGATGGTTCCATGAGGTGATCAATGTGCTTGGATAAGTTTTTTCAAGTTTTGTAATTCAATTCCATTATGATAGATCAGTCAAATCCTTCAAGCCAAATCGCCTAATTCCCTTATTTACTACCTTGTTTATAAAATGTACTCACAACTACCTTCTACAGGAGTTCAAGAAGTTTTACAGAGGTGTGATTCATGGAGTACATGGTGGAATTCATTTTTGAGTCCTAAAATTCCCAAAATGTCTTAGATTTCATGCCATGAAGACTTACAATGTTACATAAGCAAAATTTTGCTTCAGAATAATGAGTTCACTGTATTTGGTCCCACAGTCCCTAAATCACCAAACCATATTTCTTAGGTGTTTTTGAGGTTTTCATATTGTGATATAATGGTGGTTTTAAAGGATAATTATAGGTTCACATTGTATCCCTATCTACCCAAAATAACCACACCAATTTTTGGGGGCAAAGGAGGAGTGGAGGTGAGAGTTTCAAAGCCTTGAATTTGTCAAAAAACCCACTAAAAAAAGGCAGTGAACACCTACAGGGTGTTAGTAAAAATTTGATTTTTCACCTCATGTGGGAAGATGTAAACTATGCCATCAAGTTTAGAATAAGTAAATCTCATGAAAAAGGATACTCATGGATAAGGTAGCAGCCAAATCACTATTCTTATGAACTTTCAAGAGCAAGAGAACTATGTGAACAAGGTTGATAAAGCACCTAAAGGTTTGCCATCTAGTACTTCTTCTCTATTGCCTTCACATCAGTTGATTGTTCTTAAGAATCCTCAAGATTTGGAGAAGGATGTCATCATAGATAAGTTCCTTAAACATATTGAACAAAGAGTTGATGATATAGAGCAGCCAAAAAAGGTTTTGGAAGAAGAAGACACTTCAATGGCAAGATAGGAAGAAGTAGACCATGAATGGATTGATGAATTGCCTTGTTTCATGGAATATGATGATGATTTACTTGAAACACAAGATGAAGTGGTACCCACTAGCCAACATGATGCTTCATAAGAAGTTGGTAATAATGTTGATAAACTTCAAGCTCTTTATATTGATCATGAAGAGTTGGCATTTTGGGATGACCTTGAAAAGTTTTGCTTAAGATTGGATGATGCATCTCCACTTCATGAAGAGCTTGAGAAAAGTTTTGAAGAAGATGTTGCAGCTAAACCTATTGAGATTCATGAAATACCTAGACAAGAAAATCAAGGTAATCATGTTTCATCTCAAGAAGATCAAATGCATAAGATAGATGAAGAATGTAAATTACAAGGAGAGGTAGTAAGTTTTGAAGAACCTTTCCCATGCACTCAACCACCAAAGTTTTATGGAGACCTTACCTTCCAAAATGAGCATAATCTTGATGATGAAAAGCCACTTACAGTAGAGGTTGAGATTGAGTATGAGGATCAAAATGGATCTAAAATCAATGAAGGATCACTTGAAATAAGGGCTATGGTTTCCATTCAAATAAATCAAGAGGAGTATGTCTCCATTGAATACATGTTCTTGGTTTTGGAACCAGGTGAAATCAATGCAAGCACCATGGAAAGTGAACAAGGCCTTGGACAAAAAATAACAAGTCCTAAGTGGGAGCTTGTACATTATTCTAGTTCCCTTCAAGAAGATGGTATGAAGAACTTTCCTTTTGATCCAGGAGGATCAGCTCCTTCTACTTAGTTTGTACACATTAGAGTGTTTTGTTTTAGTTGTCTTGTGTTTCATAAGTGCTTCATAGCATAGGTGTGTTTCCTTCCTTTTTTTTAGTGCATGTCTTTATTTTTGTGTGTGTGGGTCAACCAAATTGTTTCCCTTGAGTCAAAGGTCTCTTAAAGTCAATTTAAATGCCCATATGTGTGACTCCATTCCCAATAAAAGGATTAGGCAACTGGTCTTAGGCATAGCTAGCATGCCACCCTTGGGAATCACCAAGAATGTTGACCAAATTTGACCCCAAGTCAAATTTGGATCAAACCCTAATATTTTAAACTTTTTAAGAAGTTTTATTATTTCATAGGTGGTTCCCTATTATCCTACATGTCTCACTTGCCCTTCCCCTAATCCTTGTTAAAGCTCATTCTCCTAGTATTAGCCTAGTCAACAAAAGTCAACATTGGTCAAGTATGGTAAAACATAGTCAAAGGATAAATTTATTTTTTAAATGTCCTAAAATGGTCTTTGATATGTTTCAATGCATTTACAAATCATAAAGTGACCACTTACTAAGTCTCATGTGCTAAACAGTCATTTGGCCACTTTTTTAGCTTAATTAAATGAATTTTAATGACTTTAAAATTAAAATATTTGTCAAAAAGGTGTATTAGAACATGGATAAGGTAAAATTATGTCAAAATCATGTCAGGTGGCAATTAAAAGTTAGTTTCTATAGGAAATGATAGTTTTCCCTTGAAAATAGGCTTATCTCTAGCACTTATATAGACTTCTCAAGTGCATTTGTAGATAAAAACATGGTGGTGTGACTCTTAACATCCAAAAAGGTAATTTATACATTTTTTATTTAAAATATTTCATAAAAAGGTTCATTTTCAACTCATTCTCCTTCATTTTCACTTGGCAAGCCAAGGAAGGGCAAGTTCAAGCACTCACTATGGAAGCTACAAGTGGAGTTAGGAGAAATGATTCTAGAGGTGGATATTAATATAATTTAAATTTACATTAATGATAATAAGTCTCATATTTGTGGCTCCTCCTTCATGAACAATAACTTACATCCTAGGCAACTTTTTGTGAAATTACATCTAAGAGGGGTATAAGTTTGTATTTATTTCTTATTTATAGGAACCCATGGAGATTTATGAGCTTGATGTAATGTTTTTAGGTGGTAATAAGGTCATATAAATGGTTTTTAAATCATCCGACACTTCTCTTTCAATGTCTTTAAGGGAGAATTCCAAATTGTGCTTGTTTCAACAAGTTTGCATTCATGGGCATGTAGCCTGTGTTTTGTAACATAGAAGATAGTTCCATGGGATGATAAATGTGATTGGATCCATGTTTTAAAGGTTTTTCATTCAATTCCATTGTGATATATAATGGAAATCCTTCAAGCCAATTTCCTTAATTCCCTTATTTAATGCCTTGTTTATAAAATGTGCTCACATATGCCTTCTATGGCAATTCAAGAAGTTATACAGAGGTGTGAGTCATGGAGTACATTTTGGAATTCATGTTTTAGTCATAAAATTCCCCAATGGTCTTATATTTCATGACATGAAGACTTAGAATGTTACGTAAGCAAAATTTTCCTTCAAAATAATGAGTTGTTTGTATTTGGTCCCATAGTCCTTAATCACCAAACTAGAATTCTTAGGTGTTTTTTTAGGTTTTCATATTGTGAGATAATGGTGGTTTTAAAGTATCATTATAGGTTCAAATTGTATCCCTATCCACCCAAAATAACCACACCAATTTTGGGGGGCAAAGAAGGAGTGGAGGTGAGAGTTTTAAAGCCTTGAAGTTGTCAAAAAACCCACTAAATAAAAGGTAGTGAACACCTTCAGGGTGTTAGTAAAAAATTGATTTTTCACATAATATTGGAAGATTAAACTATTCCATAAATTTAAAACCATAATAAATGGTCAAAATAACTCTCATGATCCAAAATGACAGAGAGAAAGTGAATTTGATGTCTTTACCCCTAAAACATTCCTCCTTATTTGTATAATAGGCTTGGGAACACCAACCTACAATAGGCTTTAGCAAAACTTTGTCTTAATTGGGATAATAGTGTTAAAAGTGAAGTTTTTAGGTTAAGGGGAGTATTTTTATGGTACTATACCTAAATTAGAGTTTATCCTTGTCAAACACATGACCTAAGAGGACTCTAATGCACCTACAGGTAGCCTAGAATCCATAACACACAATCATGAGGTATATCTTGGCAGTGAGGAGAAGTTTCAAGTTTGAACTTGGTTTGAAGTTACTAAAAGTGGATATAGGTTAAATTGATTAATATTAATCTTAAATAACTCATGTAAGACCTAAATACAAAATCCACAAGGCCTAATGCTTGCCCAAATGTACTAAATAGGTATAACAAACCATGATTGGGATAGTCAAGACAATGGTATCCTCCTTGAGGACCTAAAAATGAATTGATTAATGGTTTGAGAGTTTAAAAAGTATAATAAAATAATATTATGGTGCATGACCTAAGAAACATGGAATTAATGTTTAAATCCATAAGTTAAGGCTCAAACCTAGACCTACAGGCCTGTCTCAGTCCAAACATATAGGGGTATACTAGTTGGAGACCTAAGCATGAATTAATGTGTGATTTAAATGATTATAATGTGAATTAAAGTATTATTAAATTATTATTACATAAAAATATTAAATATTAGGTCCAAAAACATCAAATAAATCCTAGACCTAAACCTATAGGGCTGTCTCAGTCCTCAATAGGCAGGGTCTTGACCTTAAATGTTAAAGATACATGGATGCAAGGAATGGAACTTAGCCTTATAAAATGGTAATATGGAGACTCATATGAGTTTTTTAACACCAATTAAATTTTTTATTTTATCTTTAAATCCAAACCAAGATCATAAAATCCTACAACCAAGCCAAAATAGTGATTCATCTTCTAAGCAATCAAAGACCTAGTCTAGAGCATGAGGAAGTGTTTAAGGGGAAAATAATATAGGGAATGGTTTTTTAAAATAATTTAATGAATATAATAAACCTAAAATTCCATTAAAAATATCAAAATAACCTCTATATTCTTCAAGTACAACCTACACCCTGCCCACCTCACAATCTGCTTTCTTCAAAAGTCTGCCTTTCAAATCTAGAGAGTTGGATGGTCTAATGAAGGAGTTAGAATATAAAAATTGGTAAAGATAACCCTTGGTAAATATAATAAACTTAAAAATGGTCAGTTTTCCAATTTAAATGGGTAAAAACCTCTCTATTTTGTCTCAGAGCATGGATAATTTTAGCTTTCATAGAGATGGTAATTTTGAGAAAAATGATGAAATTAAAGACCAGAGGGAAAGAAAGGACCAGATTAATGTTGGATAAGCTTTAAGGTATCTAATAAAATATATAAAACCTTTATATAATATTTGTAATAAAATATGGTACCTTACACAAGAAGGGTTACGGTCATGGATGAAGAAAACCGTTAAGCCTAAAAGCCAAACTGAGGGTCATGTGAATTTTTGAATTTGTATATAATTTACACTTAAATAATTAATGTTTTAAAAGTTAAATTGGATTTTTTTAATCCATGGAGAGTAAAATTAATCCATTAAAGGGTCAAATTTAGTCTCAAATAGTAGACATACCTATTGGCAAGGTCTAGGCCTAATGCCAAATAGGGGTAAGGTTTCATTTCTAGTTCTTGAGGAGATATTAAAGTGGTTGAGTAATGTTTATGGGATGATTATATAAGTTTATGGACCATTGGAAGTAAAATAAATCCATCAAGAATCCATTCTTGGCTTGAAAACTCCCAAAGACCTCACATAATGCACAAAATGTCTCGAATGGTCAAGATCAAATGCTCATAACTTTCATGAACTAATGAATGGGACCTATAGGAATTTAAGAGAGTTGGATAAGGTACCTAATAATCCCTCAATATAATTTATAATTAATTCCAATGTGCCATCTTCATGAACAAATGTTAAGAGGGCTTGTGACTCCAAAATCCTATTTTGTGACATGATAACAAAAATGAGCCCAAAAGTGCATCTAGATGAACAAATTTTACCATGAATATAAAATATAAGTTATTTATAACTCCATGAGGGTCAAATCCATGTAATTGGATTATACATAATCCATATAGGTGGAGAATAAAGTATGTTTTCTTGAATTTTTTTTTTTTTTTAGGTTTTAAAGATGACCATGAGATGCCAATCACTTTGGGAGGTAGCTTGGGACTTTATATAACACTCCATGCCATTTTCAGACCTTATAAATAATCACAAGTGCATCTACTAGCTCTCTCTATTCAGCCTATCTAAACTGGCATTTAGAATGACATAGTGGGCAAAGTGGAAACTCAAGTTTGGTGACTTTTTATGATGTTTTTGATGAAGCCAAGCATATGAAGTGTCCTAAAACATGTAAAAATACCCCTGGTATGGATCAGTTGGCAAAGATTGAAAGATTCTAGTGTCAAGTGTCAAGGAATGCCTATTGGAGAGTGATCTTGATGATATAACTTGTGTAAGATAATTTCATGATGAATAAAACTCCAAATTCAAGTAGAATAATCTTTGTAACTCACTCTTATCAACATACATGATACATTTGTCTATAACTTTCCTTAGGATGCTCAAAGAAGCCATGATGAAGGTACTTTCAAAAGAAAGAATGATTGAGAAGATGTTATGCCACACTTGGAGGAAGAGGCTAATTTGGGATGACATCAATTGTAATTAAGTTTCATGACCCTTATTACACTTCATACACATTCTTTGTAACTTATATCCACTTTCGGACACTTGTCCTTATGCCTTTTCAACTTCTCTTCTCTCTCTCTTATTCTAAATTCTATAAGTCATTTTGGCTATTGTAAAGGAGACCACAACAAGTATGGAAAATCCCTACTAGTATGAAATTTCATTTTTTTCTTTCAACATTTAATACCAGTCTAATTTTTGTTTTTGAAATATTTGTCTAAGTGTGTGAGTGATGAATAGTAGAGCTAAGTGTTGGTATCATCCTTATTCTTCTTTATCCTTCATGCTTGAGCAAAGTTCTAATTTTATCAGGTCATGTGAAGTGTATTGGTTGTGTTAGGATATCCTAAAAGGAATAAATTGAATATATGGTGTGTAATCTACCCCTTGATCACTTATATTCATGATTGTCCTATGCAGGCTACCTTCACATTGAAACAATTATGCTAGAGTCCTTCAATGCCTAGAGTTGATCTTGGAAAGCCCTGTTGTTTAGTAAGGAATGTGATATTCCTATGGAAATTTCTATTGGTTTATCACCTATTTAGTATAGTTTATTTTCCATGAAAAATTCTAACCCTTTTCCCATAAACAAGCATTAGATTAGGTGATGTACACTTAAAGAAGAAACTAGGGAGCTAGCCCTTTCAATCCTAGAGATTCATCTCTCTTACAAGTTCCCACAACTTGAGAGATGATTCAATGTTGCATAAAATTTTAGGATCCTCATATAGTATCCTAGGGTGCACAATTTGATGACAAAACATACACAGGTAAATAGTCACCTACAACTAACAAGGTAGATAACACAATCAGTCTATACCGAGTACTTGAGACATCTTATTTAAAATATGTTTAAGAGGTTTAGTGTCTTTCTCAAGATGATAAAGGTTTAAAACCCATTTCATAGACATATTTAAGTGTCTATTTCACCTAATTTATTTATATATACACATATAAAGAACACTAAATCTACATCTATAGAAAATACACCTAAAGGCAATCTTTAAAAAGAGTGAAGATGTGAACAGGGTATAGTTTGAATGTAAGATAAATTAGTGATATAAAGATGAATATGAATAATATATTAGAAAATTAATGTAATACACTCCATTTAGGTAATTTTTTCATGAATATCATGTTCTAAAGGGTAGAATATAGTCTACTAAACACAGTCTCTTCAAACCCTGTAGGCCCACCCACAAACTAAGAGAGAAGAGCATGTTTCTCATTTAAAAGTTGGAATAAGGATAGTGAAGATGAGTTTGGATGAAATTTTTAAGTATTTTATCAATTTTACATGTAGTGAGATAATGAGATAAACTCAAATAACTAAGCTCTATAATCACCATACACACTTGGCATAGAAACCTTCAATAGTGAAATTCAATGTTTTAGACCTATTTGAGATTTCAATGCTTATAGAAAATCATAATGGATCATTTAATGAACCATATAAAACATGTTTAATAACTTCATTTGAATTTAAAGTGAGTTATGAGGTATTATGACTCTAATGACCTTTGTCAACCTTCACACACAGTCATCTTAGCTCAAAAGGTAGTTTTGGAGAGATTAGAACTAGTTGTAGAGGATACATGAATGCTTGAAGTTTCTTGAGGTGTTTATGGGATTCTAATTCCTCAAATTCATTCCATATTTTATAAATTGGGACACACAAATTCATGAGCAATCATCTAGAGTATAAATAACCCTATTTTTGCTTAACAAGGAGCTAGAGTGGTTAGTTGTTTGATCATATCTTGTATGAATTTATGCATGGGAACCCAATCCAATAGGATATGTTATTAGGGCCCTCCTAACATAAATTTTTGGAATTTATTTTTGTAAAGGACCCCTATCCTTTATGAACCATCCTTAAGAACATAAACTCTCCTAAACCCCTACAACTGACCCAATTAGAGAGATATGCTTATTAATGCCCTAAAATGCAATATTTTGACTTCCAAATGATCATGATCATGTCTAAAACTCTATTAATATTAATTTATAAGTTTTTTTCATAGGTTAAAGTATAGTACCATGTGGTATAATTTAAGATAGGTAATTTTTAGCCTATTTATAAAGTTATAGATAGTAGAGTGAAAACTAAATAATTTAAAGAGATTTATGGGGACTTAATATAGGTTTCATGATCATCCAAAGGCTTATAAAGGTCCCTAAAAGAGCTACACATTTCCTTCAAGTTGGTCACTAGGCCTAATGGTTTGAAGAACTTAGTTTTACAAGACAAAATCAATTATGAAGATCAATGGGTGTAATACAAGACTTAAAAATCAAGGGATAAGTTGTGTTGAAGTGTTGTAGGTATAATAAAGTCATTTTGGGGCATTAAAAGCTTAAAATTTCTTGAAAAACATGTCAAAATACCCCTTAGGCACATAAAGGCATCTAGGCTTAAAAATGGCCATTTCATGGTTTACTCATCTATAACATGTTCAATAATGTGAAATTTATTATGGAGGATGTTCCTAGGCCAAGTAAAGTTAATCAAACATGTGTAGGTGGTCATTTGGGTCAATTTTTTCTCTTTCTAGGTCTAAGAGGCATAATTAGGCCTAATTGGAGAGAGAAATGATTATGCCTTAGTAGTTATTTTATAATAATCAAAATCACATATCTTCAGTTGTGGTATTGAGTCTGAGTCATGGATTTGCCTTCATAAAAGGTGATTTTGATTTTTGTGTTAAAAACATTAGTTCAATATGTTAACTTTGGATTCCTAATAGTTTTGTGTATCTGTTTGCTTGGCATCTTCTCACAAGAAGGGAAACATGTTATCCAAATAGAAATTAAATAATTATATATACCCTTTACTACTTGTTATGATACCATATTTTATGAGAAGCATTATTATTTCCCATAGGTGATTTTGCTTAATAATAGATGATTTTGACTTAAATAGATTAGGGAGAACATTATCTTGGGGGCATGATATTTTTGCATTATTGACCAAATTTGACTTCAAGGTCAAATTAGACCCCTATAGGTAAAAAACATGGTTTTTTAGATGTTTTATGGGTCTAATACTTTATCATAAGGTATGTTATAGGTATTTTGATGTCATTTAATGCTATATTAGCCTTGACCATGGTCTAATTAATCTATATGCCACTTTGAGTCATTTAAAAGGCTTTTAGGGGTCATAAATGTAAGTGTCATAGTTTTAAAGATGTACAAGTTTAATTATTTCCTTTTAAAATTTCAATAATTTAGATTCCCTATCAGGAATATTAGTCTCATCCGAAACTTGTAGGCTATCTAACTAAAGATCAAGTAATCAACTAAAAAGGGGGAGTTTGGCACTTGTATGGCCCATGAGGGAAGGTGACACATGGGAGAAGGCCATGGAACATATCTTCATATTCAAAAATATCAATTACAAATTTTAAAATCTCTAAAAGTGCTAATTTTAAGCTAAAACTATTCTACTCCTTCTTTACCTTTCTAGACACATATAAGTGATCAGTAAGTTTGTGCTTGGTAATACAATTGAGGAGGTTTCATGTAAAATGCATTTGGGAAGTGGTATTAAACTTAGAGATATTAATTTACATAATAATATTGAAAGGATTTTTTAACCATGATTTATGAACTATCTCTAACAAGTTGACTATGTTTTTTTCTCACTATTTCCTGCACCCTATAGGTTTTGCTCCATTTTAGACAGGTCCATAAAATCTATTTGATTATTTGACTCTATAGGATGTTTGATCCTTTATTATATTCTATTAATTCTTTGTTTCATGCTTCATGGTGTTTTAAGGGAAATTTACCTCATGTTGTAGGAAGATGTCACCATTGTGAAGCTTCAGTCAAGTTCTTCCTTGTTTCAAAATGTTGGTTTTCTATAGAGGTCTCATGTGAATAGAGTATGGTTTTCCATAGGTATCAAGGATATATTATCACCTCTTTCCATGTTTGGTTTCATCACACCATGATTTTAGTAACTTTCAGTCTTTCCATTCCTCATAGTCAACTCTTCGCTCAATATCACTTGCAGTCACATATATAGAGCTTGTTTAGCTTGTTCATGGACTTGTAATAAGGGTGTATCAGTTTGTTCAAATAATTATGATTTTTATAGAGTTAATTTGAATTTTTTAAGGAGATGTAAGGTCAGTTGTTAGCTCATGTACCACATAAGCCAATCATTAGATACCCCTGCTTGTTCTATTTTAGATGTTTACAACTGGTTTTCACAGTGGAATAGATGTTTTGGAGCTTGCCTTAAGATATATTTAATGAAAATCATGTATTTTATGGATTTAAAATTATTTTGAGTTGTTTTTGATACCATTCATCCACACATGTTTCTCCAATTTTGTTCACTACCTACACATAACTCATACACACCTAAAGGAACCTCCTCGATGATGTCATGATAAGATGGAGAGTTTGATAGTTTTGTCAATAAATTCAAGTTAAAAAAAGGTACATTTTAATACTTGGTGAGGGCATATAAATTTTTCATAAACATAGGTATCTTTTATATTACCAAAGACTACTTAACTACATATGTGTGAGAATGACCACCTATATGTGATAGCACAAAGCTCTAAATGTCCTTATATAGAGAATTAGAGACATGATAAAACCTTATTTTGTTTTATATCATGTGGGTTGATAATTTTATACCTACTTTAGGTTTTAAATGTATAAATGGTAGTGTAGATCATCTTTCAAGAATCAAGGACTAATCTCAGGGACTTCTTCCCTAAAAAGTAAAAATAGATATCCAAGGCATTTTATAGATATCCTATAACAAGGTTATAAATATATTTGAAAAATATAAATAGGTAAACCTTATATCATTTAGCATGGATAAAAACTATTCCAAATATTAATCCAAGAGGATTGATGGAGCTTGATTGTTTGGGGCCTCAAAGATGCCTTTAAAAGCATTGAAACCTTGCATTCATATCTATAGGAATTCATTTTTAGGTGACCATTGACATCCTAAGGTTGTAAATGGAACATAATATCATGTTTTCATGGTATTATTTATTTAATGGTGTAAAAATAAGAATGAATATCACTAAGCTTCATAGACACCTATAGGTGTCCCTTCATAGGAAAATGTTCACCTATAGCTGGGTAGGTAGACAGTGATCTAAAAATGGTGTCTTAGTGATGATTTAAAAAATTTAAGGTGAATACAAGTATTATAATATGATATGTGACTTTTAATATTCAAGGAGGGTCTTCACACATCATGACTAAATTCCACTTAGGTAAATGTGTACCTATAAGAATAAAATAAATATGGTATCACAATCAAGAGAGAAAACTCAGTTTAGTGAGCTCAAAGTGAATGTAAAGGTTAAAATAGAGTTTAAATTATGAAATATACCTATGATAACCTTCATTATGACCATGATGATCTCCATAATCTCTTGTCAATGTGAAAAAAGCTTATATAGACCTCTTAAGGCCCTATATGCACCTACAGTTAAGTGTCTAGTCTTGATTAAGGTAAAGAGATGAATATGCGTAAGAAACAAGGTTTGAAAACAAATTTGAAATGGTTCAAGATATATTAATAATTTTTTTTCATAATCTCAAATATTCCTTTTAAGTTGGCCATCTACTCTTCATACTAGCCCAAGGATGACAGTCCATATAGTTGCACTAAGGGATTCATGTTACTCAATGCGTAAGAATGAATAATCTAAGGGAAAAGAGGGTTTTAGGTGAATTATAATATTATTTAACATGAATTTAAGGTGGATAAAATATTTAATAAACCTAATCCAAATTTTTATGCCTTGAGAGGTCATTCTTAGGAGGAAGTGAAAAATGTAGAAAATAGTCCTTTTCGGAGGCCTTTTTTGGGAAATTTGAGTTGGTTAGGTGCTTAAATGGGGGATTCTAACTTATAATTTTGGTAAAAATATTGATTATTACATAATAAAACTTCCCAAACATTAAATTTTCCTTTAATATCAGGGATATCTCTCATTATTTTGTCTCATAGGTCAACCAATCAAAAAAATTAGGGTTTTGGCAAAACAAGCAAATGAAGCCAAAAAGGGTAAGGAACTTCATATAAAACTTTTTTAACCTCAAGGAAAATATGGTGAGGTTTATGGAGGGTTAATTTATTCTATTAAACACTATAAAAATCTAATACATATAAAAATGGTCAAAACACTTGTGCATACAGCTCAACCAAGCAAGCTACAATTAGGCCTAGTTGGTGAATAAGAAGAAAGAATGAGAATGAGTTCTTGGGAAGTTATTTTATGAATTTGAGATATTTAATTACGTATTAAAAAAAATTATACACCAACATATCCATTATATATTATTAAAAATATCCAAAACTAGTAGGATGCATGCTAATTTTTTTAGGCCTTAAAGTGACCTAGAGCTAATTGAGGGTCCAACTACACTTATAGATCTTGATGAGTTTTATAGCTAGTTTTAACATGTTAATGGGATGATTTTATAAATTTATAAGTCATTATGATGCATGTAAATCTAGGTAAAAGTCAATTTTGAACTTTAATACACATTAAGCATGTAGGAAATGTGAAACAAGCTCAATAGGCTAGTTTTAAATGCTTATATCTTCTCTAAGGATATACATAGAGGCAAAAAGAGGTTTTATGGGTTATAAGGGGTAATTAAATTTTTTTTTAATTTTTTTTAAACTCCAACATTAGGGTTTGAAGAACAAAGATTAAGGACAAATGGACCCAAAACCCTACTAAACCCTTAGAATAAACCTAATGGATAAAACAAGCATGGAGAGATATCCATTTGGGATGAAATGACAAATTGAGTGATTTAAGGTTGTATATAACCCTTCATGTCCCCTCCTCATCAATTTTTGTGCTACTCTACATGTACGAACATGGTACAAAATGGCTTTCTTTAACTATTTTTTGCATTGTGAGGTTATAAGGAATTTCAAGATATTAAATAAAATTTTAGATCAATATATGGACTTATTATAACTAATTATTATCATTTAATTCCTTTAAAAAACTATTAAGTTTTTATAAAATAGCTCTCATCTAAGCTAGTCAAAACTGGGATAGTGAACATGATAGTGAGAAGGGTAAAATCTTCAAGTGAAACTCTTTTCAAGGTGTGATTGATGCCTCTAAGGCCATGGAGAGTATTTAAAAGTGTAATACACTAAATTTTATTAATTTTCATGGAAAACTTATTCCTTTTTGGAATCCAAGTGTGCAAGGTGTGTGGAAGAGGAGTTTCTTAGATTACAGATGGTGATGGCTCATTTTTAGAAGTTTCTAGATGACTAGGAATGTAACCAGTGCATGGGTAATCATGTATATAACCCTTAAATATCATTAAAATAATTAAATATAAGCCTAATCAGTTTTGGTATTTTCAAAGAGGTGTGAATGATGAAGTCAATTTTTTGAGCCAACACAAGGAATTCCATGCCACTTTCCAAGAATTTCATGCCTTGTATGGAGAATTGTACCTTATAAACTTGGATTTTCCATTTAAAATATTATTCTCATGCATATTTAACCTCTTTTCTTATCTTTACAAGTTTTTAAGTGACCTTTGTACTTCCCTTGTCTCACTCGTCTCCCAAATGCTATAAGTAGTGACTTTTTGGGCTCTTTTGAGAAGCCTCCATTGGTTAATGGTGAAACCCTAACCAATTTTTTATTTTATTATCTCTTGAAGAAATAAAAAATTTAATTTAACTAATTACATGCTGAATAATTGAGTTTGGCTCCAAATCTTATTGATCTTGTCTAGTAGAAGATTATCTTTTCTAGCATGTTGTCTTTGATTATCCACTAAGTATGCAGAAGAGTAATTGTTACAGGTCCTTTTTAGTGTTATTTCTTAGTGTATGAGAGTTTTATAAGTGGTTTATAATTTTAATATTCAAATTATAATTCATTATCCCTCTTAAACATCAAATATACCTCTTGAACCTAGCATATGAAACATTGATGTAACAATATATCTTGAGATGTGAGTCATGTGTGAAAGAAGCTTTACTTTCCTATAAGTAGTATAATTTCAGCCAATAGGAGGAAATTAAACATTGGTTCATCACCTTTTATCTTTATAAGTTTATCTTCTCAACCTTTTCCATGCAAATTTGATAAGTGAGAGAGTGCTTCAAAGAGTACATCAAGGGAACTAGCCCTTCTAAAGATTCATCTCATCAATTGATTACCCACAACAAGTGAGATGTTTCCATTATGCCACTTGGATGAGGAGAGCTGAGACATCTCCTCAAGGGGTAAAAATCCAAGTTGAAATAGGCATGTCCTATATTTTTAAAATATTTTAATACTTTTTATATCTTTCATATTATTTACATATTGTACATTCTATAAATAAGTTTAGAACTTTTCTTTTTGAAATCTTCAATACTACCTTTCAAAATAAGTGATATTGACTCATATAACTAGTTTTACTTATTAATAGTCAATTTTGGGTAAATAATTCAAAATATACATTTGACTAAATATAGTTTTATTCATTTTGTACCTATTGTTAAAATATTCATTTTAACTTCTATAAATATTTTAGCCACCTTGTGAATATTTTTCCATTTTATTGCTAGGTTTATAGTGATTTTTATTGAAGATGAAAAACTACATATTGAGACCTACATTTTTGAATTTTAAATTGTGATATTGCCTAAATATATGCATTTTTTAATAACTATGTAGTTACAGTTAGTTAATAGATTGTAAAATCACATATTAGCTAGTTATGGTATTACCACAAAGCTATAGTTTTGTACTTTCTAGAATTAGTTTTACACTAACTAACTATGTAAGTGAATTTTTATATAATTATAGGTGGTTTTGACTACTTTAAAAATAATAATAAGTTTTCATGTAGGACCACCTTAGCAGGAGGCATTATATTAGTTTATTAACTCATGTTTTTTTAGGAATAGTGCTTAGTCTAAGAATTTTAATCTTGAACTTGTACATATCTTTTGTGTGCTTTCTTATTTGTTTAATTTTCTCAAAAATTTAAATTAATAAGATAAATCAAAAATTTTGGCCTATTTTTCAACTGATTTTATTTTTTTAAGAGTGCACATGAAAAGGAATTCATCCCCACACACTTGCCTAGTCACTAGGTATTGGTGATGAAGATTTCAGTGCTATGAATTCAACCAAACTCCATGATTTGATGGAGTATAATTATTAGGGATAGTTATCATTAGGATAATAAGGAAACCCATATAAGTCATATATTAAGGGTAAGAGTTAATTCTCTAAACTAATCATTAGACATCACCCTATTTAGGTTAGGGTCCCACATACCTTTGCATATCTCAGGGACTCCCCTAGATGCCTTTGTGTATACCTAGTTTAGGACCTATTAGCCATAATATACAACTTGTTTATAGAGTCAATATCAGATCCAAAGTGAATGTCAAGTGAAAATGGGATCAAAAGGGTTTGGTAGATTCCATAATGGGTCACCAACCTATAGCCTCATGCGTGAAGCTGTTAGATGGTGCAGTCTTCAATTTACATACCTTTTTGGTTAACTAATAAAAGGTTTTATGATTGGTCATTATTGTGTGCATGTTTTTCTAAGGTATATAATATGTATGAATTGAATCATCCTATCCCTTTTATTACCAAAAAAATACCTAGTGATACCTTAAGACACACCCCATCTTAGGACCAAATCAAACTATTTCATATTCATCCACACCTTCAAGTATTAGATTTTTCCTTGGAACCAAAACTTTAATGGTCACTCATCATTCTCTATCATAATCATCACTTCATTCAATTCAAACCTTGATTAAACATTATCAAATTTTACAACCTTGTTAGGTTTTGTCTATCACCTATCATCTCATCATCCTTCATATTCATACCTAACACCCATCCAATCATCATCTTTCTAGTGTGAAAAGGCATTTAGTCATATTATCCATTGGATTCCTTTCTAGATTGAACCTCTATAGGGTTATTAACTTTGGTAATACTTAGTCACTCTATTCTTCAATCTCTAAATCTAAATCACATCCAATCACACTTTTTAGCCACTATATCAAAACAACACATAATCACTAATCTCATGTCATATTCATCATACACCATGCATATTATAACTCATGCCTAAATCCTTAAAAATGGGACAAGGATAAAATCAATAAAATGAAATCTTTAGGACTCTAGTGAGAAAAATTGGGATAATGAAGAAACACATAGTGACATGCACACCCATAGAGAATAAGATTGATTTACAAATGAATTATTTAATAATTATGAGGTTAGGGCACATTTTAACCAATAAATATATAAGAACCATGATTAAACTCTTGCCAAAGTCATATGAATGGAGGGCACACTACCCCTATATTTGATCTAAGATTACTACAGCACCTTATTCTATCATCAAGACAAAATAATCAACCTCATTAAGATAAAACTAAGTAGTAACAAGAGGAAAATAATCTTGTGGATCAAGAACAAGAATTGGAATAAGAATAAGAACCCCCATAAAATAACTATGTTGAGGCTAAAATGAGGAGATATACCTTAGAGGATCACCTAGACCATTTGACTTAATAAATTAATTCCTTCTCCTCTCAATTACATTCTAAAAACCAAACACCCTCTTCATAAATATGAAACACTATAAATACCAATCTTGATTCATCAAGACCAAGAACTAGCCAAGCACAAACCTCCAATCCCTTACTAGACCCCTCATTCACCCAAGAGTGGAGGATAATGAAAGAGACTCTTCAATATATTCACCCTCACATAAATTTTATGAGATATAAGTATTAATACTTACGTACATCTCCATTGGATATGATAATCTTTCAAGTACCCTTCCTATAACTCTTTGTTATTCCAAAGTTTGAAAAATATAAAGGAAAAGGGGAACCATATGACCATGTTTAGGAATTCTATGTGGCATGCCATGAGGTCACTTATGATGATCCTTACATGGTTATACATTCACTTAAAATTTTCATAGGAGCCACACTAGAGTGGTTCATGCATCTACCTAAAGGGTCCATCTCTAGTTTTGGAGAGTTAACAGAGAAGTTTGTGCGATACTTCCCCTTTAACATTGAACATGACATTTCCATTATAGATATTTGTAATACTAAGTAGAGAAATGGGGAGACATTAACATCATTAATTGAAAATTGTTCCTATTGTTGAGGTTTGGAATTGATGTTGTCATTTATGTCAAAGGCTTTTGAGAAATTTGATATCATAGTTGTTACCATTGATTGTCTTTAATTGTTCCAAAGGTGCTCTTGTGAAGATTGATGTCAAAGGTGATTATGAAGGTTGATGTCATGTGACTATCATTTTTTTTTTCATTTATGTCTCATTGGTGCTCTATTTATTGTTATGTTATAAAAATCTAAAGTGTTTAAGGTTATTGACATGGTCATGAGGTCATAGGTCTTCATGAGGTCATTAAAGAGTGTAACTATGAGGGAGACTATTGATCAGTGTTACAATGATTTTGAGAGTATAATAAATGATCAATATATGTTATTATGTATTCATGAGTGATGTGAAGGTCAGCATGGAAGGTCTTTTTTTGTCAAAGTTGTTATGTGCTTGAGCTTAGTAGTGTCTTGAGAAGCCTATATATAGTACTAGTCAAGGCATGAGAAGACCTTGTAAGAAGGTATGAGCATGGTGTCTTGGTGATATGAATGAATAAAGGAATAATATGTTTTATTAGATTAATTTATCATGTGATTAAGGTTTATAAGCATCTATGAGAGTCTTAGGGTGAGCCTATAGGGGTAGGACCTTTAGATCAAGTCTGCACCTAAACCACTCCTAGATCCTACTTGGCCTAATGAGGAATGAAGATAAATTTTAAAGACATTTCTACATATGTGAGAATTTAAATACGTTTTATATGTTTTTTCAATAATTTTCACAATTTTTTAGGTCATGGTTTGCAATAAAAGACATTAAAAGTGGTTTTGAGGTCTCTTGGGTACACAAAATGAAGGCATACAAACATGAGAACTAATTTTAGGTGTGATTTGTCACATGTAACCTATGCATGGGAACCTAAGATGTAAATTAGATATGGTTAAGGTTCCTATATAATAACTAAAATCATTTTTTTTGGATTTAAGGGGTAATCCTTGAACAGTCGTTAACACCAAAACTTATGTTAAACCTCTCTAAAAGCCCAACAAGGACTTGATGTGAAATATATTGTTAAAAATAGACCATAATGGTATTAAATTACTATAAAAAAATATTGGATCATGTATTCAATTCTCTCAGGTACTTCTAGGTGGTGGTGGTTAAAAAGAAGAGAAAATGTTGAGTTACAAGCTTGTTTCTAAAGAAGTTACTGTAACTATCAAAAACTATATTAGACAAAGTTTGAAAATGATTGGATGGAGAAGGTAGATAATTTTAATTAATTTACATGGTGTTTTTTTATTTATTATATTATTTAAGAGTGAAAATTTGGTGATACAAGTGGGTTAGTCATTAACAGGCATAATAGAGCAAAATGTACAAAACCCATGCACTGATGAGAAGATGATTCTTAATGTGTTTTCATGAAAGAATTATGGATTGAAGTGAAGTATTTTTTGGGAATTTTATTTCATATTCATGATTATTATAAATTTTTTAAGTCAAGTATAGAGGTTGAAAAGTTGAAGCCAAAATGGCTTATCTGGTTCTGGTGTGACTATGAGGAGAAAGGTCAAAAGTCTACAAGACCAATATTTGACATTAGACCACATTTATTTTGTTTATAAATATGGTATATAAATTTAATATAATATTTTTCATAAATTTTAAAGTTTTTAAATTACCTATATAGGTGTTATATGGTTAATTCTTTATGACTTTATTTTTGACAGTCTTGACAATTTTGAGTTGCATTGATGAAAAGCTGGATTTGAGTGTATTTTGATGAAATATAGTACATGTATTTTTTATTAATTAATTTTAAGTCATAATAATTATTGGTATAATCTTTGGAGTTCATTATAAGTGAATAACATGTGTTCATAAAATGGCTTGTCTATCCAAGATCAGACTATGAGATGGTAAGTCATGGAATTGGTCTATAAGACCAATATTTTCCATTAGACCTTGTGAGTTTTTCATTTGAATATGATATAAATATGTCATCTGATATTTTTAACTCATAAATAGTCAATAAAACTATCTATATAGGTGTTTGAAGTCTAATTCCTTATGACTATGTTTTTGAGTATTCTAGCAATTCTAAGTGAACAAGTTATAGAGTTGTTTTTGAGCCATTATTTTATAAATTAAGTTATTCCAAGTAGTTGGGTATGTTCATGAGGTAATTTTTATATTTATATATCTTTATTTTTTCATGGGAGATATTTTTAATGAGTTATTGAACTTCATTCTTGAAAGACAGTTTATGAGGTATACATGCCTAATAGGGTAATCTATCCTAAAGAGGGATTTAGGGTATGAACATAGGATACAAATCTAACCAAGAATGGAATATGTTAGAATAAAACATTGATAAAGTTTTTTATTGGTTTTTGATGGTTTCATAAGGCTATCTAGATCTAATATCAAGTCTTAGTGTCAAGAGAGCAGGCCTAATGAAGTAGGTCTCCATGAGACTTAAGGGTAAGTAAGACCAATGTTGGTCATTAAGTCAGAATGTATCAAGTGAATGAATATTAAGTTAAGGTCATATATATTCTAAAAAAATGTTTTTTTTATGTTTTATTTGTTGTTTCCAAAATCATCTTAGCTCATTTTTTAGAACAACCCCCTATGAAACTTGTTTGTTTCATCTTTCGTCTCTCTAAGTTCATTTTTCAAGATAGATTTTGAATTCATTCTCATCTTGACCTCGAACGTGAAAAGTGGTTACCATCTCATCCTGGCCAAGCTTTCTCTCCCCCAGACTCTCCTTCCAAAGTTAGTCTTTTCATTTATTTTCCCTGTAGGAGCGGCAAATTTTGCCTCCTCTACATTTCTCTTGTTTTTGTGCAAGAGTGGCACATTTTGGCGCCCCTGCACTTTTTCTGAGAGGGCGGCAAATTTTGATGCCCCTACTTCTCAGCATGCAAGGGTGGTGATTTTCATCGCCCCTGCAAAGATGAACCAAAACATGCAAGGGTGGCAAATTTTTCCACCCTTACACATCTCAATTTCCATGTGTGGCATTAATGGCCATACGTGGCGGGTGGTTGGGGTCAATTTTCACCCCATTTAAACTGATTTGAGCCTCATTCTCCTCATTGCTTCCTCCTCTCCTCTTGCTCTTCACGTCTGGATCATTTGGCAATCAACTCAAAGCATGCATTTGTAGATTCAACCTTGTGGCACGTGCAGTTTCTCAGGTAGAGTTTGTTTTTGGCATTTGCTTCTTGTTTTCTTCTTGTTTTGCTAAGTTTTTTATTGTTGTTGTTTAATTTATTTTACATTTTTTCTCTCTCCTTCTACCTGCTTCCCTCCTCTCCTTGCCACAGACATTTCTTTTCCTCCCCCTATGCCTGTGAGTTCCCATCTGAACCTCATGCAGGCGGCAAATTTTTGCCACCCACGTGTTCTTTTCCACCCTCCATGTAAGGGCGGAAATTTTCACCACCCCTACATGTTTTCTTGTCCGTGTGCAAGGGCGGCAAAAATTGCCGCCCTTCCATGTTTCCAACCCCACGTGCAAGGGCAGCGATTTTCGCCGCCCCTGCACGTTTTCAGTTGAAAATGTAAGGGCAGCGATTTTTTCCACCCTTCCCTTTTTTTTTAACTTTTTGCAAGGGCGGTGATTTTTGTCGCCCCTCATTTTTCCTCCGATTTCCCCAACACCCGGTAATTTTCTGACCTGTCCCTTTCTTTCCCTTTCTTCCTCATTTTTCGCTCCTTTTCCTAACATGGCCTATTTAAGTGACCTCCAATAACCAATATCACTTAAATTGCACTCTCCCTCTCTCGCTAACTCTCCTCTCATCTGTGATCATGACTGCAACATCTTTAGCAGACTCCTGCACACTTGCTCCCATCCAGTTAGGATCATTCCAAATGATGAAAGCGTCTCCCAAGAAGGCAAAAAATGTGAAATATAAATACCAGGGCATTTTGCCACCTACATCAGTCTCCTTGAATGTCGATAACATTCGAGACACCGAAATCAGCCATGTGGACATGGCTGAATTCCTGACACGAACAAAGGCGACAAATCCCAACACTAGAATAAAAAGGATTGTTGAGAGCAACATCCACCTAGTGGTTGCCTTTCTGGTAGTAGTGCATCATGCTGAGTTAATCCTCCAATGTGCACATTTTTACAACAAAGAGACCAGATCAGTTTTAGATGCCAGCGGCAACATGATAATTTGGTTGGACCCCAATTTTATCAACAAAGTTTTCTTGTGCCCTCCAGCCACCAAAGTAACCCAAATCAACTTCGAGAATGCACAAAAGGAATATGATAAAGACCCTGAGAGGGAAAAGAAGGTTATAAACTACAAGTGGTTGAAGACCCCTAGGACTAGCCTCTCCAAATGGCCAAAGAACTTTTCAAGGAGTGATTTTGTTGAAGAAGTTGATGACTTGATCACCCTTCTTAGCAGGGTATAGGGCCTCCCATCTTCTTCACAATTCCATGAATGGATGTACCCATTCATTAAGTTCATCCTCCAGGGTAAGCAAACTAGCTTTTGGGGAGAGCAAATCAGCAATGCTCTCCATGAACAGTTAACCAGGGTACAAAATTCCTTCAAGTTCTACATGACTCTGTACTTGGTTTACATAGCTGCTGCCATGCAGTCTTTCCCAGGATTAACTACAGCAAGAGATAGAAAGATCACCCCGGTCTACTCATATTATCCTCAATTAATGCTTCAGGTATCAACACATCATTTCAAATGAGTAAATGACGCATTCTTTGCCATGTTTTTGTGTCTCTTCGATCCTCAGCTCGAGCAGAAGAGGATATCAGACGAGGCCTAGGCAGTGGTAAATGATTATGGCTATATGTTCCTCCAGTTCCCCACTTTTTGCTATCTTTGGGTTGGTTTTTACCAAGGATACCCCTATATGCTCCCTAAGTTCCCTTCAGACAAATTAGTTTTAATGGAACTTTGCCGACAGCTCGCTGTCATCCATATTAAACAGATGGAACTTAAGAAACCCGGTTTCAAGTTTCCAATCCAGATTGGCAGGTTTTCAGTTGCTACATCAACCAAAGCCAAGGTCATGGGGAAAAAAATGTAGATGGTTACTATCAATCCATTCAAGAGATGGGAGAAATTTGACTACAGGGGAGTCAAAGAAAAGATCAGAAGGAAAACTCAGTCCCATGAACCGATGATTGAGGATATCTGGGTGGACCTGAGGACGGTCAAAGAAATATGGAAAATGGACTATTGACATCTAACACTGGAGTAGATAGAATACTTCGTGCTTGCAGAGATCCCATCTAGTCTAATTGATGATGGGAACATCATAAATAATAGGTATCTGATGGAAAAGGTTGCTAGTTCCCCTCTCCCTCCAATTCAGTGGTCTCAAAAGGAGTTGACTTCTCTAAGAAAAAGATTTGAACCAATATTGGCTAACACCAATGATTGGTTAGCAGCCAAAAGGATCACCCTAAAGGAATTCATTTGGGGATCAGAGGCTGACTACCAAGTAGAATTGAAGAGGAAGGCAGAGAACAGAACTAAAAATAAAGGTGACGTCCCTTCTCCTTCTAGGCCTCACAAGCCTAGAATCATCTTCATATCTAAAAAGCCTAAGACCACCCAAGGGCCTGAAATGGCAGTCGAAGGAACCAAATAAAAAAGCCCTCAAGCACAGGTAGCTCAGCCCATGGAGATAGAGGATCAACTATCAGAACAACCAAGTGTTGGATCTCCACTCTCGCAAGAATAAGCACAACTGATCCAAAGTGCCTCTCCTTCTCCCCCTCAATCTCCTGTGGTGCCCATTTCTCCTATCTCCCCAATCAGTGTTCCCTCTTCCAGAGCTGCTTCTCCTTCTAGGGTTGTTTTTGGCAATCCTCAAGGTCCTTTTAGAGGTTCCCCTCACTCTTCTGGATCCATTCCAAGTCTGTCATCTCCTTCTTTCACCTTGCCAGCAAGCCCTGCACCCGAGCCAGAACTGGTGATCAGTGTAGTTTCGCCAGTTACTCCAACTGCAACTACTATCACCACTAGCAGTGTGGAAGCTGCTATAGTAATGCCAGCAAAAACAACCATTGCCATAGTAATGCCAGCAGAAACAACCATGGCCATCTCACCAGATGAGTTTGACTTCGGCAAAATAGTGCCAGTGAAAGCAAAGGCTCCAAAGAGGCCAAGAATCCTCTCCAAATTAGTTGAAGAAAAGGGACAAATTTTTTTGGAAATTGCCAAGCCTCCACAAGATGCAACTCTTGAGGGTTTCAAGATGAGCAGTTATTCCATCTCTCGTGTTGAACTTAGAAAAGTTACTCACGAAGGTGCAAAAAGTGATCTTCAGTCAGCTATGGACATCATGGTCCAGAAATTTGATAGAGAGAAGGAGATGAAGGATTATTACAAGGCCAAAGCAGAGCAGCTAATGGCAGTGATAAAAAGGTTCACTCTTCCTTCTAAAGCAACAACTCCAGAGGCCTTCTCTATGGATGACTCAGTCATTCAAAAATCAAAAAAAGACTTATTTGAAGGGGAAAGTCCTGGAGGACTATATCAAAAAGATGCATACTCAGGGAGTTTCCCTACTTACAAAAGTGGCAAAAAGGACAGGTAAAATAAAAAAAGTAAAAACATAGGTAGATGACTTTGTCTCCCTCATTTCTCAAGAGATTGACAGCTTGGAGAAAGATCTCGGCAGATGGAAGGAAATGAAAAATCTCAAGAAGATCACCCTGATGTCTATCGGTGTCATCTCCAACAAGGACTCCTACATTGAGATCAAGGAGTCACTGACCTTCAGAATACAAGTACTCAAAGACTTAATTGATGATCTTAAAGATTTCAAGGAAGCTAGTGAGAAGAGTGACTTGAGCCTGCTAAATAAGTTAAAAGAGATGCCATGTGACCTAACCTCTAAAGACCATCAGTTCCTTCCGATAGAAGAGATGATTCAGAATTTTAAGGAGATGATTCAGAAAGATTTTGAATAAAAATCATTTTCAATGTCTTTGGTTGGCAGCATTCTAGATGCTCAGTTAACTTTGGAGAATCTGAAATCTAGGTTAACTGGCCATGCTAAAGCCATCACAGCATTGAAGGAAGCATTGATCAGAGTGAGAATCATCTCCAAGAACACAGTTGCACCAGATAGCCTAGGAATTCAGGCATCTATCACAATTTATGATGCTCATCTGAAGAAACCTGGTAGCTTGAATTGAATCTCTCTCTCCTTCTTCCTTCTTCTATCCTTATGCACTTCCATTTTGTACAAAATGCATGCAGTTTTGAAAAATGTAATTACATGTAAAAAGTTCAAAAAATTATCTAAAAGTCAAAGATGAGTCATCTTTGACCAAGATATTTTGTATATTTTATTATTTTCTCTTTTTGAGTATTTTCTCCCTATATATAGTGGAGACCTCATTTGTAAAAGGGCTTGGAAAAAATTAATAGCAAACACTCTGTTGAAATTGAAGCAATCTTCGAGACTTTGTGCTCATTTTTGTAACTCATATTTCATTAAATGAATGAGAAGCAGGTTCATTTCAAACTTTGTGTTGAGATTATCTGTGTTGTTTAGGAAACAGTTCTTAAGTCCCTTTTCCTGATAATATCTTGTTTATCTAATTTAAAAAGCAAAGTGGGTGTGTTAGTATTATCTAAGGGTGTTTTTGGAAGGTAGAAGATAGACTTTGTGTTGTTTTTATCTTTAAGATTGAGTTATCTTTTATAGTTTCAGGTGAAGACTTTGTGCTTCACTTTACTCTATGGTTGTACTTGTCTCGGATCGGTGAAGAAGCTATGGAAGACTTTGTGCTTGCGTGAGCGTTCTTGTGGACTTTGTTATTTCAGGTGATTTCTTGCTCTCCATTTAATATCATTCTTGAAAGAAGAGGAGTGTTGTTAGCTTAAGGCCAAGATTTTTTCTCTTTTGTTCTTTGTACATTACCTCTAAAAAAAGAGAGGTAGATGTTGTTATACCACCCCCATGTGTTATTTTCTACTTCATTTTATATATATATATATATATATATATATATATATATATATATATATATATATATATATATATATATATATATATATATCCAGCACATAAGTATTAATAGGGAACCTCCCCTTGATGAGAGGAGAGATTTACCTCATCCAGATCTGGTAAACCCACACTTTTCATGGTGTAAATCTCCCTATTCTGTGGCTGATATCCCCATTTTATCATCAGTTAGTTGACAACAAAATATTCACCCAATAGTTTTTTTGGCGACTCTGCTGGGGACTCAGATTTGCAGTCTAAAACCTCAAGTTTTAGATTGAAGTAGTCCCTACCCTTGTCCATTGCTTAGTCTGGTGACTCCATTCCATGTCATACCCATTATCATTATAGCCTTATCATTTACCTCCATTACATCATCTGGTCTGCAAAACCAGAACCGCTGGAACACGAACGTGCATTTTGAAGCCCCAAGCTTCAACTTGAAACAGTTTTGGTCCCTTTTTTATTTTAAAATCTAGCAACTCCATGCTACACTAGAAGCCAGAGATCTAAGGGTGTTGTTGACACTGTGTTTGAGTTGGCACAACAGAGTAATTTTGATCTATTTTCTCCATCAGCTTCTCTTCAACAATCTAGGAGTTTTTCTTCTAGCCTTGTTAGGTCACCAACACAAGGTAGAACTTTTTTTCCCTTTATTAATCGCTACTTGCCTATAAACACTCCACCAAGGTTTTTTATCTTGCCATTTAATCCTCCTGTCATAATGGCTCAAGGCCCGTGGGGTAATTCCTTCGGCCCTCTTAACTTAACCCCACCTCTGCATAAACTGCCTTGTAGTTCTAGGAAAAATTTTCCTAAGTTTTTTGGTGATGGAAAGGTTCATCCCGACGATCATATTGCCACTTTCTCCATAGCATGTGGCATAATCGGTGTCAAATTTGAAGATGTAGTAGTGAGACTTTTTGTAAAGACTTTGCAAGGTGTTGCTATGGATTGGTTCTATCACCTGTAGGCTAGGTCAGTAACGGACTGGGATACGCTCAAGTCCAAATTCAAAGCTAGGTTTAAACCTGTTGAAGATGCACATGCTTTGTTGGCTCAGCTAACACAGTTGAAGAAAGAATCCCAGGAACCCATGAGAGATTTCAAAGCTAAATTCAACAAGTTGAGGAACCAAATTTCGACTATGGCTCAGCCCACGCCGAAAAATCTCAAGTGCTTTTTCATCAACTCACAGCTTCCCAAAGTAAGTTTCCTATTGAGGCGAGCTAGACCTATGGACCTAGCCTTGGCTCAAAGTTTGGCTACTGAGATTGAAGATGATCTTATCCTGGCAGGTAAAATTAAGAAAGATCCTAATAAAAATAAATTCCCTTCATCTGCTAAAAGCTCTTCCACGGGCACTACAGACCCTATGGTGCAAAAACTAATGAATGAACTGATAGCTTTGAAGAGACAAATAGCCCAAGGTACATCTGCTCCTACCTATCGAGATGCACCCAGGAGAACATTCTAGAGTCAGCAATATCAGGGTAATGCTGCCCAAAACTAAGGGCAATCCAACCGCCTACCTCCCCCTTCAGGGAGATTAGCCATTGAAGCATCACCTACCAATTCAGCAGTCAGTTACCTGGAAGTTGAGCACGACAACTCTTTTCAACCTCAGTTAGATCAATAGGAAAATGTTAATCTTTTCAACGAGTAGAAAGAGGAATTAGGTGGCGACTCCAATATCAGCTTCTTGGATTACCAAGACGAAGCTGGAAGTAAAGGGGAGGACTTGGATGGAGCTTACGCTATTTTTACCAAATCTCAAAATCAGTCAACTTCACAGACTGACAAAGGAAAGGCAGATGAAGAACCCCAACCAACAGTTTCCATTGCCAAACGTGGGACTCCATTGCCTCCACAATCAAAAGATCAGGTAACCCATAAAAAAGTGAGTACTCCCAATCACCCGATATCTTCCAATTCTGCTACTCAGACCAGTGCCACACCTGTTAAAGTCCCTAATGAGGGACCCTCTTCCTCTGTTGCAAGTTCTTTTCAACTATTTGATATAATTGATCATGCTAGAAAATCTAAAATTCAAATGACAGAGGTTGAATATTTGAGAGCTAACCCAGAACAGCTTGATAGGTTGGCAGAATATGTGAAAAACAAAGCCGTCCCTATAAGACAAGACTCTTTGAAAGTTGTTCCTGATCCCCCTAAAGACCGATCGGCCCAAAACAATCTTGTTGTGACTCCTCTTGTCACTCCTGGGAAAATAGAACCTTTCTATGTTTCCCTGCTTATAAATGGTTACAAACTAAGTAATTGTATTATAGACTCTGGAGCTTCAGATAATGTCATGCTCGTGAAAGTGGCAGATTCCCTTAGCCTGAATTTGACCAAAACTTTTGGGAGGTGTTTTTCTATGGAAAACAGGCAAGTTCCTCTCCTTGGTCAAATAAAAGATGCTCAATATGCCTTCGTGGTTTTTTTGAAAAAGTGGATAAAAATGATGGTTTTAGTAGCCGATGTCCCAGCATCTTACAGCATCCTGCTTGGGCAAAATTTATATAAAGATGTTGGAGGCGAGCTAAGCATGGACCTATCAGAAGCAAGAATTCCAATTCAAGGCGTCATGAAGAAGTTGCTTCCTGAAAAAGAGGCCAAGTATGTAGTTACCCATTCTACAGCATCCGAAGCTCAAATTTTATTTGAGTCTTCAGGCATGGGAAACTATTTCTTATCTACGAATGAAATCAATGATACATCTGATGAAAATCCTATGGGTAATGACTTAGATTTGGTTTCAGCTGATGCAAAAGGTAAAGTGCCAAAGCAAAATGAACATGTGGAAGAACCCCTTCCTCAAAGCAAAAAGGCTTTTGTGGAAAAAGCAGTATCTGATGAAGTATGGACCTTAAAATTTGATTGTAGTTGCTTTTCTACTGGTTCGAGAGCCGGGGTTGTATTGATATCCCCTCAAGGAGAGATTACTCTTTTTTCCTACAAATTATAGTTTAATAATACCAACAACATGGCCGAATACAAATCCCTATTGCTCGGACTACACGCTGCCAGAGAAAAGGGCATTAGGGAACTCCATGCTAAAGGAGATGCTGAGTTGATAGTCTGTCAGGTGAGAAATCTCTATCAAACAAATAATGAGAGATTGTGCCACTATCGCAACCTGGTCTGGGATCAGATCAAAAATTTCAATGCCTTCAACATCTCTGCCATTTTGAGGGAATTTAATGACCGAGCAGATGCATTGGTTGTCTCTACCACCCTTCTAGTTCCTCACCCAGACTTTAAGGGAGATAGGTACACTATTGAACTAGTTTTTTGACCAAACGTACTAGATAATGCCAGCCACTGGCAAGTGTTTAACAATGATGATCAAATCATCGCCTTTTTAGAGCAAAAGGACAATTTCAAACAACTACATTTCGAAGGTAGTGAACCTCGGGAGTGTGGAGCAGCCCCTAAAACCCAGGCCAATATAGGTGAAGATTTCCTACAGCTTAGGGGAAATAAGATTCCCAAAGGCCTGGTTTCCCTAGAGAAGTTGTTTAATAACCATGACAGGTTTGTCAAACAATAATGAACAGATTCGAATTCTTCCCAAGATTTTGATCAAGTCAACTTGGGAACCAAGCGTGATCCTAAGATGGTAAACATTGGGAGATGTTGCACTTCTAAGGAAAGGTTTGAGCTCGCTAATCTACTCTGCCAGTATATAGATGTGTTAGCCTATTCCTACGATGACTTGAAATCTCTTAAGCCAAATGACATCTGTCACGATATTCCTTTGAAAGCCAACTCTGTACCTTACAAACAAAAATCTAGGCAATATAATCCAAAAATCTCAGGTACTATTTTAGCTGAGATACAAAAGATGCTAGATGCCCAAATAATTTTTCCAATACACCACTCAACGTGGATTGCCAACATAGTACCTGTCAGAAAAAAGAATGGCAAAATTTGAATCTGTGTGGATTTCAAGAACTTAAATCAGTTGTCTTTAAAAGATAATTACCCTCTCCCCATCATGGATCAAGTTATACATATGGTAACAGGTTTAGAAATGTTATCAATGCTAGATGGTTTTTCAGGGTACAATCAAGTCGAAGTTGGGAAAGCAGATCAGCACAAGACAATGTTCACCACACCTTGGGGCACTTTCGCTTACCGCAAGATGCCTTTTGGTCTAATAAACATAGGTTCCACTTTTCAAAAGGATATGGATCTTTCTTTCAAAGATGAGATGGGAAAATTCATTGTAGTGTACCTAGACGATCTGACGATATTTTCAAAACATCATTCTGAGCATGTTCACTATTTGCAAAAGGTACTGGAATGTTGTCATCAAACTGGTATCTCTTTAAACCCAAATAAATCCATCTTCAAAGTAACTGAAGGGAAACTTATTGGACACATCGTGTCCCAAGAAGGTATTAGAATCAATTCAAAAAGAGTCAAGTCCATCCAGGAACTTACTCTACCTACCAGCAAGACCGCAATTCATTCTTTCTTTGGAAAGGTGAATTTTCTCAGAAGGTTTATTCCTGAGTTTGCTGAGAAAACCCATCATATTGTTAACATGATGAAATTTAAGGCTACGTTTAGGTGGACTGCTGAGGGTAAGTCAGCATTCAAAGAGATTAAGGAAGCAATCACCTATGCACAAGTCCTGGTCTGTCCAGATTATACTAAATATTTCAATATATATAGTTATGCCTATGAACACACACTATCAGCTATTCTGGTCCAGCAAAATCTTGAAGGTGCAGAATCTCCCATCTCATTCATGAGTTGTCCACTCAAGGATCACAAGCTAAAATATTCCCTTATGGAGAAGCATGCATACGTCGTGGTCAAAGCTGTCAAGCATTTCAGGTTTTATATCTTGAATTCTCACACTAAAGTTCTCGTGCCAGATACAATAATAAAATCCATTTTGACTCAGCAAGAGTTCAGTACAAAGAGAGGTAACTGGATTGCCAAAACTCAGGAGTTTGATTTGGACATCAAACCAACCAAGCTCGTACGAGGAAGGGGTCTTTGCCAGTTGATCACCAACAACATTCTAGGTGAAGTGGAAAGTGAAGAAGAAGAGATCAAAGGCATGCCCACGGTTCTCTTTGTCGCCACTACTGATGAGTGGTATTCTAACATTGCTCATTTTCTGACATATGGTGAGTGTCCTACTCATCTTTCTTTTAAAGAGAAACAAAATGTTAAATTGAAAGCAATTGGTTATGTTCTGTGGGATAATGGTCTTTACAACAGAAACCTGGATGGGGCATTTCTTCGTTGTGTTGACAAAGCTCAACAAGGAAGACTCTTATAATATTTTCACAATTTGGCCTCTGGAGGACATTTCTCTGCACCGGTGATGGCACACAAAATTATGCGAGCAAGGTACTATTGGCCCACACTTTTTTAAAATGCCTACAAATGGGTGCGTAGGTGTGAACTATGTCAGCAATTTGTTGGAAAGCCTAAGCTGCCTGCTCTGCCCCTCAAGCCAGTCGTGATTGAAAAACCATTTCAGCAGTGGGGTATCAACTTCATTGGAATATTCAACCCATCTTCAAGTGCTGGACATGATTACGTCCTCACCGCAACAGATTACTTTACCAAGTGGGTGGAGGCCATCCCAACCAAGCATGCCACGTCTGAAGTGGTATGCAGCTTTCTCAAAGAAAATATTATCTCCAGGGTTGGGGTTCCACTAAAGATCATAACAAATAATGCGGCCTATTTTTCATCGCACGAAATTACTCAATTTTGTTTCCATTATGGGATTACCTTATCCCACACTTTAGACTATTTTTCTCAAGGGAATGGCTAAGCAGAATCGAGTAAAAAGAACCTAGTCACAATTATCAAGAAGTTGGTGGATGATAACCAGAGAATGTGGCACAAAGCATTGTATGACGCCTTATGGGCGGATAGGATAACACCCAAAAGGGCTATAGGTATGTCCCCTTTTTAGCTTTTGTATGGATTGAATGCCAAAATTCCCATCACCCTTAAACTACCAGCACTGAGATTAACTAAAGCAATCAAAGACTCGGCCTTTGAAAGCTCCGTTGACAAATGAATCATGTGTCTAACCAAGCTAAATGAACAACGAGTTATGGTAATGGATCAGATCAAGGAACATCAGGATCAGGTGAAAGCACTTTTCGATAAGAGAGCTAGAATGCATGACTTCCAAGTCAGAGATCAAGTCTTGTTATGGGACAAGAGGCGAGAACCAAAAGGGATGCACGGCAAATTCAACTCCCTATGGAGGGGCCCGTTCACCATTCGATAGCTCTATGGTGAGGCCAGCTTCTTGCTTGAGTACAAAGATGGAACACCATTTTCACTACCTCACAGCAGATAGCATCTCAAGCTGTTTAATCTTTGAAGCTTAGATGAGTCCGTTTGTATATATGTATAGTTTTTATGTGTTGTCTATTTTTCTTTCATTTTTTTGCTTGACTCCATAGCCCAATGGTTTGGATGAAGGCACTTAGAGACTGGTTTCTACTCCCGCTAATCAATTTGATCAGTGGAAGTTCCCCAATAGGAGCCAGTTGTTGTTTCCAAAATTAGATTAGCTTATTTTTTAGAACCCCCTACAAAACTTGTCTGTTTCATCTTTCATCTCTCTAAGTTCATTTTTTGAGATGGATTTCAAATTCATTCTCGTCTTGACCTCAAAATGTGAAAAGTGGTTACCATCTCATCCTGGCCAAGCTTTTTCTCCCCCAGACTCTCCTTCTGGAGTTAGTATTTTCTTCTATTTTCCCTGCAGGAGTGGCAAATTTTGCTACCTCTACATTTCTCTTGTTTTTGTGCAAGAGTGACAAAATTTTTTGCCTTTGCACTTTTTCTGCAAGGGCGGCAAATTTTGCCACCCCTGCTCCTTGACATGCAAGGGTGGTGATTTTCACTGCCCAGCAAAGATGAACTAAAACATGCAAGGGTAACAAATTTTACCGCCCTTGCATGTCTCAATTTCTATGCGCGACATTAGTGGCCGCACGAGGTGGGTGGTTGGGGTCAATTTTCACCCCAATTAAACCGATTTGAGCCTCATTCTCCTCATTGCTTCCTCCTCTCCTCTTGCTCTTCACGTTTGGATCATTTGGCGATCAACTCAAAGCACGTATTTGTGGATTCAACCTTGTGGCGTGCACAATTTCTCAGGTAGGATTTATTTTTGGCATTTGCTTCTTATTTTCTTCCTATTTTTCTAAGTTTTTTATTATTATTGTTTTTTGCTTTATTTTACACTTTTTCTCTCTCCTTCTACCCGTATCCCTCCTCTCCTCACCGTAGACTTTTCTTTTCCTCCCCCTACGTCTGCGGGTTCCCATATGAACCTCAAACGGGCAGCAATTTTTTTCCACCCGCGTGTTCTTTTCCACCCTCCGTGCAAGGGCGGCGATTTTCGCCACCCCTGCATGTTTTCTTGGCTATGTGTAAGGGTGGTGAAAATTGCTGCCCTTCCACGTTTTCCAACCCCACGTGCAAGGGCGGCAATTTTCGCCACCCCTGCACATTTCTAGTTGAAAATGTAAGGGTGGCAATTTTTGCCACCCTTCCCTTTTTTAAAACTTTTTGCAAGGACGGCGATTTTCACCACCCCTACATTTTTCCTCTGATTTCCCCAACTCCTGGGAATTTTTTGACCTGTCCCTTTCTTTCCCTTTCTTCCTCATTTTTTGTTCCTTCTCCTAACATGGCCTATTTAAGTGACCTCCAGTAACCAATATCACTTAAATTGTGCTCTCCCTCTCTCACTCACTCTCCTCTCATCTGTGATCATGCGTGTAGCATCTTCAGTGAACTTTTGAACACCTACTCACATCCAGTCAGGATCATTCCAAATGATGGAAGCGTCTCCCAAGAAGGCCAAAAACATGAAATATAAATACCAGGGCATTTTCCCGCCTACATCAGTCTCCTTGAATGTCAATGACATTCGAGACACTGAGATCGGCCATGTGGACATGGCCGAATTCCTGACATGAACAAAGGTGACAAATCCCAGCATTGGAATAAAAAGGATCATTGAGAGCAACATCCACCTGGTGGCTGTCTTTCTGGTAGCAGTGCATCATGCTGAGTTCGTACTCCAATGTGCACATTTTTACAACAAGGAGACCAGATCAGTTTCAGATGCCAGTAGCAACATGATAATTCAGTTGGACCCCAATTTTATCGACAAAGTTTTCTTGTGCCCTCCAGCCACTGAAGTAACCCAAATCGACTTTGAGAATGCACAAAAGGAATATGATAAAGACCCTGAGAGGGTAAAGAAGGTTATAAACTACAAGTGGCTGAAGACCCCCAAGACCAGCCTCTCCAGATGGCAAAGAACTTTCCAAGGAGTGATTTTGTTGAAGAAGTTGGTGACTTGATCACCCTTCTTAGCAAGGTACGGGGCCTCCCATCTTCTTCACAATTCCATGAATGGATGTACCCATTCATTAAGATCATCCTCCAAGGTAAGCAAACCATCTTTTGGGGAGATCAAATCAGCAATGCTCTCCATGAATAGTTAACCAGGGTACAGACTTCCTTCAAGTTCTACATGACTTCGTACCTGGTTTACATAGCTGCTGCCATGCGGTCTTTCTTGGGATTAACTACAGTAGGAGATAGAAAGATCACCCTGGTCTACTCATATTATCCTCAGCTAATGCTTAAAGGATCAACACATCATTTCAAATGAGTAAATGACACATTCTTTGCCATGTTTTTGTGTCTCTTCGATCCTTAGCTCGATCAGAAGAGGATATCAGATGAGGCCTGGGCAGTGGTAAATGTTATGGCTGTATGTTCCTCCAGTTCTAAACTTTCTACTATCTTCGGGTTGGTTTTTACCAAGGATACCCCTATATGCTCCCTAAGTTCCCTTCAGACAAATTAGTTTTAATGGAACTTTGCCGACAGCTGGCTATCGTGCATACTAAACAGATGGAACTTAAGAGACCTAGTTTCAAGTTTCCAATCCAGATTGGCAGGTTTTTAGTTGCTACATCAACCAAAGCCAAGGTCATGGAAATAGAAATGTAGATGGTTACTATCAAGCAATTCAAGAGATGGGAGAAATTTGACTATAGGGGAGTCAAAGAAAAGATCAGAAGGAAAACTCAGTCCCATAAACCCATGATTGAGGATATCTGGGTGGACCTAAGGATGGTTGAAGAAATATGGAAAATGGACTATTGACGTCTAACACTGGAGCAGATCGAATACCTTAGGCTTGCAGAGATCCCATCTGGTCTAATTGATGATGGGAACATCATAAATAATAGGTATTTGATGGAAAAGGTTGATGGTTCCTCTCTCCCTCCAATTCAGTGGTCTCAGAAGGAGCTGACTTCTCTGAGAAAAAGATTTGAACCAATATTGGCTAACACCAATGATTGGTTAGCAGCCAAAGAGATCACCCTAAAGGAATTCGTTATAGGATCAGAGGCTGACTACCAGGCAGAATTGAAGAGGAAGGCAGAGAACAAAACTAAAAATAAAGGTGATGTCCCTTCTCCTTCTAGGCCTCACAAGCCTAGAATCATCTTCGTATCTAAAAATCCTAAGACCACCCAAGGGCCTAAAACGGAAGTCAGAGGAACCAAAGAACAAAGCCCTCAAGCACAAGTAGCTCAACCCATGGAGACAGAGGATCAACCATCAGAACAACCAAGTGTTGGATCTCCACTCTTGCAGGAACAAACACAGCCGATCCAGAGTGCCTCTCCTTCTCCCCCTCAATCTCCTGTGGTGCCCATTTCTCTTATCTCCCCAATCAGTGTTCCCTCTTCCAGAGCCGCTTCTCCTTCCAGGGTTGTTTTTGGTGATCCTCAGGGTCCTTCTGGAGGTTCCCCTCGCTCTTCTAGATCCATTCCAAGTCTTTCATCTCTTTCTTTCACCTTGCCAGCAAGCCCTGCACCTGAGCCAAAATCGATGATCGGTGCAATTTCACCAGTTACTCCAACTGCAACTACTATCACCACTAGCAGTGTGGAAGCTGCTACAGTAATGCCAGCAAAAACAACCATTACCACAATGGGTACTTCTCTACCACCTTGGTTGTCTGCTTTCACACCGAAAAGAAAGAAGATGGCCATCTCACCAGATGAGTTCAACTTCGGCAAAATAGTGCCAGTGAAAGCAAAGGCTCTGAAGAGGCCAAGAATCCTCTCAAAATTAGTCGAAAAAAAGGGACAAAAATTTTTGGAAATTGCCAAGCCTCCACAAGATGCAACCCTTGAGGGTTTCAAGATGAGCAGCTATTCCATCTCTCGTGTTGAACTTGGCAAAGTTACTCATGAAGGTGCGAAAAGTGATCTTCAGTTGGCTATGGACATCATGGTCCACAATTTTGATAGAGAGAAAGAGATGAAGAATTATTACAAGGCCAAAGCAGAGCAGCTAACGGTAGTGATAAAAAGGTTCAGTCTTCCTTCTGAAGTAGCAACTCCAGAGGCCTTCTCTGTGAATGACTCAGTCATTCAAAAAGTAGAAAAGACTTATTTGAAGGGGAAATTCCTGGAGGACTATATTGAAAAGATGCATACTCAGGGAGTTTCCCTACTTACAGAAGTGGCAAAAAGGATAGGTAAAATGAAGAAAGTAAAAACACAGGTAAGTGGGTGTGTTAGTATTATCTAAGGGTGTTTTTGGAAGGTAGAAGATAGACTTTGTGCTGCTTTTATCTTTAAGATTCAGTTATCTTTTGTAGTTTCAAGTGAAGACTTTATGCTTCACTTTACTCTACGGTTGTACTTGTCCCAGATCGGTGAAGAAGCTACGGAAGACTTTGTGCTTGCGTGAGCGTTCTTGTGGACTTTGTTATTTCAGCTGATTTCTTGCTCTCCATTTAATATCATTCCTAAAAGAAGAGTGTTGTTAGCTTAAGGCCAGGATTTTCCCTCTTTTATTCTTTGTACATTACCTCTGAAAAAAGAGAGGTAGATGTTGTTATACCACCCCCATGTGTTATTTTCTTCTTAATTATATATATATATCTGGCACATAAGTATTAATAGGGAACCTCCCTTTGATGAGAGGAGAGATTTACCTCATCCAGATCTGGTCAACCCACACTTTTCATGGTGTAAATCTCCCTATGTTGTGGCTGATATCCCCATTTTGTCATTAGTTAGTTGATGACAAAATATTCACCCAACATTATTTACATTAAATTTAGGTGATCAAGCATGAGAGATATCAGATAGTGTTTGAGTACACATAAGCCTAATGTGAACAATGCTAATGGAGTGTTTCAAATGGTGGTTGGACCTAAAAGGTGTCATGGACATAATATGAGACTAGCTGGGGTATATTTTAGTGATATATGAAGTTTTTATACCATTTTTGGAGTTTTAAATTGTTCTGAGGATGGAAAAGTGTAATGTGTGACTAAGAAGGCCTAATAGGTCGCCATAAAACCTAAAGAATGAATGTACCCTATTGAGTTGTAACCAACCTGAGATTGTGATTGATTCTTGTTGTAATGTATTTTAAGGAATATTATGTGGAAAATATTAGTAGGCAAGTGTATATAGCCAACCAAGAGGGATATGATCAAGAAGCTTATATAAATATAAGGTAGTTTTAGGTCTATTTAAGTATGCTTGGAGGAAGCAAATGAAAAATAAGATTGAGGAGTAGAATAAGGTCATGTAGGAAATTATAGGGGTTTTGAGGAACTATCATGAATATCTAATAGGAAGTATAAGTATGAAGATCAAGGTCATATGACCTAATCAGTCTTGAAGAGACCTAGTTGAGCAAAAAGGCATAAAAGGTAGTTTGAGAGGTATAGAAGAGTGAAAAGGGAAACATAAGGTGATCATCATCTATTGTGTGAGAAACATAGTGTTATAAAATTTATCAAATAAATTATAGTGTTGATTCATCTAGGGATTTGGTGCCTCCTTGTACGTTATTATTTGTTAAAGTCTAACTAAGTTGGTGCTTAGCTAGTTACGGTTGGTACTCTATGTGGAGTTGGTGATTCACTAAATATTTGTTTATATATTATTGGAATATAGTCCATTTTAAAATATTAGTGAGTTTTCTTACCCTTGAGGTTTTCCCACATATATGATGTGTTATGTTATTTTATGCTCTTGTATGGTTGTTTATGCTTGTTAAATCTATGTACTTGTATGAATAGATCATGAATGTTAAGTTGAATAAAATGAATGTTTTAAAGACTAATTCACCCCACCTTATAAATTGTGCTTACAATAATTGGTATCAAATCCTGGTCCTTTTGAATCAAGAATAAAAACTTGAAGGTGATACTAAAAAGCACACGCATAGATTATGATGTTGATAGTATTTATCATGATAACAATGAATATATTTTAAGTTCATAAACTAAGTTTATAAGAGAGAGGTTGAATAATTAATCTAAGGTAAGTAATAATAGTGGTCCTAATGATTATAATGACTTTATTGATCAATTTGGCAATGGATTTTTATTCTTGGCTAAAGAAGTAGGCTACTCCAAAGAAGAAGATAACATGTATGATGAATACGACTAGTATGATAGTGAAGAAGGAGAAGATAAAGTAGATCTTGAAGCTAAGTTCATAAGTGCCATAGATAATTTGAAGCACAAAAAGAAGAGGAAGCATTAGTTTAGATCTATGGTCAAGGATATTAAGGAACATATTTGTACTTTGAAGAATGGATTGGAGATTTGGGAATATCCTAATCATGGTGATCTAGATCCCTATGGAAAAGAGTGACTTCATTAGGCTTCATGAAGACACTCATCAACTAGTAGAATTTAGGTCTGAGGGGGAACTAATTAGGTTATTAATTAGCTCTAAGAATAAGTCAGAAGTGCCAAAAATGTTTGAGAGGTTATGAGAGGCATGTAAGCAGGTTAAAGATTGTTGATAGGGATGGAAGTGTGAAGGAAGTTTATTTTGTAGCTACAGTAAGAAGATAAATATGGATTTTATCCATTATTGTGTTGTAGCATCTAAGATGCCATGGAATCTATAATAATTTTGAGCATAGGATTATCTATATAGATATATGGGATATTGATTGGTTTGAAAGACCAATATGGTTATGAAGACAAGTTTGATAAGTTATTGATATAACTAGAAGTTTAGTTGGCATAATGGTGAGATTTCAAAGGTTGACATCAATATTTTGAGGTAAAAAATTAATATTTTAGTATATGAGAGGTAAGTTTTGGTATCTATTTGTAATAATTAGCTGAGTTTGATCTATTTTGATGTTTGGTATTGGTATCAAGGTTCTTGAATCAAGTTAAGATTAGTCTATGAGCCCTGGTGACTCATAAGATGGAATTAAGTTGTGAAGACAAAAGGGGAATATCAAATTATTTAGTTGGTTTCAAGAGTGTTGGTTTTAGTCATGTCAAGGATAAGGTGAGTGTTCTTAATTTTTAGAGTTATTTGGAAGTTTAGGCATGAGCATAAAGGGAACATGGTGATACTTCTTTGTTGAATATGTTGCATTGATTGGTATATGCTTGGTCTAAGGGGGAGCTTGATAGCTCTAAGGTTTGCAAGTTTTTAAGAGTAGTTGAAAAAGAGGGAGAAACCATGATTCTAGTATTTTCAAGTGACCCTTTGTCATTAATGCCAAAGGGGTAGAAAGATCAAAAAGGGCAAGAAAAGGTAAGAGCTAAATTTGGGAGATGGTTGCCATCAAGAGTGGTTGTCATAGTTTTCTAAGTGCATTTGCCATCAATTACAAAGGGGGGGACTATTAAGATTTTTTCCTATTTTATAGGTTTTTCATTGATGTTTTCATTTATGTCAAAGGTTTTTGAGAAGGTTGATATCATAGTTGTTGTCATTGATTATCTTTTATTATTTCAAAGGTGCTATTGTGAATATTGATGTCAAAGGTGATTTTGAAGATTGATGTCATGTGACTATAATTTTTATTTTAATTTATGTCTTAGTGGTGCTTTAGTGATTGTTATTTTTTAAAAATCTAAAGTGTTGAAAGTTAGTTGGCATCATTATGAGTTCATAGGTCTTTATGAGGTCATTATAAAGTGTAGCTATGAGATAAAATATTGATTAGTGTTGTAGTGATTTTTATATTTTAATATATGATTGGTATATTTTATTATGTCTACATGAGTTATGTGAATTTCAGCATGGAATGTCCTTGTTATCAAAGTTATCAAGTGCTTGAGCCTAGCAGTGTCTTGAGAAGCCTAGTCTAGACCCTATGAGAAGGTATGCATAGTGAAGTTTGGTGAAGTAAGTAAGCACAAGCCTATTATAGGTTTTTAAGATATTGTGTGATCATATATAAGTAAATTATAAATACTTTTATGAGTGTTTAAATGTCATTTTTCAAGTTTTAATTGCTTGAGAAGCCTGGACATAACACTAGTCATGGCATAAAAAGAGCTTGTAAGAAGGTATGAGCATGATGGCTTGGTGAGATGAATGCATAGAGGCATGAGAGGTTGTATGAGGTTAATTTATCATGTGATTAATTTTTATAAAAAACCATGAGATTCTAAAGGTGAGCCTATAGGGGTAAGACCTTCATATAAAGTCTATACCTAGACCACTCCCAGATCCTGCTTGGCCTAATGAGGCATGAAGATTAGTTTTCAAGATAAGTTTGAATATGTGAGAATGGATATAGGTATTATATGTTATTTTAAATAATTTTCAAAAATTTTGAGGTCATGTTTTGTAGTAAAAGGCATGGAAAGTGGTTTTGAGGTCTCTCAAGTACATAGAATGAAGGCATGCAAACCCGAGGACTTTAAAGGGTTCATTGGCATGTGTAGCCTATGCATAATAACATAATATATTAAGGAGATATTTTTAAGGTTATTAGATAATAAATATAGGCATTATTTTTTTATTTAAGGGGAAATCCTTTATGAACAGTCATTAACACCAAAACCTATGTAAAACCTCTTTAAAATCCTAATAAGGACTTGATGTAAAATATTTATTCAAAAATAGCCAAAAATTGTCTTAAATAAATATAAAAACTATTTTATAATTTATTTAACTCTCCCAAGTACCTCCATGTGGTGGTGGTTAGAAAGAAGAGAGAGAAAATGGTGAGTTACAGGCTTGTTTCTAAAGAAGTTGTTATAACTATCATACGTTGTATTGGAAAAAGTTTGAAAATGATTAGATGGAGAAGGTAGAGAATTTTAATTTATGTAAATATTGGTGTTTGGATTGGTTATATTATTTAATATTTCAAATTTGGTGATACAAATGGGCTAGTCACTAACAAGCTTAATAGAGCAAAATGTGCAAAACCTAGGTAGTATGAGAAGATGATTTTTGGTGTGTTTTGATGAAATAATGATGGATTGAATTAAATGAAAACGTTTTTTTAAGAATTGTATTGCATATTAATTATTATTATTATAAAGTTTTTAATTCAATTATAGAGGTTGAAAAGTTGAATCCAAAATGGCTTATCTGGTTCTAGTGTGACTGTGAAGAGAAAGGTCAAAATATTGGTCTACAAGACCAATATTTGACATTAGAAAATATTGATTTTATATTTTAATATGGTTTGAAAATTTCATAGAATATTTTTCATATATTTTAAGTCTTTTAAAGTCGATATATAAATGTTATAAGGTTAATGTTTCATGACTATGTTTTTTTACAGTCTTGACAATTCTGAGTTACAGTGATGAAAAGTTGGAGTTGAGTGTAATTTCATGAAATAATGATGTAATATAGTGCATGTATGTTTTATTCATGAATTTTAAGTCATAATAATTCTTTTTATAATCTTTTTATGTTATTATAAGTGAATAAAATGTGTTCACAAAATGGCTTGTCTATTCAAGATTGAACTATGAGATGATAAGTCAAGGAATTGGTCTGTAAGACCAATATTCGCCTTTAGAACTTATGATTTTTAGTATAATTATTATATTAATATGTCATAGGTTCATTTTAATTCATAAATATTCAATAAAAGTGTCTACATAAGTGGTTGAGTCTAATTCCTTATGACTGTGTTTTTGAGTATTCTAGTAGTTTTGAGTGAGCAAATTGCATAGGTATTCTTGAACCATTATTGTATAAATGAAGTTATTATAATTAGTTGTATATTTTAATGATGTAATTTAGTATATTTAAATATATTTATTTTTTCATTTGAGATCTTCTAAAGGAGTGATTTAACTCATTCTTGCAAGATAGTTTCTGAGGTGTAAAGGCCTAATAGGATAGGCTATCCTAAAGAGGGCTTCAGTTTATGAACATAGGATGTAGATATAAAAAAACCATGGAATAGATAACAATAAATAATTTTAAAATTGTTTTATTAGTTTTATATGGTTGTATAAGGCTATCTAGATCAAATAATATCAAGTCTCAGTGTTAAGAGAGCATACCTAATGAAGTAGGTCTCCATGAAACCTAAAGGATAAGTAAGACCAATGTTGGTCATTTATTTAGAATGTACCAAGTGAATTAAGATTAAATTAAGGTAATATATATTTTTAAAACATTTTTTTTTATGTTTTGGTTACATGACATGTAGGTGATCAAGCATGAGAGAGATCAAATAGTGTTTGAGTACACACAGGCCTAATGTGAGCAGTGATAATGGAATGTTTCAAGTGGTGGTTAGACCTAATATTGTGATTGGTTATTATTATAATGTATCCTATGGAATATTATGTGTAAAATATAATTATAAAAGTGTGTGTGGCCAACCAATATGGATATGAGCAAGAGGCTTGTATAAATACAAGGCAATTTTAGGCTTATTTAAGTATGCTTGGAGGAAGCAAAAGAAAAAGAAGATTACAGAGTAGAAGTATGTCATGTATACCATCATATTGGTGTTTAAATAATATCATTAATATCTAGTAGGATGTTTGATTATTAATGTTAAGGTCATATGACCTAATTAGTCTTGAAGATACCTAGTTGACCAAAGAGGCCTAGAAAGTAGTTTAAGAGGGATAAAAGAGTGAGAAGAGCCAAAGAAGATGATAATCATTTGTTGTGTGATAACCATAGTTTTTTTAAGGTGATAAAATCAATTATGTGTCTTATTTTTGCTAATTAATCTATGGGGTTGGTACTTCCTTTGAATTTGGTGCTTGTTAAAGCTTATCTGGTCTAGTGCTTAGCTAGTTGGGGTTGGTGCTCCATGTGGAATTGGTGCTTCACTAAATATTGGTTTTTATCTTATAGGAATATATTATATTTTAAAATATTAAGTTTTTTTCTTTGTCTTGAGGGTTTCTCACATATATGATGTGTTATCTTGTTTCATGCTCTTATATGGTTGCTTTTGCTTGTTAGATCTATGTGTAGGCATGAATGGATCATGAATGTTAAGTTGAATAGAATGAATGTTTTAAATAATGATTCATCCCACCCCCCTCCTTGTTAATTATACTTCAAACATCATTCCTACAATTGTGGATAAGCCTCTTTAGTTGATTCTATTGTACAGCCCCTGAAAAAGAGTTGGCCAAAATATTTAATAATAATCTCAATGCTAAATTAAAATATCAATTGAAACTACAATGTGAAAAATATTTCGATGAGATTATAGAGAAGGGGATTCAAATTGAAAAATCACTCATTGATAAGGGTACAATTAAATTATATACACAAAATGATCAATGCTAAAACTAAGATAATAATTTTTTAGGTAAATCTAAGGTCTTCAACAAGAATAAAAATATTTTAGGGGATGGTGTCATGGATTTAAAACATATAAAAATAGCACATAAATATCACCCTACTACTAAAAATCAAAATGTCTCTACTATAAGGGTACCAAAGGGAAAACCATAACCTATAATGGGAAAGAGGCATATAACTAGTCTTGGTGCACCCACAAAAATGGTCCTATAATAATTAATTATTGTTAATATGATTACTCTCCCTAAAATTTGACCATTTGATGATAAAAATCCATGATCAGATTGGTATGAATAAGATGAATTTTGCCAATATCATAGATTCAAAGGACATGATATCAAGAAATGTATGAAATTTAGGCACTTCATCCAAGATATAATAGATAAAGGAGATATATAAGTTAAAGGGGAGAGCCCAACAAGTCTATCTAAGAATAAAAAATTAGGTATATATCAAGACCCTTTGCCTAAGCATGATCAAAGATAAAATAAACCACCAAAGGATTAAGTTCAAGCCTCCAATTCTAATAGAATTAACTATCACTCCATCCCATACTAATATATTAATACCATTAAAATTTGTGGCCCCCAAGAATTTGCACATCCACCATCCTCAAAATTAATAGGGAAACAACTAACTGTGTAGTTACTATATGACATGGTAATAATCATAGTTCCTAGAGCACCTTCAAAAGATTCAAACCACTTCCTCAACTCAGAAAGTCACTATCCCTAATAAAGTCTCAATATCATTTAATAAACCCTATGATAACATTCATTAACTTGATAATACTTTTGCCCAAATCTCTCTTATAGATCTTCTCAAAACATCATCTATACATCGAGAGATACTCAATCAAGTCTTAAATGAACTAAAATTCCCAAAGGATATTGACATAAGTTAATTTTAGGATTTAGTGGGTCATTTATTCCCTTACCAACAAAATAACTTCAGGGCCTAGGATATGCCACCTATAGGCCTTCACCATAATTATCCATTATCCATTAAGATTTATATCACCAATCACAATATCCCATGGTACTTATAGATGGAGGGATAGCCCTAAATTTGTGCAATATTTATTTTCTTAAGAAGTTAGGGTACTTTAAATCTTTATTAGGGACTACTTTGATAATGATTAAAGCATATGATGATAATGAGAGGCCATCTACATGCATAATTTATCTTCCCATAATTTTGGGGACTATAGTCCACCAAACCCTAATTCATGTAGTGGGAATTAATCTCTGATATAATCTAATTTTTATATGCCCTTAGATCCATGAGATGAGAATGGTACCCTCTACCATCCATTAATGTCTAAAATTCCCATATTCTTTAATGGAGGTCATAATTCCAAGAGAAATTGAATACTTTCATATATTCCAAATTGATCAATAAAATTCTACTTGTTATTATCCCAACACCCATAGTTTCTCTTATAATCTTAAAATTATTAAATAAATCCACCCTAATTATCTATCACCCACTTCATGAGAATCACCAGACAACACTTATCTTAAAATCACTCCCAAGGGTTATGGGGAGTATGAATACAAGACTCTTTATGTCAAAAACCTACCACTTCCGCATGTAGCTATGGGTCCCTAGCCATGAGGAAAGATAAACCCATTACCTATTAGTTTAGGTCTATGACCTTCATAAGTACAAGTATGTTATCAGATGAATATTTTAATGAACTTGATTATTTGTGGCATATTATTGAAGATGAGTCCCTATAATTTCATAATAAAAAATATCCCTATATTTATAAGATGATTTATAACATTAACTATAAGGTTAAAGGACTAGGTAGAGAAGAGCAAGGCAAACTATAAACCACAGGGTTTTAGGAACATCCAAAATGTCTTGGCCTAGGGTACAAATCATAAGGCATTGACTAAACATTGTCATTATGGATACTTATTTGGTTATTGAAGAGTATACTTTTGATAAATAATTCAAGATGGGTTCCATCTAAATTATTCATGAATACTTGGTTGCCACCAACCTCTTCTCTGACACTACCATCTCCACCATTAATGTCTCCCTCTGCTATCCCATACTCATAGATTGGGATCACAAGAATGAGCCATCTTTTGATATATTATAAAATGATGAAACCATAATTGAATATCTATGAGACAGAGATTTTATGCCATCATGAGACTATAATAAGGGATTCTCCATCAATCTAAATGAATTTACATATTTTAAAGAGCAACAAATAAATCAAATCAAATAAGAAGAATATAAATAAAATGACTCCTCTCCAAATATGGAATAAATCATATTAACTCCTGATGAAAAAGAATCTTATATAGAATTAGATGAGAAAATTCTAGAAGAATTTACTTCAGGAGAAGAATTACCACCACCCCAGCATATCTTCAAGATCAATCACCTTATTTTTTTGAGGAGGTTATAGAAGTGAATATTGGGATATATGAAAATTCTAAAATTATCAAACTGGGGGAAATTCTCACATATGAAGAGTAAAAAATCTTCATTGAGATTCTCAAATAATATATATATATATATATATGTATTTTCATGGAGTTATTCTATCATGCCTATATTAGATCCTACCTTGGTGGTACATTATTTAGTGGTTCACCCGAATGCCAAACTAGTTCAACAAAAACTCTGCAAAATGCACCCCAAGGTAGCCCTATTGGTCAAATAAGAGATAAATAAATTCTTCAAAGTTGGGTTTATTTGACTAATTGATTAGTATGAATGGATATCTAATATTTTCTCTATGGCCAAACCATAAGAAGGAATTACAATATTATCAAATTCTAGGACATAAACAAGGCGTGTTTTAAAGATGAATTTCCATTACCTAATATCAAAATGATCATGGATTATATTGTAGGTTATGAGATGTTTTCCCTCATGGATGGTTTATTTAGATATAATCAAATTAAAATTTATCCTGAAGATCAACATAAAACTACATTTATTACTCCATGGCAGACCTTTTGTTATCAAGTAATACCTTTTGGTCGAAAAAATGTAGGAGCCACTTACCAAAGGAACGTGATAGTTATATTCCATGATATGATGCATGATATTGTAAAATATTATGCAGATGATATACTAGGAAAGTCTAAGCTCCTAAAAGAAGATCCAACAATCCCAAGAAGAATTTTTGAGAGGCTTAGGGAATACAAAGTTAGGCTAAACCCAAAGAAATTTGTATTTTGCATCACCTCAGGTAAACTCTTAGGGTTCATAGTATCTAGGAAAGGCATTGAAGTATACCCTAATAAAGTGAAAGCTATTATTGAAATGACTCCCCCTAAGAATCTGAAGCAATTAATAATCCTTCAATGGAAACTATAGGCCATTTATCGATTCATATCACAATTGGTAGATAAGTGTCATCCTTTCACCTATCTATTAAATAAGGGAGCTTCATTTTGAATGGAACTCAAAATTTCAAAATGGTTTTGATAATTTTAAGCATATATAGTGAAGCCTCTAGTCTTATCACTTCCTATCTCAGGATGGCCATTACTTTTGTATATCTCTGCTACACCTTGTGTTATAGGGGCCCTACTAGCTTAACATAATGATGAAGGTAAAAAAAGATCCATTTATTATCTAACCATAACTATAGTCTCATATGAGCTCAATTACACCCATATTGAAAAATATTTCTTGGTTGTAGTCTTCACCTCACAAAAACTCAAGCACTATATGTAAAATAACCAAGTCAAGCTCATAGATAAAGTTGACCTACTTAATATATGTTATCCAAATCAGCCCTAACTGGTAGAATGGATGGATGGATCATATAACTAAGATAATTTAATATCAAGTATGTAAATCAAAAGGCCATTAAGGTGAAAGCCATTGTAGATCAACTCACAACTACACTAATAGTAGACATAAAACCATTAATCACAACCTCCCCAGATGAATCTATATTTTCTACTAAGGAATCAACTAGCTACAAATTATATTTTGATGGTTTTTTTATTATGTATGGGTTGGAAGAAATAATCATTTTATTAACTCCACAAGGTGACCTAATCCCTAAATCCTTTATTATTGCTTTCCCATTCATAAATAACATTACTAAATATGAGGCATTAGTTATTGGATTACAACTCACCATCTAATGGAATATCTAGTAGCTTCAGGATTTTGGTGATTCTCAGTTGATTATAAAATAAGTGAATGAATAATTATATTCAAAATATAAGAAATTACTTCCTTATAAATAATTAGTGGACCAATTGAAACCAAATTTTTAGTTAATAAGATTTGAGTATGTTCTTAGGGGAAGTAATAAAGCTATTGACTAAATTACCACTATCAATTCTTTGATATATCTTACAGAAGATGTACTTGGAGGCAAATTTATATTTGAAAATTTATTATTATTAGATCATCAAATAATGGCTTATCAAATTTATGTTATACCTGATCCTAGTCTACCCTAGTACCATGACATTTACATCTACCTCCATGGTAATATTCTACCACCTAACCTCAATCACCACCAATGAAAAGACTTCATCCATTACACATCACATTATACCATCCTCGACAACACACTCTATCGACGAGGCCATGCCATGACCTCATTGAGATTCCTAACATCAGAGGAGTCTATTCTCATAATCAAGGAGGTATATGATGGTATATGTGAAGTCCATGTCAGTGGAATGGCCCTAGCCAAAAATTTATTCTAGACTAGATACTATTATCCCATAATAGATCATGATGCCTACCAATATGTACACAAATGTGTAGTTTGTCAGAAGCATGGTAATTTTATCCATGCCCCCACATAATAATTACAACCTATGATCCCATGGCCATTTTTAATATGGGGGATAGACCTTATTGTCAAGATTAATCCTACATCATCTGATGGACATAAATTCATAATCAAAAGTACATAATATTTCACTAAATGGGTTGAAGAAATGTTGATAATTTATACCACATGTCTACAAATATCAAAATTCGTTCTAAATTAGATTGTTTTCCACCTTATAATCCTAACCAAAATCATATCAGATAGTAGAAAATATCTCAAAAATTAAAAGTAGTAGACTTGTGAAATCATTATCACATTGAGTAGTATTTCTCTACATGCTACTATCCCTAGGGTAATGGTCAAGCAACATTAACCAATAAAATGATTCTCAAGATTCTGAAGAAAATTGTCAATGATGCTAGTATAAATTATCACTTATAAGCTCTTTAGTCTTATAGAACCAACATTAGAACACCTACTAGAATTACTATATATATTTTAGTGTATAGAGTAGAAGTAATCTTGCCCATTGAATTTGAGATCCCTTTCTTATGAATATATTTATGGGGCATGATTACTAATAATAATTATTGATGATAAATGCTACAAGATCTTGAGTTGTTATATGAAATTCAAAAATGTCTTGGATCACCTTAGGGCATATCAAAATAAGCTTAAGAGCCAATATTGTAAAAAGATCTAGTCTAAAGAATTCAAAATTGGTGACTTAGTCCTAAAAGATAATTAGAAAAACACAAATGTTAAACAAGAAAATAAAGGTAAATTTGAATCAAATTGGCTTGGGCTGTATGTTATTATTTCAAAATTTGGATAAGCATCCTATAAATTGGCTACTTTAGACGGTGATGAGCTTGAGGAGCCCATGAATATTATGCACCTAAAGAATTTTATACTTAAATCTCCAAAAATCCTACATCAATAAGTCCCACTCTTTTATGCACACCCATCCATCATCACTCCAATTCTCTCATCTTTCCATTCCATCCCATCACTACTCATATGACCCTGATCCTAATAGTGGGTATTAAATATATGCTTAGGAAAAATAAAGAGACATGGGTTGTGAAATGGGTCAAATCATTATTTCAAATGCAAAGGGGATACTTAATTGAAGATTTATTTAAAACATCTAATCCAATATTACAAGTACTAATTCCATTATGACATGTTATTCCACCAACTTAATCATATCCTCTGAAGATGACTATTTTCCCTATCAACCTCAATCACACCCCATATGCCCAATATCCATTCACCCCCTAAGTAGAAACCCACACATACTCACTAACCTCATCACTCCATAAGGATCATACAATATTCCTACTTTAGGATATATAGTATGCTTTGTAATTGAATCCTGACCATTTACTTTAGATCCTAAGATGGTCTTTATAACTGGTTTTTTATCCTTATCTCGATTGTCATAAAGATTATTGGGCATTATTTATCCTTGTAAATACCCATTTAACCATAATCCTAAATCCATTTCTCTTATTCTAATTTATATTAGGAAATTTTGTACATATTTATCATTATTATTCTTTGTATAGAGTAACCTCTTAGGTTATGATTTGGAACATAAAAATCATTTTTATCTCTTTATTTAGTCATTTCAGGTTTAAGTCATTTAAAAATAATAATTTTATCATTCTTTCATTTACAATATTTAGTTTCCATTGAAAATTATGTTCAAAAATATTTAAATCACTTTTTCTTAAGATATCTTGATAAGAGTCAATTTATATAGTTCATATCGCTTGTTTTATATTATTGTGTCATAATTTTGTCACAATCTTATTATATTATCTTTTTAAGTATTAGTATTTGTACATATTTTGTATTATCCTTTATATATTTTATCTTTTTACAAATTAACGAATGCACCCACATGTAACTAGTGTCATTAGTTTTATAATTTTTGTGTCATGTACACATTTTATATTTTTGTCTTAATCCTTTTGTATCATATTTTAAAGTGTTAGTAAATAATTTTTTTTCTGTAATCTTATTTAAGTTTTAAATTTTTTCCTTTTTAATGAAGGTAATGAGGATGGCTCTAATTGACTACCCCAACATAGAAATCGGGAATGTCACCAAACAAAGTTCCCACTCTAAGCCCCAGCACACACTTTGAATCAAACATGACCTCAACTATCCTCATGTTGTAGGTAAATTTATAATCATAAGTGAAACAAAAAAATAGGATTTCCCACATTTATAATTGATTCGAGTCCCTAAAAATCATATCCATCCCCTAACCATCCCACTATCTTGTTTAACTATCCTAGCCTACTACCCAACCCCCCCCCCCCCCCGCAAGCTCCTTGGTGCAGGAAGAGTTTACCCAAAATTAATTTGTGAGACATATAATTAAATTAATGGATTATTTATTTAACATTTCATTATTCTCCATCATATATATAATGTCTAAACATCCCATAATCATAACTATCCAATAACATAATCTAAATCCATACATCCATAACCAATAATCACATGTAAACAAACTAGTCCATAGATCATCATACAAAACATAATCACAATAACATATATAAACAATCCATAATGTCCATGAGAGTCTATGTCAAAATATATGAATAAAAAATGGACCCCATGGGAATCAATGTGATAGAATAATACATGTTTGTAATATGCACTATGTCTCACAAATGCAAATCTAAATCAATGTTGTCCAAGTGGCCTCCTATAAGGATAATGAAAATACTGGGAAGATGAAATAATTATGAAGGTTAGGGGACATTGATATATTGGCACTAATCCCTCATATGAGTCCCTATAATACTGATCCTCATGTATCAGTTGAGATATCTATTTCATCACAACCCCTATACCCTATTGCTATAATAGAATGACATCCTCCTCCTTAGCTTTCTAGCCACTTGCAACTCTACCTTGATCTATATCAGTCTTAGTTTCCTACCCTTTCAATGACACTATATATGCATCTTGGATTTGAATCTACCTCTAAAGAATAGTTATATAACCATCTTGAGACTAACTCTAGGTAAGCTACCCTTGTAATGTTATAGACTATCCCAATAAACTTGTGACCTATCCTAGTACACCCACCAACTAACTATCTCATTATAAAATTCACCTCTACAAGTTTTACACTATCTTATCTCTCTTATAATTAATACTTGACACCTCTATCGCTTGAGCCTAAACCTCTCTCATCAGCCTATTTAACAACGCTTGGTCAACTACACTCAGAGGTGGCCTAAATGGCCTTGCATTATTTGAACCCACTCTCTTCCCTACCTAATCTTTACTTATGGACTACTTTCCTCCCCTAACCCCCTAATCTCCATTGTCAATAACCATAATTAATATACCACCCCCATCCTATCCATCTATCCCCACTTATACAATATATCATATGATTGGGGTTGTGGCATCTGAACTTGCCTCCTCCCTAAATGAACTTGTGCCTATAGTAACCTACATATATCCACTCTCCAAACTACTGTTAGTTGCCTATGTAATTTAAAGGGTCATGTCTAGGCCCACCATTATTTATATGTAGTTGTCACTCCTGGATCCACTATGGGTGTCTAATAATCCCATACCACAAGGGAAATTCTCACATAATCCACTCTTAATAGTGCTTTATCAGCTATAGGCCCCCACTGAGGCCTCTCTCTATCATTATGGGTAAATAGGTGTTCATCTCCTAGTATATCTTGTTACCTCCCAAACTACCATTGAACCCAATCAAACCTATATCTCTCAATGATGTAGTCATTCTGGTTAGTCAAGTAACACTATGTGAGCATAAACCATGTCATGTTTTCATCTTCATTCTATCCCCACTAGACTTGTTTATAATTCATATAGATAATCTAGTTGGCCCTCAAACTATATAACATCTACCTTTATAACCACATATATTTGACATAAGATCTTTAAACTCTTAAAATAATATACCACCTAAACACTAGAGGTTGGTATTTCTACCTAACTCATTGAGTGCCCAATGGTATCTCTATAGTAAATGCTCCTAACTCCATATCTTTAATAATAAGGATAGACCAAGGCTAGTTTCCCCTCTATATCTACCCGTATATAATTACCTATATAAAAGGGCTAGTATCATAAGATCCCATGCAAAAACATGATATTCATGTACCATGTTGCCTACCACATCTCTTAACTCATGGTGAAACCACTCTCTATTCTTGTCTGATAGAAGTATACCACTAATAAGATACATCACAACTAGTGTCAACTTGTCAATCATCCCCTATCTCAATGATCTATCAATATCTACCTAGGCAATTCATACTCAAATATGTAACCACCTAAACAATCTCTTCATATTCACCTTAAGGGTCTGGGATCACTAGTAGATATAGTTTCCTCTCATCAATAGCCAAAAAATCCATAACACATCTACCAATGTCACCATCATCTCCCCAATCATAAAATGGAAGGTATTGGTATCTAAATGCCAACAATCCACAAAAGATATAATCAATGCTGTATCAATCCACACCATTGGCATCATATAAATATAGTATAAGATAATCATCTCTATCACCTCATAGTTTGTAGGAGTCAATCAATGCATCTCATGAAGCACCAATGTCACCATAATCTAGACACCAATACCATTAATCCCTCCTACACTAGTAAACATCCTATCAATCTATGTTCCTATTAATTTATCACATTCTATCCATCTAATCCATCACAACTATATAATTATGTCTATTTATCATACCCATCCCATCTAACTAACCTATCTCACTAATATAACTAATCACTAAACCTTCCCTATCTACCTAATCACTCCTATCCTAACTAACCCCTCCTAACTAACTTTTCCACCTGTCTTTTTTATCTACTAACTTACCCATCTAATTAACCTAACCTGAAAACCTTATCCCTTACCCCCTTATCCATCTACCCTATCTACTATCCCTAATTCCCTTCCTAACCACTTAACTAACCTTAACCTTGATTTTGCTCAATATTGCATATCCCTTGTTTTCGTAAATTATAGTTTTGACAATACCATAGCTCATAAATCATGATTTTTCAAAAAATCAAAATATCCCTTATGGTTTATAAAAGTGATCTTATCTTACTATGGTATTGTAATTATGCCTATCACTTGATCTGATATTGTAAACTTAAAGGTCTCCCTTTGAATTTTTGTAACACTATAGCTTGTAGTTTCATACTGTAGCTTACAATGAAAATATCACAACTAGGGGAAATGCCCCTAGTGGTGTTATTGTCTTCTATAAATGAAGGTGCAATAAATGAAAATAATAAATATAAAAATGACAAAATAAACTAGCTATGGTTAGAGTACTCACTGGTGGTCCTACATCGGCTTCCCTTTGGTACTCCTAGACTCTCTCTCTATAGTGTGATGAGTGAGGAATGTGGTCCATAACTTTCATCTCTAGACCACAAATTTAGTATAGCTAGAAGTTAAAATGACTCTTTTACCCCCACTTTTTCCTATTTTACCCCCTAATTTCCCCATTCACCGCATTTAATCCTTATTAAATATACCCTCTTATCTAATCAACTAATTTTGACCCCAAAATACCCTTCTACATCCCATTATCACACTTACCACCTTATCATCATTCCAAATCATTATTTTAGGGCATAGACTCCTATTTCCTACTCTATGTCCAACATCCTAAGTCAGAACTACATTGGCCTGAGGTCTTTTAATATTATGTAGGTAGCATTTAGTTACTTTCTTAGAGACTAAGGATAAATCAGCCACTACTAACACACAATCCTATCCCATCCCCTATGGGTCACTCAAATCTTTTAAAATGATATTGAGCTATGAACTTTATATTAAAGTTATCTATTATCAAATTAACTTGTCAAATATCCTTTATCAACTTATAGTTATCCCTTACACGTGTCCTTGTTTAGGAATTGCCTCTAGATCATAACCTATTTCATTTTTCCATTCCTTAGACCTTTATCAACATCTCAATAATTTTCATCTTATCATCTCAATCGAACTACCTCCCTCCTAGGCATTGGTTATTTCGTAGGACTTATCTTCTAAGCCTGAGTAAGTTTATCCCATACCAATTTTTCTTGGAGCATATTTATCATAGGTCAATAAACACTTAGGGCATCCCAATCCCTCATCATCCTACTCTCATCCCACCTAAGGATTTCTCTTCAAGTGACCATCTGGCTCATTCCTACCTGCATGTCCCCTCAAAGGGGCATCATGTCCACTAACATCATTTACTAATTCATCCATGAAATTGTTTTTATTTGAAATAACATTACTCCATTAACAATGCACTTTTAAATATGGGTAAAATATATGCACCTAAATTCACACTCTAATTATTCTATTAATCCTACTAATTTATCCTATAATAATAATAATAATCAATTAATTAAAATCCTATTTCCTATTAAATATTTCATACACCCCATAACCTTTCTTTACCCCCATGACCAATTAATCATCATATTATCTTAATAACATCCTATTTAACCACTAATCCTACTTCATTAACTACCCACTAGCCCACTTCCAAATTAAAAATTCATATTTATTCAACTACCCTTAGCTAACCTACCACCCTAGCCTTTCCTACATCCCTATGATCCTTAAACTTCATTTAATCCCCATTTAATCCTTATTATCTCATAATATAACCCATAAATCTCTAGATATATATAACCCTCTCTAAAATTCTAGAACTTTCCAAACTAGAGGCTTTTAAATAATTAAAAATCACCCAAAAACTCCCCTCACCAACCTATAAATACTAGGCTAATGAGAAAACCCATAAGCCTTCCATATAATCTCTTACCATCCATCTAGAGCATCCATACTATGTTGCAATTCACTTAAGCATTCAAAGAAGCCATTAAATTCATCTTGAAGCTATTATCAAGCAATCAACATACAAAGCAAAGAGCATTGGAATCAGTTAGAAAATATTTGAGGGAAGCTACTAGAAGCAAGGTGATGGTAAGGATTCACTCATAGATTGATTATTATTCATATATTTATCTCTTTTTGATGTTATTATGATTTTAGGTTAAACTTACTATTTTTAGTAGTTTTTATTAATAGCTCAAAAATAAAATCATATAAATGCTACAAGTATAAAAATTGCTCAATATAGTAATATTTCATATTTCAATACACATAAAAATAAGTGATTAAATAAATGCAAACAAGTTGGCCTCCACCAGAAGATTTAAATGTTATGACAAAGGTCATAATATAGTAGCACTAATCATGTTAATACTTTTCCATAAAAAGGGAAGGTGCTAAAATTAGGCAAAATACTAATTATCTTGCTAGCTAGTTTCGGTTTGTAAATTTGTGTTGTAAATAAACATTAAAAATGTCAACATACTTAGGAGTGCAATCTAAGTAAATCATATCCTTAGAAGCTATATGTGAACCTATTTTAAAACTAATATATCAAGGGATGGATTGTTCAGATAGCATGGCATGAAGAATGGGAAATATTATAAATAAAAAATTTGGGTTGGATGAACAATCAATGCATACCCTATAAAAATTCTTAAAATAAAGTAACATTAATAACACATGAATATTCAGTACTTGTTTTTATAAAATATTAATCTAAAAATTATCAAATATTCATATCTTGATAATGAGATACTTACAATGATATGGTATAATGTTCTATTTTTCATCTTGTAATGATGAAATCTTGACAAAGAGTTAACCAAAACCAAAAATAAGGTAGGGAAAGAAGAAAAAAGCTAAAAATAAATAATAAAATACAAAAAAAAAATTAATTGAAGTAAATTTTCAAATGATTACCATTAACTAAATGATGTAGACAAATTACCAATTAGATCCTCCAAATTAAAATCATTCTTCCTAAGAATAATAACTATTTTATAAGTTCCAATCCAAATTTAATCAAATTTATGATGTTTTCTAGGCTCTTGATGAGCTTTGTCTTAGTACAATACTAAATCGCCAACTTTAAAACACTTTTTAGAAACCTTTTTATCAGATGAATTTTTAATTTTTCTTTATCTTTTTCTAATTCCTACAATGTAGTAGATTTACTATCATCAAGGTCTAATAGATCATTAAGTCTCTACTAAAAAACATTATTATCTTCTGTTAAATATTAAATATTGGTTCTAGTGGAATAAATGTGGAGTTTTATTGGCAAGGTAGGTTCAAAGCCATAAGCCAGCAAGAATGGAAAATAACCGGTTTCAACTTTCACCATTGTGATATCATCCCATAATGCTTCAAATATTTTCAAACGTCAATCACATTTATTAGGACACACCAAATTTTTCATAAATGAAATCAAACTCTTATTAGTGGATTCAACCTTTGTATTCCCTTGAGGATAGTACTTTGAGGAATGATTAGAAATAATTGAATAACATTCTAAAAATTCTAGAGAATGATTTGAGATAAATTAAATAACATTGTCAGATATTATTTCATATGGAACACCAAATATATAAAAAAATTAATTCTAAAAAAATGGATAACTTCATCTATAAAAACTTTTTAAAGTTATTTCTTCAAGCCACTTAGTGAAATAATGTGTGGTTATTAAAATATACTTATGATCAAAAAAATAAGGTAGATGAATATAAAAAATAAAATCAATACCCCACTTAGTAAAAGTTTTTTAATGAATAAAAGGATTTAAAGGCATTGTAGATAGTTTATCTCTTTTAAAATTTTGATAAGGCATACAAGAATGAACTAATTCTTTAAAAATTGTAGGCCAATAATAACCTGCATACGAGATTTTGAATGCAATATTTTTTTTCCACATAATGACCACCAAAATACCTTCATGACAAACTATAATGAACTTTTAGGTTTGATTATGAGTTAAGCAATGTAAAATAACACCATATATGTTTCTATAAAATAAAAATATATCTAATAAAACAAATTTCAATGCTTATAAATGAAGTGGTCTTTTTTACTTTTTATCTAAGTTATCAATCTAAGCTTGATTTTGGAAATATTAAATCAGATCATGGTACCAATCACTTTTTAAAAATAAGCATCCCCACTCATGCATTTCATGGCCAAATTTAAACTTTATTGAAAATCTAACAACCTTCATAGTTTTGAAATGAGGTTTAGCATGAAGAGAATCTTCAATAGAAAGAACTAAAACATTTATTCTAGTAATCACATTTTTATCCCAATGTTTAGCTAAATCATTTTCATTAATGGTATTGTATGTTTTAAATTCAAGATCAAAGTCTTGAATCTTAAAAAATCACTTGGATAACCTTCCTTGAATAGTAGGTAACTTCAAAAGATAAGATAAGACAAGCACATTTGATCAAACAATAACTTTACTTCTCATCAAAAGATATCTAAACTTAGTCAAAGATGAAATTATGATAAAACAATTTTTTTGATCAAGGATACATGGCCTTAATATATTTAAAAACTTGGATCATATAGCCTATAGGTCTTTCTTCATGATTATCATTATATTGAGTAATAACAACACCTATGGCTTTCTCAGTAGCATTAACATAAAGAAGAAAAAGCTTGTTTGGATTCTATATGGAAAGTACATGTGAAATTATAATGTCATATTTAAAATTATTAAATTTTGAATAATAACTTGCATCCTAGACACAGATCTGATTTTTATTTAAATTAAATTCTAAAGAATTAGATTTATTAGTAAAAACAATAATAAATTCACCCACAAAGTTGATTTTTTATTTTCTATTATCTAAGACTATATTGATACTTATGAGGTGATAAAAATTTAATACATTTAATGAATTTATGAATAATTGATATGCCATTTTTTAGAGATGATACGGTCTTATTAATCTCTCTTCAGTTACTCCAAAAACTAGTTTCCTAAGATTTAGAGAAATACAATATTTTCTACACCTAGTGAAAATTTCAAGAAGATGATCACTATGTTTATTTATATTTTTATAATGTAAGGTAATATCATCAAGGTAGAATTGAATAACAATGTTAATAAAATCATCAAAGGCTACATACATAAACCTTTGAAAAGTGGAACCTGTGTTCATTAAACCAAATGGAATTCTATTAAACAAAAATGTTTCTCTTCATGTAGTAAAATTATTCTTATGTCTATCCTTTTAATTTAAAAAAATATGATTGAAAATATAAAATATATCAATAAGAGACATCATTTTAGATCATGTAACCTACTGTAAAATTTGATTGATACTAGGTAGAATAAAATTATCTTTAACACTAGCTCTATTAAATTTTCTAAAGCCTACACATAATCAAATATCACCATTTTTCTTCCTAATAAGAACTAAGTTGACTGCCCAATAAAAATATCTTATATGACAAATGACACCACCATCCAAGATCTTATCAAGCTCCTTATAGATGGTGTCTTCCAACAAGGGGATTATTCTTTTAAATTTTTGCCTAATAGGTTTTATACTGTGATTAATAGGTATGTCATGTTTAATAATTTTGATATCATAGCTTTATAAGTCTTTGTGTGACCAAGTAAAAATGTCAATAAATTATTTGAACAATTTAATAAATTTAATTTTTTCCTCAGAAGTACATTGAATTCCTAAATAGACAAATTTAAGATCTTCCTCAATGCCAAAGTTAATAGGAATAATCTGAACTATGATTCTCTTGGATGGAAATTTAATACACAAAATTTTAGGTTGGTCATTTTCAATGAACATTGATAATTGGAATAAGCCAGTAAATAATTTATTAATACTTAACTACAATTAATCAAAATAATTAATCACATATTCATCATGGTTAAAAATATTTACTTGTAAAAATGAATTGGTATGTGTCACAGGGCCAACTCTCCAGAGTTGGATGACCATGAGGCACCGCTTGTCCTAACCCAAATCCCTCATTATGATGGGATTATACAAGAACTATAGACTATGCCTTCAGTGTTTACCTGCACAAGTAACCCACAAACACAGTGGACAACAACTTGTATAAAGAAAGGATTAGTAGCAAAAATACAAACACATACTTGCAAAGATTAGGAAATCGACTCAACACACATGAGCATTCACATAATGCAAGAAAACTAGGAGTAACATGTAATTTATTAACTCTTTAGGATAATCTAGTCCAAAGTATAATAAATATGGAAATTGGCCACATACGTAATAACCACTGAGTCAAGCTCAATCAATAATGCTTAAAACCACTCAAATGATTATAATGAACAATTCCCTCCCCAGGTCTGATTACTCTCTGCCTAGGATAACCTAGCCCCTGCTTCATAAAATTTAAGACCATAGAACTACTCACAAATACCCACATGACACTTTCAGGGACACATGCCCATGGTCCACATAAACTTGGGACTGACATGCTAGCTTCACAATGATTCTCTTTTCACCAATTTGACAATTTAGACTTGCATTCACCCAAATCATTGTGCAAATAAATCTAACCATTCACTTGATCAAGGAACATCAAACTCATGAATGTAGTTAGGGATGTTGAAGAAACACATCCCTCATATAATCCCCCACTTAAAAATTAGTGACATGCTCAGTGCTAGCACAACTCCACTAGTAGGAACCCATGAGGGTTATCTTCTATTCAGACTCAACCTAGAGCCAAAATATTTACACGTCCCTTCTTAAGACCTAATCCAAAACAAGAGGCCAACACTTCCCCTTTCTAGGCTCTATCCCAAATTCCAAAGTCAAGAGACCACCACATACCCTTTTCAGACCCAAAGCTAAGAGATAAACACACCTCCTTTTCAAGCTCCCTTTAGAGTGAAGAGACCACCTGATCCCCTTTTTAGACCCAAAGCCAAGAGATAAACACTTCCCTTTTTAGGCTTCATATCAATTCAAGAGATTAACGCAACCCCCTTTTTAGACCTAAAGCTAAGAGATAAATGCATCCCATTTTCAAGCTCCCTTCAGAGTCAAGAGATTAACACATCTCCTTTTCAAACCCAAAGCCAAGAGATAAACACATCCCCTATTTAGGATCCATCAAGAGTTAAGAGACCAAGGCTAAAATCCATGACCTTACTGTGGGGGCTTTTAACTACTCCTAGCTTACTAAAAAAATACCATTCCAACACCACTAGAAACACCTTCTACTTTAAATTACCAAGTAACCCACTATTTTCACCCCAACAAACTATTCTAACTATCGCTCTAGTTTTACCCATCACACACACAGAAGGGTGCTTAGGTGGTAACCATCACTGGTTCAACTTCATTAGTAACTATGGAATCTAACTGGTTACAAAACTAAGAAACACACTGAATCTCTAGCAACTTTAGCACATAGACAAAGCTTGCCTACACAAGCTACACCAAACCAATGTAGTTTCATAAGATCACCTTGATCTTGCCAACCCTTAAACTTGGGGTGGAGGAAAATGTTTCCTGATGACCCACCTCTTTAAGACTTTACAAACCCAGCAAAGGCTAAGTGACCCCATCAAACTTTCCCTCAAAATAGTACTGAAACACTAACACAAGAGTATAATAGGCAAAGACAACTCTTTAGATTAAACACCCCAGTCCCAGCAATAGGAATGAATTCCTTCCCAAGAAATCTCCTCTAGAACTAACGTGATGCACTTGATCAATTATCTTCTCTATGACACAACAAGATGATGTTTCCTTGAGCATGTGCCATGGCTATGAAGAACCCACCTCACATCAATGGGAAAGAGGAATATGTTGCTCCCCTTTAATATCCCAAATACCACCAATAAATACAAGATACACTAACTCCTTACCAATTCTTGCACTCTTTTACATACTCAACCCAACACCCCTTTCATCTTCCCAATCCCACTCTTCTTCACAATCTTCACCATCCATGTCTATAATGGATCCAATGAAAAAGAACTCCAAGATGGGGATAAATTTTCACCTTACCCAACCTAGGTAAGCCCTATCTTAGCACAACATGGATGGCTTGTAACTACTCTAAGCCTACTTGAACCCCCAAAGGTTTCGAGGTAAAGTTTCAAAGGCTAAATTGGTTGACTTTCAATTATAGAACACCCAAGTTTGTGAGCACCCCTTCCATAATAATCAACCCTAGTAAGTTATAATCACCACCTCTAATCACAAGCCTTACCTAGCATTGAGCTCCGTTGATCACACACATGGTCTACTCATACTATTCATCTAGATCCTCCTTTTGAACTACAAACACCCCTATCACTTTAGACAATCTCGCTTGTAGTGATTCTCACCACATGTCCAACACTTCAAATGGAATTGCTTCCCACTTGACTCCCCAACTAGTGACTTAATCTCACCACCCATCAAAGTGCTCTAAGACTTACAAAATCCTTTTGATGACTCCAAAGTAGCCTTCTTTCCCTGGTCACCCATTGGCTTCCATGAAGACTTACTTAACCCCTCACCAATATCTCCCCACATAGATGGTTTGTTATAGTAATTGCTTCACTAACATCAGAGACTTTATGGTGATGGAGCTCCACCTGAGCCCATGATTGAATACCATGAGTAAACTAAAATAACTTATCTACCTTTGACATGTTGGTAGTCTCCAACAAAAGGCTTTGGAAAGCATGGATATACTCACCCATCTCCCCCACTTTAACTAACTCAACTTGGTCCTAACTAACCATGTTGAATTCCCAAGTTGAAACTAAACCCCAAGGGCTTCTTTTAGATCCTCCCAAGAGTCTAACCTCCACATAGAACTCCTTGATGTAATGTCATTAGCCAAGGTTCTATACTAAACCTTTGTCATACTTGTGAGGTACCTTTTTGTAGTACACACCTCTATTGTACTTGATAGACCCCCTAACCCTACTAAGAACTCCTCCATGTCCTAGAAGAAACTATCTAGAAGATATCCATCTCTCTCACCATCATAACACTCTAGTTCCTTCAACATGGGGAGCTTCATGACTAAAGAAGAACTAGACCCTGATGCTTTCACCAAACTTGATACTACTGATTGGTACAAAGCCACTTCATCTTATAACTCTATTTGGAACACCAAGCTCTTCTCTAATCTACCAATAAGTTCCATTATCATGTGCCCCATGGTAGTTACCTTCTCTTCAATCTCACTAAATCTTGTACCGACATGACCCCCCATCAATTAGAATTAGGCAATAACTCATTCAACAAGGCCTTCACCCACTGTAACAACTCTTAATTTACTAATGTGGCAACTACCACCACCTTCACCTTTACCTTGACCCTGCTCTCGACACTTATTAGCTACTTTTTTTTAGCAACATCCTAGATATATCTCTTGCCATATTGGTTCAGACACAACCAGACACAACATTGGATTGACTCGATAGGGGAAGGCACAATACTATTTAACTTTAGGCAAACACAATCCCACAAAACACAAGTTGTGTGCTCTAATACCAACTATCATGGGGCCAACTCTCTAGAGCTAGATGGCCATGTGACACCACTTGTCTTAACTTGAATCCCTCATTATGATGGGATTCTACAAGAACTATGGACTACATCTTCAATTTTTACCTGCATAAGTAACCCACAAACACAGTGGATAAAAAATTGTATAAATAAAGGATTAACAGTGGAAATATAAACACACACTTGCAAAGATCAAGAAATCAACTCAACACACATGAGCATTCACATAGTTTAAGAAAACTAGGAGTACCATGTATTTTATTAACTCTTCAGGATAATCTGGTCCAAAGTAAAATAAATAGGCCAACTAGCCACATACACAACAACCACTGAGTCAGGCTCAATCGATAATGCTTGGAACCACTCAAATTACTATAATGAATAATTCCCTCCCCAAGTCTGATTGCTCTCTGCTTAAGACAACCCAACCCCTACTTCATAAAATTTGAGACAACAGAACTACTCATAAACACCCACATGATGCTTACACGGACACATGCCCATAGTCCACATAAACTTTGGAGTGACACACTAGCTTCACACTGATTCACTTTTCAACACTTTGACAATTTAGACTTGCATTCACCCAAATCATTGTGCAAAGAAAGCTAACCATTCACTTGATCAAGGTAGACCAAACTCATGAATGTAGTTAGGGATGTTGAAGTAATAGATCCCTCATAGTATGCTTATCAAAATAAAAAATAGGTCAATTATCATTAAGATATTTAGGTTTAAATATCTCATAAAAATAGAAATTTACATTTGGTTTACTTTCAATCAAAGTAGGGTTAGAAGAAAAAACAACAAGCTTATCAGCACTAGAATTAAATTCTCTAAGTATATATGTGATATTAAAGGCTTTAAAGCTCTCAATAAGTGACTGAAATTTATGAGTGTCCCTATGGGGATAGGTTTGATTTGAATTATATATTTTTTTAAATTTGAAATTATCAATTCAAGATCTCCAAAGACCTTTGAATGCTTAATCTTTAATTTTATATATTTCTCAATACCTAAACATAAATATTTAAATTATGTTATATTATTAGTATTATCAAATGATAATTTATAAGAATAGTAAAATATTTTACTAATAAGAGCTATTATAATAATTCAAAAACCATTACCATGTTGTAAACATTCTCCATAAAAGAATAAATACCATATATTATCTTTAAAAAATATTCTTTCCTATTATTGTTTAGTTTCATCTAATGTAAACAACTCATAAATACCAATTCTAGTTTCTACATAAGTAACATTTATTGGTATGGACTCTATGGGATTACTATTTAATTCATCCTTATGCATGAATGTAATTTTTTTGCTAATGGGAACCCATGTTGTATCCTTTCATACAAAATCACCAATTATCTTAGACCAATCTCTGTGTAATAACATACCTTAATTAGTAGGGATATGTAAAACTTGAACATTAAACATGATTCTAATTATTTCATATTAGGCTATATGAGAACAATATCAAGAAATTTACCAAAGTTATTAGTTTAACAAGATTCAAAGATAATAAATTTTATGTTATTAGTTTTGTAAGATATGCCTAATTGATCGGTAATGAATTTAGGCATTATGTTTTTATAAGCTCATATATCAAGGATTCAATTATGAATAAGTTTATCAATGATCTTAATATAAACATAGAGTGGAGGAGTATAATAAGTAGGAGGGTCAGTGTATTGAGAAAAAATAGAAGTGTGTCCATTATTACTAATTATCCTTGAAATCCTACTACATTTTTAGGATTTAAATTTTTAATTGCATAATTTATCTTATCAAGTTGTCCAAATAAATCAACAACTTATAATAAATAATAAATAAATTTGATTGTAGACAAATCATCAATGATGTTATAAGTACCAACATCAGGATGATGAATGTGAGTGTAATTTTTAGGCTTATAAGGAGGATACTAAGTATTATTGAATCCACTGGATAAAGAGTTATTTTTCTGAGAAATTAAAAAAACATTATTTGAAGCAATAATATTGTGTAGTTTTACTTTTGTATTACATAGAAGGTTAGGAAGAATAATTATGATTGTTAGATGTATTATAATTATCTTTTGGGGCATAATTTTAAACACTTCATCTTATTTATACAAAATTTAAAAATTGACACAAATATAGAGACCAAAAAAGTTAGGAATGGTAAAGGCATTCCAACCCAATGAATCTGAAATGTTGGCAACAAAACATCATAAAGAAGTTTTAGATATGAAATGAACAAATAAGGTAGATCATATAATATTAAAAAAATAAATCATATCAAAGCATTCTAGTGTAAATGAAGGCACTTGTCTATATAGGCAATGTGAAATACTAAAATAGATAAGTTGGCCAATGTGGCATAAAGCCTCTCATAGATCCCCGTATCTAATTATGAAATTTGTAGACCAAGGAAGAAATGTAGAAGACCAAGATATATCATGTAAAACTATGTTGAAAATGCATACTAAATAGTCTGAATATGTGATGAGGATATTCTTGTGAGAAGTAGATCATCAACATACAAGACAAGAATAACAATGTCCTCCCCAATATGTTAAATATGCACTATGAGATTAAAGTGGCAATGAACAAAGCTATTGGAGAGAACAAATGAATCCATCTTCTCATACCAAGCTCAATGGGCCTATTTGAGACCATAAAAAAACCTCCTAAGTCAAAAAAGTAAGAAAAAAATCATGAACAAACCCAAAAGGATACTCCATATAGATTTCCTCATGAAATTTTTCATGTAATAAAGCACTCTAAGCATTCATATAATATAATGGCCAATGATATGATGAAATAAGATAAAGTATAAGGAAAATATAATCTATCTTGGCAATGGGCATAAAAGTCTTAAAATAGTTAATACCTTTTACTTGAGAGAATCCCTTTGTAACATGACGTGCCTTATACTTGTCAATAGACCCATCAGTTGCATACTTGGTACGATAAATCCATTTGTACCTAACCAAATTTCTTCCCTTAGGAAGAGTGACCAAATCCTAAGTGTGATTCTTCATCTATGAATAATACTCATCTGTCATCGCATCATCCCACTCCTATAATTTATGAGCCTAGGAAAAAGATAGTGAATCCCCAGAGAATGCCTAACAAAAAATTCTAGTAACATAGAATGTGTAGGATAATGATGAGTAGGTGGAAGAACTTATATGAATGGTGTTGCGTCATCAACTATAGTATGATCCCACCTAGGCATAGTGGAAACATTAGTGTGAACAAGATCTTCATCCTCTATGACCTCCTCAAGAACCTCCTAAATTTTCTCCTTAAATAATGAATCCTTAAGAGGAGGTGAATTAACAAAAGAAGAAAAATAAGTCATGGAAGAAGATGAAAAGTCATGAGATGTGAAATTCTCATCAAAATATACATGTGTTAAAAAATGAACATCATGAGTATCAAGGTCTAAAAGATGATAAGCTCTCATGTCCTTACAATACCCTATAAAAACCAAATGTTTTATCTTCTTATCTAATGCATTCCTTTTCTTCTTTGGTACAAACACCCAAGTGAGGCTCCCAAAGACTCAAAAAAATGAGACATCAAGCTTAGATCTAGACCAAGCCTCCTCTAGAGTCATATGCTTATTGGAAGAATAATCATTGAGAGGGGGGAGGTGAATTAGTGTCTTAAGACTTTATTTCAATTCTTCCTTATCATTTATGAACCATCACACCAACATATAGATCAATCAATGTATAATCAATTACTCATACAAACATGAAACAAGATTATATAAGATAAGACATCATATATGTGGGAAAACTTTAAGGGAAATAAAACCCACTGATTCTTGAAAATGGACTATAGTCATATAATTCAAAACATCATAATTTAGTGAAGCACCAACTCCACATGGAGCACCAACCCCCAATAGCTAAGTACCAACTCAACTAGGCTTTATCAAGCACCAAATTGTAAGGAGGAACTAACCCCCTAGATTAATCCACACCAACCTAGTCAAATAATTAATTTGATCACATTCATAACATTTTGTTTCTCAACCAATTTATGATGACCACGTATTCATCTCTTCACTCTCTTATTCCTCTTAAACTACCTTTTGGTCTCTTTATCCAATTAGGTCTCTTCAAGACTGATTAGGTCATATGAACTTGATCCTCATATGAAAAAACTTTATAAAATATTCATCATAGTTTCTTTACACTCTTCATATTGTATATAATACCTCCTTTTTTTTTTATTAATTCCTATTTCATTTGCATATCCTCTACTCTCTTCAATAAGCCTAAAATTTTCTTGTATTTATACAAGTCTCTTGATCATATCCCTCTTGGTTGGGAATAGACACTTGCATACTTGAATTAAACTTAAAATATGCATTATAACATGTTTCATACATGAATCAATCATTTTAATATGTCTTTCACATCATATAGGACAAAAACCTCATTTAGGCCTTAAGGAGACCTAATTTAATTAGGCCTTCATTGGCACATGTTACCCTTTGATCTCATTAGAACATATTAAAACTATTGAAACAATATTATCATATCATATTACACTTATATATACCCTTTATAATCTCATATAGGCTTCATAACACTTCTTAGAGCCAACCACCTCTTAAATCCCACCATTTGTATTGTTCACAATTAAACCTTCTCATACAAAACATTTTTGTCTTCAACTACTAGAAATTTAAAAAAATGATATAAAACATATCAAAAATAAATTACATATACAAAAGATACATGACCTTAATTTCATCACCATATTATTTATACTTCACAACTCAGGGCAAAAGGTCTCAAATACTTCTCTGTAAATAGCCCACTTAGAATTACGAGAACACTCCAAAACCCAGACATGAACAAATTGATCTTCAACACTTAAAATAAAAATTCCAATGAATAATTACACCTTAAAAATATTATTTTAAATATTTATACCATTATAAATTACAAATATCATAAGGTTTAATTTCAAATACTAGTCTTGCATACCAATCTTTTGACCTTAGTACACACAGTCAATCCAAAATCAGCAAGCCATTTTTGGCTTCAACATTTCAATCAATTTAACTAACTATAAAACATTTTAAAAATAATTTATAGGACATAAAATTCCAAAAAAAAAAAAAACATGTGCATTATATACTTCAACTCAAGGCATAGAGCTTCAAACTCATCATTGTAACTTGCTTACCCAGAACTGCCAGTTCACCTTAAAGCATAGTCTTGGTGACAATGACCTTAAACACCTGTATGAAAAATTTTAGATACTTAAAATTTATGTATATTATATTAATATACCATTATAAAATTATTATATATACATATAACATGGTCAAATATCAAATATTGGTCTTGCAGACCAATCTCATGACCTTACATCTCACTATCTCATCTGTACCAAATAGGTCAACTTGTGAGAAAAAAATTCACTATAATCATTGACCTAAAAAATTTATAAAAAAATATTATACATTAAAATTCATAAAAAATCATTTCCATGAACTTTTTTTCATTAATAAATAAAGATAACACATCCCTAATCATTTTCTCACTTGTGCCTAGGTTTCTCACTATTTGCCCCATTAGACCTGTTAGCAACTCATTGATTTGGATGACTAGTTCAACACACTTGAGGTATAAAACCTATATATAAACCTTCATGGACATAAAAAATTAGTCTCAAACTTCATCTTTCATCCATTTTCATACTTTTACTACTATAGTAAATCTTTGAGAAATGTCCACTTTCTTGTAGGGTATACTCACACATGACAACTCAATCACACTTGGAGGTGCTTAGGAGAGTTTAATATAACCTAAAATAACTTTTATAGTCATTTTATACCATGGTAGGATATTTTGAACAATATATTTCACATTGGGTCCTTGTTAGGAGTTTAGAGAGGTTTAACATAGGTTTTGGTGTTAATGATTGTTCATATAGGATTGACCTTTAAATCCAAAACCAACACCTATAGTTATTATATAAGACCATTTCCCACATATCCTTAACATCTCAAGTTCCCATTAAAAGGTTACACATGCCAATAAACACCTGAAAGTCCTTATCAGGTTTGCATGCCTTTATTTTATGTACTCAAGAGACCTCAAAACCACTTTTCATGCCTTTTATTGTAAACCATAACCTCAAACTTTGTGAACATGTTAAAAAAACATATAATACATCTATATATGCTCACATACTCACATTTACCTTGGAATCTGATCTTGATACCCCATCAAGCTTACACTCTCTATATATACCATTATCTGCATACCTTATTAGGCCTTAAATTATCCTTCATGCCTTCTTCCATGATCTCAAAACCTTAATTTCATGCTAAAAAAATCACTCTCATTCCATAAAACATCTCTCATTATTTAACATAGCCATACATCCTTCATATGTCTTGACAACAACTCATGATGCCTCATCAGGTTAGGCAGGGTCTAAAACTAGTCAATTGTAGACTTAGACCAAACTTCTTACCCTTGTAGACTCACCTTGAAACTCTCCTTTATGCCTCTACATCTTGATCACATTACTTATAATCTCCTCAAAAAATGTCATACCTTTTCACATATAACTTCATGTTCACCATGATTATGCTCATGATATGATTATGCTTGTTATTACTAGGCTTCTTAAGACACCTTGTACTCAATAACTAGTACTCAAACATGCTTACCTCAATGATATCAAATAATAACACTCTTAAAATAACACTTTCACACTAATAAAATAATCTATTTATGATTTACATGATCTCATGACCTTATGTAGACCTAGAGCCTCATAACCATGCTTTAATGCTTACTTGACCATCAAACCTCTTTATGACAACATTGACAATCATCAAGCTGACCCGAACCATGACATTGACCTTAAAACAAATCAAAAAAATAATTGTTAGGTTCCTTAAAATTCTCTCTTTTCACATGGCTTCCTTATCACATCAAGCACACAAGCTCATACTTTAAAGACTTCTCACCATGCATCTTCACCAAATGCACCTTGAAATCAATGATATAAACCTTGACATCAATGATAAAACTTATCCAAAAACTCCCCATTTGTCAATGATGGCAAAATATTCTTCGAACTAATCACTCTCATTTTCCCCAAACTGGTTAATCTCCCTTTATGAACTTTCTCCCTCTTTGACATTAATGACAAAGGGTCATACACACTACAACTTTTAAAACCACTCATTTTCCCTCTTTGGAAACTATTCTTAGAAACTTAAAAAAGAACTTAGATATACCAAACTCCCACTTTGTCTTCAATATTATAGAAAAGGGTGCAAAAAGTTGTCTTAGTTCTTGGCTTATTACAACCAAGCATAAACATGGGATATTTCTTTTGCACTCAACATTTTACACTCAATTTGTGACGGATCCATTCACATAAGGCACAAGCCTTATGTGCTCATCTGAAGTATATTTGAGAAGGAAACATAACCCACATTGGATTAGTTGTGCCATGGTGCAAGACATCAATTATGGGACTTGGTCAGTTCAAATAAGTATTTAATTAGATCCATAGGCACAATCCTTTCATGGGATAATCCTAGTGGCCTATAGGCACAAGCCTTTTGGTGGAATAATCCTAGATTCATATGGGTGTAATACTTTGTTAAAATAATCCTAGCATCATATTGGTGCTTGAAGGGTTAAGGATTTAATTTTAGTTTAATTGTTTATACTAGGCTCGTGCTTCTATCAAGGGTAGGAACACTTGACACAGGATCTATATACTTAGTCCTTATACAAATTATAGATGATGTCATCATTTATCAAAGGGAATCCATTAATGATTAAAACTAGAAGCATGCATAAACATTACTTAACATAAATAAAATGAAATTATAACATTATGCTCATTTTGTGTTCAAATAGACATATAAAGATACATAAACTAGATAACATTAAATGTTAACACAACCATGTTCATCATTAATAAAGTTGAAAATAGAGTATATAGTTCTTCACATCTAGAACAGAGTATGCCTAACTCATACTACTTAATGACCAAGAGGCTCACAGGTGAGGTTGGGTGCTTATAAATGGAGCCTTAATGGTGTCCATACTACCTTTAATTCCAATGGCTACCATAACAATGCATATATATCACTTCCAATCTTCTAGAGCTTCATTGCACTATTTTTTCCATCATTACATCAACTGATTAGAGATCCATTTATATCTCTTTAGGTGCATCTTCACCAAGGTAGAATACACATGTCAAATGTCAAGCTAGAGCCTTGGTGATCATTCCTTCTAGTTTTATCACCTTATGAGCTTCGTGTTGCAGTCACCATGTATCACCAATCCTACAATATGCTTTGAAGATCTGAGAACCAGTTAGCCACCTGCTAGTTGATGCAAAGTATGCATTAAACTCTCAAATTAGTGCTAAAATTCTAAAATGTCATCATTAAGAAAAATTATTACCTTATTTTGATGTGGATGTTGAGCTAGTATGAATCCTAACTTACTAAAATAAGGGGCCCAACATTACCCCATAAAAAATGAATCTATCCTAAAATTAGGATGTCAAGGTCTTGGTGATGTAGAACTTGGGTACACTCTCCTTAAGTGTGGTGCTATCTATTTTTGTGGAGGTATCACTAAGCACAAGCACATCAATCTCCCCCAACTCCTTTCAAAAGGCCTCTACATTTACTTTTACCTTTTCCACACTCTCATCCAAGTTTGATCCTTACTCATAGGCCTTAGTCTACAGAACATAGAAGAGTGCTTCCAATTTTTTATCTTATTCATTTATCTGAGTGTTGAGTACATTGATGCTCCCTATGATCTACATATGATCTAACCTACTCATTGAGTACACCTACACCATTTACTTCTCATTCTCCTCCTTTTCCTACTTTAGACACATGTTTATGATTGAGGCTTGGTTGGAGAAGCTCAAAAAATGGCATTGAATACATCCACACCCTCTTGTAGCTTTGTAAAGAGGTCTTTTACCTTTTAGAGTTTACCATTAATCTCCTTTTGTATCAAAATTTATGGATCTTCTTACATCAGCTTGGGTTTTAACCTTAGGAGCATTTGCTCCACTAGCACATAGATTTTATCAACCTCAAACAGGTTCAAAGTACCAATGCCATCCAGAAGGGATGGTTCAGTCATCTCTATGCACTCATAGAACTACTATAGTTTGAATTTGGTGGCCTACACTTCATCATCACCTTTTTTGTGAAACTTCTTCCATTTTCTCACCTTGCCATCATTGATGATATTTATATGTGTAACTTTAGTGTCCATTTTTATTATCACATTCCCATATTAGACTAAATTTATGGCATGGGGGTTTATAACAAGAGATTCATACCACTACTTAGGCTTTTCCAAGCTTGAAGTGGCCAATCTAGGCACCAAAAAATAAGGATAATCCATATAATAATCAAATCCAAATGTAAGTTATTTACATGTCCTAGCTATGGTGTATTGGGGGGAATGATGTCATAAATGTAAATATCATCATTCCCCCATCCCTTATGTGCCTTATACCTTCTGCTTAGTTCTACTTTATCCTTCTTAATGATGGATGTTTCAGTAAAATTTTGCTATTATTCAAAAGAAGATAGTAAAACTAGAAATATGGGTTATGGTAGAAATACCTAATAAATGGTTTGCATATTGAATTATATGATTGTGATTAACTCCTCTTTGGTTGGGAAAGAAAACATGTAGATAAGATAGTACTAAAGCAATTTTGTTTATTAGATTAGTTAGGAGGATTGCCTAGCACTGGCTAGATTCTGGAAGCGTGGACTTCCTTAGGGGCTATCAATCTACCATCTTTAAAAAAATTAAGTTTATAAATTTGAATAGAAGGTGTTTAAATCAATAATCAAAAACTATTTTAGATTGAATAACAATCATATGCTTGATAAATTAGATAGACTAGAAATGATTTAATTAATGAGAAGCTGATTAATACTAGTGGGTGGAGGTGTGATTCAAGGAATCTGGTAGAGTTCAAAGAATAGGTAGAAGCTCAAAAAGAAAGATCTGGTTGGAAAAGAAAGTGAATTTTAGCTTGTTGATTTTTAACCTACCATAAGTGATTGTTGATGGTTAGAATGACCATCAGCAATTAGGTCTAACTATCGATGGTTAGGATGACCATCGATAGTTGACTGTCTAATTTTGGACTTAACAACATCTGGTGATAGGATTCAAAAAATGAATTTTGAGAACTTAGTGTAGGGTCTATTAATTGAAAAAGGGATAAAATTAGATAAATGATAGTAATCAAATATTTGATTCACTATAAATGGATTGGTTGATTGGTAGATGTTGTTGATTCATAGGTGGCATCTAGTTTGATTCTAGTAGAATGATGGTGCCTAAAAAATTAATCTGAGAGGCAATGACTAATTGGCTCTCTCAAATAGATTGTTGATGATGCTTCATAATGCTAGATGACTTGAAATAATAAAAAATATTAGTACCTAAGATCTTGATAATAGTTGCAAATGGATTGATCTCTTACTGCTCTCCTCTTCTTATAGGGAAGGGCTAGAGACTCAAGTAGAAGTTTAAGAGGTGCTTCTAATTATAAATTTCTCATGCAAGGTATCACAAGAGGATTTGCATAACTTATATTTAGAAAAGGTAAGTAGTTATTTTTTGGTATTTGCATGCTTGTTTGCATATAAAAGCCCAAATGGTGGGGCCTAACCATCAATGATTATCTTGACTATTGATGATTAGGTGATCATTGATGTTTATCTTGACTATTGAAAATTGAGTCTATTAGTCAAAAGTAGCAAAAAAGGGTGCTTTTAAGTCTGATAAGTTGATTAGTTAAACCAAAATGGGTTTTTATTTGTTTAGAGGATCCAATGATTTGTTTTGGGGTTCGACAGTTGGTATCTAATGTGTGGGATTCTCATGTCTACATTTGCCCCTTTTTGTTATGTGGCTTGAATCGATAAGCTACAAAACAAAATTGCAAGTTATGTAAAGTTAGGGACACCTTGAGTTTAGGAGGAATTATTCCCCCTCAAACTAGAAAGTGATGAGTTAAAATAGAATCAGGTTAGGATTTGATAAATGGGTAGGTGGGGAGATAAGGTTGGTCATTTGTAATATGGAGGTAACATACAAAATGTGATGAAGTTCAAGAGTTAAAATTGTGCAAAGATAAAATTTTCCAATGGTTGAAAAAGTGAAGAAGGCAAGTGAACAATGTAACATGTGACTACTATAGGCATGGCAGTGGGATACACCTGTTAGTTTCCAAAGTAGGTCTAGTGTGTTTGTGGGTATCCAAGGCAGGAAGTGCTCTCATGGAAAACACTAATAAGTTGATTTTCATGAGTATCTGAGGTAGGAAGTGTTCTCAAGAAAACACAAATGCTTAGGTATGTTCATGAGGTGGTGAAAAATGTGTATAAGGAACATGGCAAAGTTGTTTAGTGTGGTCAAAATAACTAAGCATGGGTAGTGCACATTATCCAAAAATACTGAGGTAAAAATGATCAATGTTGAGGTGGATGTGGGAAAAGGGGTGGTTTTGGGTGGGTATGGTTGAGTTGACTCTATATTCACTAGGTAAGTAGATGTTGCCTACATAGATGAGGGGATGCAATACCCTGCCTCATCTTCAAGGTCAATGTAGTTCTATTTAAAAAGGTAGTATATTTGCTAAGAAAAATAGGTAAGGTAGGTGTTGAAAATAGGTAGGTAAGGAATGGGATGTCAAAGAATGTCTTGTGTTAGGGTAGTTGTAAATTTTTGATCTAACTATCGATGGTTAGGGTTGACCATTGATGGTTAGGGTGAAACCCTAAAAGCTAAAATATATAAAATGTGAAAGCAAAGAGTCATCATCATATTTTGACATTTTACCTCTAAAAGATATGCTCAAGCAATTTCTACTATTGTATTTTTACCAATGGTTGACAAAGTTGATTCTAAGGTGGGGAGTTATGATTGGTTGAACTAGTGCTTGAGATAATTTAGTGTGTGTTGACTGAGATGGATGGTGGATGAGGGCATGGCCAAGTGGAGGGATGTGGGCTCTATCTATGGCACATATCATGAAATGAGGTAGGGAGCATGTGTTATTTGTTAGTGTGGTAGATAAAAGTATTTATGTATTATGAAATGGTAATTGATAAGAAGATTTGGTGAAATTTTATGTTTAAACTATTAGGGTTTGATCTAAGAATGCCCTAGTTATAAAATTAGGTAAAATGTTGAGAATCTAGGAACTAGGGGGAGAAAAATGATAGGCAAGATGTAGGAAGGTGGTGTACATCCAGTGTAGTTGTGAAAGTGTGATGGTAGGTATGGATTTAGGAGTGGTTAGGGCATGGAGGGTCATGGCTTGATGGTATGTAGTGATTGTCAATGGTTACCTTGACCATTGATGGTCGAGTGTTCAAGTTAAAAGGTGCCTATGGGACCATCAATGATCAGGAGAACCATTGATTATTAACCACTAGTGATAAATAGAATTTTTTTTAGCTTGGCTAGAAATTTATTACATGTTTTGTTTTAGGAGCCTAAATGTGAAACAGGAATGAATATAAGATTAAGAGGTAACATAGGGTGTTTATGCCTTGAGGATGCCTAAAATTTGTAAGATAGGATATGGATAATGTAAAATAGGATTATAGCCTGATTGAAATCTCATTGATTGGTAGATATAATTATATTTGTAAATATGCTAATATTATAGAATTAATAGATAGTGGATGTAGGCATATGTGCTTAACATGTTTAATGGAATGTAGGCCCAAGTGTAGATTCATCTAAGGGATTACATTTTCATACTCTTCATGTAGGTATGAGATGCGATGAGTGATGAGGAGTGGAGACACATGAAGGCCATAGGCCTAGGTTTAGTATGGCATTATCAGCACATGGTCCAAGATCTTGGGATGTTGGTGGCACTGATCAAGATATGGGACCTAGTGACTAACACATGTTGGTCCTTGAAAGGCAATGTCATGATACTACCAGAGGATGTTGTGAGGATCATGTGGTTACCCATTTATGGGGATCTGATATACCATATAGAGAGTAAGGAGTGAGACTACTATATGGACTGGATTTATGGTGATGATCAGAGTTCCATGCAAGTGGTTTTAGGTATGGTTCTATGTATCAACTTTCTCTTGATGATAGGTGCCTAGTTATGATGATGATGGCTCTAATGAGCTTCATGATACCAAATTCAATTAGTGGTCAGTTTCCATATATGTTGCTGAGCATGTTGGTCGAGATGTTCTTAGGGAGGAATTTATTCATCTGGCCATAGGTGTTATTGGTATAGGTATACAGGGAGTTATGAGATTTTAGGGTACACTAATGCTACAAGATCAACATGAAATTAGTGTTACATTATTGGGCATATGAGCATATTAGGGTATTGAGATCCCTGGGTGTACCTAATGATATTTATGTATTGACAAATTATGTGGCTAGTTTTATGCGATGGAAGAGGTCATCTGCCTACATAGGGGTAGGAGATGGGGTGAGGGATATGGATTAGTTCTAAGATGATCTTGAGGGTTTAGTGTCTAGGGATGTGATATGGTAGCCATATATTGGATGGCCATAGTACGTAAGGCTGAGGTATCATATGATAGGGCTACAGATCTGGTGCTGGATATATGATTAGTGAGAGATGGAGATGATCTCTTTTGACCATGTATGGAGATATTTTAGGCTTATACAAGGGATTCCTAATGACATGGAATAGTACCAAAGGGAGGAGGGAGAGTTTCTACTACCTAAGTCACAACCTATAGACATAGTTCAAGATTTTGAGGAGTTGCCAATGAGGGCTCAAATTGATCATGTAGGGATTGTTGATAGGTACACTACTTGGTATTAGGGTCAGTATGCCATAGTGAATTTTGGTTAGGGAGATGGGGGGTAGTAGGCCATGGATATGGATCTAGAATAGGTGCAAAGACAAGTATAGGCACAAGGTGGCCCTCAAGTGACAATTATTTTAGTAGTATCCCAAGTATAGTTTGCCTTACTATAGGGATAGGTGACAACATTATAAGGCCAGGTGACCACCTTGTAGGGATAGATTACTACATTTTAGGGGTAGGTGAGCACTATGATAGGAGAGAGGGATCAAGCACAGGCACAAGTGACTCCCTTATATGCATAGGTAGTGACACTATAGGGACAAATTGGTCCTTTTTAAGGGTAGATTAGTTTAGGAGGAGTAGATGTGGTTACAAGAGGGTTGATAGATATAGTACCATGGGCACATTACTTGGACATGATCTAGGAGTTGTGAACTATGAGGTGAAGGTACTAGAGTAGTTACCCCATGCCATGAGATTCATAGAGTATAGGGCTATCCTAGGTGGTGGAGTAGTAATAACTACTCCTAGTCAGTGGGCATCTACAGTCAATTATATAGGGTTCCTAAGAGGGCCACTCATACATACAGGTCTTGATGGTGCCATTAGTAGTGGTATGAGTGCCCCAAGGGTTTGATATTTGTGAGATATGATATTTAGATATGATTTTGATTCTAACCTACATGTCGATGTAGTGAGATGTGTATTTTTTTTTGAGAGAGATATACCTACTTATTTATGTATTAACCATCTAGATTTTGATCTAGCTAGGCATGTGTTGAGATAGCGGTAGTTTGTTTTAATGATATGTGATGATGATGTGTTGTCGTGATGATGGACATGTAGGGGTAGATATTAATTTTTTTATTGATGCACGAATGGTTTGATGTTGACATGGTATATGGATGTTTAATTACATTTGGTGTGAATGATATGAATATGATAAGATTGATGGATTTTATGATATTTACATAGATGTATATGGGAAATAATCCTAATGGGTTGTGTTTTTGATTTAATTTAATGGATATGGATATGAAAAATGCTTTATATTTTACTGGTGTACATGTAGGATGATAACAGACTAGATGGATGTTTTTGATTTGATGTGATATGATGTTCTCTGTTGGTACCTTTGATGAAGATAGTTGATATGGGTACTCATAGTTTGTTATGCTTAATGTTGATTTTGCTTTTTAATTATAAAAGACTGATATAAACCTCAATTGTCAGATTGGGCTTAGCAAAAATGAGCCTATAGTACACTTCACACTAGAATGTTTTAGTTGTAAAAAGTAGGTATCCTGATCACTATGTATCAAGTGAGCTCATAGTCCTGTGCATATATGACCGATGAGGGGAAAATGGATTACATTGAAACTTATAAGCAAGAATAGTATGTCTATACTATAGATATTCCAAGAAGTAGGCTAAAAAAGTGTTTCCATAATATATACAAAATGTATACTGATCAATTCAAGAAGTCTACAAAGGAGGGTTGATTATGGCTTTCCCTATGTGATTTGCTTTTTCATGAGAGCTGATTATGGTTTTCAAAATTTTATATATCTTTTGCTTGAGGGTTGTATGGTCTTAAGGAATTTGATCAATGTGGGAAGCTTCCAAAAATTGTTAGAATTTTGGCAACTTCAAAGTGATCCTTTTTGTTTATTTGATTTTTCAAAATACTTTTTGATAGCTATCCTTTGAGGGAGCAGTCCACCTTACATTTTCAATTTCAAAATTTCCAACAGTTGTCCTTCAAGGGAGTAGTCTATGGTTGCTATAGATTGATAAATGATAAAGTGAGTTTGATTTTGTTTTTTCTTGTTCTTGATTTTGATTTTGATATTTTTCTTTGAGAAAGACTTGTTTACACATGGTAAAAGGATTACTTTTGTGAAGGCAAAATTAGGCTTGCATAAAAGTTGAGTGGGTAAAAGGATTAGAGATATAATAACCATAGGAACCACTTCTTAGAGGAAGAGGAAGTACTATGAGAATCATGCCTTGGGAAAATCCATGGTACCCAAATTTTAAGATTATGGCATGTTTTTGTAATAGCTAATCACATGATTTAGTTTTAGTTGGTTGTCTCTAGAAGAGGGAGATGTATATGGTATGCAAGGGATGATCTCAAGTTATACAAATAGTGATATGAAGTTCCTTCATTCAATTAAAAAAAAATGCAAATGTGAAGTGTTAAGAGGCTTGGGTTCTAGGTGTCCTTCAAGAGAGGACAACTGGTAAGCTCCTAATCCATACTTATGGGTTATGATGTAGGGTCTAAGCTAATTGAAATCAAATATACCTCACTTACTCTTCTCCATATTTATGACATGTTGATTTTCCTTTAGGACAAGATCACCAACATTAAATTCTCATGCTTTGAGGTTCTTATCATAGGCATGTTTAACATGCTCTTGGTAGACATGAAGATGGGTGAGAGTGTCTAAAAGATGTTCATCTAATAGTTCACATTGAGCTAACTGTTCTTGATGATAGTCATATTCAGAGATGAGGTCTCATAGAGATATGTGGAGAGATGGGATTTGGACCTCAAGAGGGAGTACAAACTCTACTCTATAGACTAGAGAGAAAGGCATATCACCCATATGAGTGCAAATGCTAGTATGATAAGCCCATAAAGCAAAGGGAATATACAAGTTCCAATATTACCCTGAGGCATTGACCATTTTAGTGAGCATAATGTTAAGGTTTTTATTGGAGGCCTCAGCCTGCCTATTTGCTTGTGGATGATAAGGTGATAAAAAACTAAGTTTGATACCAAAAGAGTCACAAAGATCTTGGACCTACTTATTTTTGAAAGATTTTTCATTATCGATGATAATTTTATGGGGAACACTAAAGTGACAAATGATATGGTGATTGATGAAATCAATGATTTTATTGGCTTTAGTTGAGATAAGAGGGATTCTTTCTACTCACTTAATAAATTATTTAGTGGTAGTGATGATGGATTGATGTTACTGTGAAGAATGGGGATTAATTTCCTAAGGTCCAAGCCCATTGTGAGAAAGGCCAAAAGTCTTTAAATACTTGCAGACTATTGCTTCGTACAAGATGAAGGTTATCATGATGTTGACATTTGACATACATTTTTACATAATCACAATAGTTTTCATTGAGAGAAGGCCAATAATATCCAAGGTAAAGGATACGCTTAGTGATGGAAAGATCACTAAAGTTCCCTCCAAAAACTCCACCATGCATTTCTTTGATAGCATGAGAGGCTTCATGACTTTGTAGGCAACAAAAGAGAAGGCCATCAAAGCCACACTTGTAAAAGATGCCCTTGAGTATGGTGTAATGGGAAGTTCCTTGAATAAATTCTCTACGAGCATTTATAGAAAGATTAGGGGGAATAGTGGAACTATTAAGATAGTCAAAAGTTTACTAGTACCAATGGTTATCTAAGATATCTATCATGTTAAAGATGTTAGGAGAGCTAGATTTGATGAAGGATGGCTTGGTGAGGTGGTGGATAATATTAGATAATTTAGAGTTCAAAGGTACAAATGGGTTTTAGGAAGCAAGGGAAGCCATTGTATTGACAAACTTGTTCATGGATTGAGAGGTAGTTTAGATTATGTAGTGTTCAAATGACATCATTAATACATTGGCTAGGTATTTGTATTGCTATAAAACATTATTTTTACACTGGTATATGCCATTGATTTGGTTAACCAAAAGTTAGGAATCACCAAAGATATTGATTGTTTTGACTCCTAAGGCTAAGGCAGTTTTGAGACCTATTACTAGGAATTTGTATTCAGCCATGTTATTGGTACATTTAAAGCCAAGCTTAAAAGATAGAGGTAAGGGCTCACTATCAAAGGGAATTGGCATAATTCCTACACCTCCATCATGTTAGCATTTGGATCTATCAAATAATATGGTAACTTGGTACATAAAATTTGTCTGAGAGAGGGTATAAATATTCTCATTAGGGAATTCTAAAGGAGGAGGTTGGGTATCAGATAGAGGGGAATCATCTAGTTGATTATCTATTACCTATCCCTTTATTGATTTTTTTTAAGAAACTCAAGATCAAATTCATCCAAAAGCATAAGCCACTTAGCTATTTGTTGGTTTTGATAAGGCCTAGAATACATATACTTGAGTGGATCAGTATTAGTAATGAAGAAAGTTTTGTGGTTAAGGTGGTAATGATGAAACTTGGTAGCTATAAAGACTAATGCCAGACCAATTTTATCAGTATGGGTATACTGAGTTTCATAATTGATAGGTGTTTGGCTAATGTAATATACAGCTTGCTCTTATGTTGGTCATCCTAATGTGTAAGCATTGCTCTTAGGGAGTGGTTAGTGGTTGAAATAATAGGTAGAAAGGTTCATCCTCTTGTGGAGGAATAAGAACTAGTGGGGAAAGAAGATAGTCTTTAAGTGAATCAAAAGCCCTTTGACAATCTTGCCCCCACCTAAAAGAGGTGTCCTTCTTAAGGAAGTGATGAAAAGGTTAGAAATGGTTAGATAGTTGAGAAATGAAACACCAAATATATTGGAGTTTCCCCTGAAGGCTATGAATTTATTTAAGGTTAACAAGGGGAGGCATTTCTAAGATTGCTTTAACTTTGGCTGGGTCTAATTTGATTCCACAAAGAAAGATGATAAAACCTAGGAGTTTACCTGATAAGACCCCAAAGATACACTTCTTGGGGTTTAGGTGAACATGATATTAGATAAGGTACTCAAAGATGATTTTAAGAAGAGCCAGGTGATCCTTTCAAAGCTTTGATTTATCAAGAAGGTCATCCACATAGTTTTCCATAATTTTATGGATAAGGTCATGAAAGATGTAGGTCATTGCTCATTGGTAGGTTGCACCAACATTATTCAGACTAAAATGCATAACCTTATATAAAAATTTCCTTGAGGGGTGATAAAAGTTGTTTTGTGCTGATCTTCAGGGGCAATCAAGATTTGGTTATAGCCTTAGAATTAATCCATGAGTGAAAGCATTTAATGACCAACTATAAGATCAATGAGCTATTCAATACTAGGCAGAGGAAAGTCATCCTTTGGGAAAGTGAGGTTAAGATCTCAAAATTCAACATAAATGTGAAGTCCCCTAGAGTCTTTGGTAATTGGGATGATATTGGAAACCCATTGAGGATAATCAATAGATTGGATAAAATTGATAGAGAGGAGTCGTTGGAGCTCCTCCTTTATAAGGAAAGCTATGTGAGGGTACATTCATTGAAGCTTCTATCGAATGGGCTTGACACCATGATGAGTGACAATGTTATGGGTGATGATAGTAGTATCAATCCTAGGCATGTTAATGTATGACCAATCAAATGTGATGTTACGATCATGAAGAAAGGTAGAAAAGTCTTGTTGTTCAACAAAATTTAAGGATTTACCAATTTTTATGATACATGGGATCTCATCAGTACCTAAATTGATATTTATTATGGATTTGTTTATCATAGTGGAAGCTTTAAGAGGGAGAGATTTATGGATGGAATGATCCTCCACACTGAGGTAGGTGAGGACAAAATCATCATCTTGACACTGGATGCTATGAATGGTAAGGGAGTCCTTTACAATGAGTTTAAGATGTGTGAGAGGAAGAGTTATCGTAGCCCCAACTTTTTGATAGGTCAAGGATCCTAGGATAATCATTGAGATGAAATAAAATTAGGTGGTATGATATCATCATCCTCACTTGGAGGTGGAGGTAAACAAGATGGGGAAAAAAATGCTTCTCCCTCAATGGTAGGGGGAGATTGCATGGTTTTCTTCTTTAACAAGATAAAGATTATCCTATAATTCTCATGTAGTTTTTGATTTTCAATTAAGGTGATCTCATGGGGATCATGCTTGTATTTACCCAAACTAAACCCCTTTTAGTCACACCTATGAAGGTATGTCTTGATGAAGGAGGGTTTGTCTAAATAAGAAAACCTAGTGGTATATGGGTGAGGATAGAAGTTGTTGAGGGTACTTGTCAAAGGCTTGTCAACTCTTTCATAGATAAAATAGGTTTGATAAGAGGGATATCTCAAGGATGTGATTGCTCCTAGATTGGGATCATACCCTAGTTGGTTGGTAATCTACCCATACTCATGAGGGGTAGGGAAAGCATCAAGAGGTAAGAGGTGGTATTCTCTTAAAGAAAGATTTTAGAAGGTTGATTCTAAGGAGTCAGTTATTGGTATTTTCTTAAAGGAGAGAGATGTACTAGTAGATGCCTCTCTAGAAGAGGAAGAAATGGTTTCTTTAATAGGTGATGGAAGTAGATCTGGTTTGGATGAATATATGGTAGAGGATGGGAAAATAACATCATTAGGTTGATACATTACATTGCATGCCATAAAAGGGCTTAGGTCAGCTTGTATAGTAATCACTTGGCCCTCATGTTCAAATTCAACATAATGATGTAGGGTAGAGGGGACACAATCCATGGCTTGGATCTAAGGTCATCTAAGTAAGACATTATACTAAAATTCCCCCTTGACCATAGAAAATTTTAGGGAATATATGTGGTCCTAAAAGAATGTGGAGGACAATAGTTTCTAAGGTAGTGGCCATGGTCTCATTGAAATACTAAAGTATAGTAGAGGTATTAGACATGATGTTGGTAGGTAGCTTAAGTTGGTTATAGGTATGGGATGAGATGATATTGATATTAGCCCCACCATAGATCATTACTTACTTAATGTAGTTTTGGTCAATGTAGGTAGTGATAAAAAGGGGAGGATCAGGGTCCTCAAAATGGGTAGAAGGTATCTATGAGTCTTTAAAGGTGATAAGAGTGGAGAGATGTAGAGTGCCAACAAAGGCCTCAATAGGTTAGGTATCACCAGGTAGAACCTCAGTGGCTTGTAATGCCTCAATTAGTGCTTGGTGATGATGAGGTGAGGTGGAAATGAGTTCATAAAAAATCATCTTGGTAGGGGTTTGGTGCAGTTGCTTAAGGACCACTCACCTAATTAATTTAGAAGGGTTTGATTTGATGGTACTCAAGATAGTTATTTTAGGTTGGGGTGATAGTAAAAAGGCATGGGTTTCACCAAGTTCAGAGCTAAAAGATGGGTATGTCCAATGAGTGGACACTTTAGCTTTTCCCTTATACTTCTATTGTGCTCAAATAATAACATTAATAGTGTGGGAAGGGGGATAGTAGATGATTAGTTTGGTTGTTCATCACTTTTAGGTGAGAGTGAGGATGTAGTGAAAGTTGGGCTTTGGTTGGTTGCTAAAGTGACAAAATGGTAGCTAAAATTTCATATAATAATAGATCACCTTCCTAATAAATCTGATCAACAATATGTTGGAAAACCTTATAGTTCTCTATGTCATGTCCTGGGGTATAATGGTAGGATAGATTCAATTGTCATCAAACCAGTTTGCTTTGGGGTTAGAGGGGTTAAAAGGTTTGATGGGTGGAAGGTTTAAGGTAGATTTTTGTAATAACCTATGCAAAATGGTTGAATAGGATTTGATATAAGGTGATGTCATACTTAGAGGGGGAGGATTTATAAAAGTAGGCCTCCTTATGGGGGGAGTAGGTTTTGGGTTAGTTTTGGTAGTTAGTCTTAGGTGAGGTTGGTGGGTAGATTCCCTATTGGAGATAGATGGTTGGGAGGTAGAAGGTATAGAAGAAGAATGTTTGGGCATATATGGGAGGGTAGAAGCAACTAGGTTATCTAGGAAAGAAGGCTTGGTATAGGTATTGATGGATGTTTTTATAGAAAAGGAGGTAGGTTTACTAGATGAAGAATAGGTAACTGAGAGGGTGGAGGGATGGGGTCCCAAAATAAAAGGTAACTAGGAAGGGAGTTATCTAGATTTGGTGTGTGGTCTGGTCTTGGATACTTTTATGCTCATGCTTACTTTGTTTGGTAATTTTTTGGTCAAGGTAGATGGAGAAAGATCCAATTTTAAAGGTGGATGTCTAATACTAGGTGTAAGAAGGATTCCTAAGGTCTAGGTAGATTTCATGAGGAGGGAATGGGATGATATGGGTGGAGGTGGGTGAAATGGCCTTATGATGGCTTCTTTGAGAAATGAAGGTGATGGATCTACAATGGGTATAGATATACTGGGAAATTTACTTTAGTGGGAGAGACCTAGATGATGCCAAGAAGTGGCTCTATCCATGTTAGGCTAAGAGAAAAAGTCCATTTTTTGAACTAAACAAGAAAAGGGTTTATATACTAGTTTTATACCTTGGGCATTTGGTTTAGAAGAAAGTCTGATAGGAAGGGGAGAAAAAAGAGGTGTAACCTCATCCTTATCTTTATGCAAAGGGGAGATGGTTGGTAGAGGAAGGTTATGAGTTGATGTTTTTTCTCTAGGCACCACCTCCATAGAAGGAATGATTGGTTGATTGGTTGAAGGTGGTGTGACTATAATTGGCTCATTGGGTAAATCTATTGATGTGGGTCTCAAGGATGCCATGACCTTCATGAATGAATCCATGGTAAATGGTAGCTCCTCAATGTCAATTTATGACTCTAAGGAAGGTGGTTTTTGTTCCTCACTCAAAGGAGTAGGTGAATTTTTTGGGGAGGTAGTGGTTCATCCATAATTGGACTATCAAGAACCATATTAACTTTATGAGTATCGTGGGAGCATTCTACTTGGTTTCTTTCTTCTTTTGATAGAGGGTGATTAGGAAAAGCTTTCTTGAAGATATCAAGAGCATGGTTCTGAAGTGCATTGGGATTGTCAAAGGCAAGTTCCCCCTTATCAATAAGGGATTAGATAATGCCTTTAAAGCTATTGCACCTATTAACATCATGCCCAACTACATGGTGGAAATAACAAAGATCATTCTCATTTTACCAATTTGGGGGAGGATGAGAAGAATAAAATTGCTATGGGGGTTTAATTGTTATAAGTTGTATGAGATTGGCCTTCAATATTTTTTCCAAAATTGAGACATAATATTCTCCCAATGGGATAAACTACTTTGGGTTATTTCAATTTGGGTTTTTCAAGTTTTAGTTTGGAAGATTAGAAGAGTTTTGTTGACTAATATTTGGTGGAGGGGTTGTCTTAAGGATAACTATATTCACAATTACCTTTCCCTTGGTTCCCATATTGGTTTGGTTACCAGGTTTGGAAGAAGAAGTCTCATTGGTTTTGAAGGTGGAATTCTTATTATGTAACTTCAATTCAACTTCATTTATGGCTCTATTTTCTAATTGTCATGCCATGGTAAAGGCTTTATCAAAAGGCCTAAAACTCTAGACACATACGGTGGAAGAGATGTGCTTTGCACAAGCATAATCAAAGAGTTAGATCAATTCTGGTTGAGGTAATGTGAATGATAATTAGTTGGTGAGACTTCTCTAATGAGCTACGAAATCAACTAAAGACTCATCATCAAATTAGCAGATTGCATAAATAATAGTAATCAAAACCTTCTTGATATGTTGATCAAGAAATGGTTTAAAAACATCTAAGCTAGTTGGTTGAAAGAAAAGATATAATTTTTGGTAATGGTACTATACCAGTCCAAAATTGGGCTAGAAAGTGACATGGGAAATGTGTGCAAAAGAAGAGAATCATCATAAGTGATCATGTAACAAGAATGCCTAAATTCTCTTAAATGTTATCAGGGATCTTCTTTACTATTGAATTTAGTAAATTTAGGACGTTTCCATTGGGTCAGATATGGCCCGATAGGGATTGAAGGATGAATTGGTTCATTACTAATTTGATCATAGGACAAGAGATTATGGGGTTCAAAAATGGATGACTCTAGGTTTGTCATATTATCCATGATCATTTTCATTAGATCCATTTATGGTGATGGACTTCGAGGATTGTAGGGCACAAATTATGGATGAGAGGGGATAATATATTAGTAATTCATTGGTGGTTGGGAGATTTTCCCATATTAATAGGTAGGTATAGATAGATGGGTTGAAGGTATATGGGGATAGGTAGTAGTTAGTGGTTGAGTGATGTGGGAATTTCCTTGTGGGTTAGAGACATATCTAGGATTGGGTATGGCTAGAAATTATTGAGAGGTGATTATAGGTTGGGCGAAAGATATATAAGGGTAAGGGGTAGTTGGTGGTTGGGTAACATGGAGATGCCCTTATCGCTTAGGGACATAATCTAGTTTGGATAAGGTTGGTAATTATTGAGAGGTTATTATAGGTTGAGTAAGAGTCATGGTTATGTTAACAATCAAGGGAGAGGTAGTGACTTTGGTACATGTAGGAGGTGTAGTGGTAGGTATGGTCATTACCAGATTCTTAAAAGGGGTAGTGATTAAAAAATCAAGGTAGGTAAAAAGATGGTTTGACCTACCAATGGTAGGCACTCCCAAGGTAAAAGAGTCAATGGTAGGGGTAGAAAGGGTAAGGGAAATAATTAGTTGGATGGGTAGATTTTCCCCCATGGTGTCAAAGGGGTTGGTGGATATAGATGTTGGGGTAGATAAAGCTTGGGTAGTAATAGTGGCTATCAAAGGATCCAACATAAAATGGGATGGCATGTTGTAAAGAGGCTCTATAGGTGGGGTTGAGATAGGGGTTCTGTGATGCAAAGTATTAAGATAATGTTGTAAGGTGATTGGGTTGTTATCCAAAAGGGAAGAAAAGTAAAAATCATCCTGAGGAACAATCTCAGGGATATGGGAAGATTCAAAAGGGTGAGATGAACTCTTTAAATTTGATTGATAGTCATCCATGGAAGAGGAGGTGGAAGAAATGATGGGTCTTGACTTGCCAATTATCTTCGTTGTTGCCAAGTAACTACCATATAAGGCTATAAGAGAAGTAGAAATAAATGATTTTAGAACTCAACATAGAGAAAGCTTAAAAAAAATCCAATGAAAATTCAACACAAACTAAGGTAATTAAAATCCTATGATTGATTAATTATCTCATTGTTTGGCTTATGCCTTATTGTGAAGAATGTGTATTAGATTGGTTTGTATATTAGGTACTAGATAAGTAGTCTAAAGATGCTTTCGGGTTAATTTTGATATTAAAAAAGAATTTATATTGGAATAAATACATGGCTTGGTATTGAGGACTACCCCCTCACTTCACAGTCCCATAATGATAAGGGTGTCAGGTGCTTAGCCAATATATATTGATATCTAGAGTTTATACTCAGCCAGAGAGTTGAGTTGTTCCTCCCATTGGTGATGAAATCCAAGTATGACCACCAAGTAGGGTAAGGTGATTCATTGAGTGGTAAAATCCTAGGTGGTCCTTGTCTCAAGTATGTTATGATGTTTTCTTAATTTCATGATTTGGTTGTGTAACATAAGTGGACTACGCTTAATCCTGATGCTATTTAATTAAACTAAGTGAGATTATAAGAAACATGCAATCAATGTATGCAATAAGTTTTAAAACCCAAATGAATTTTTTAGATTTTGATTTTGAGCACATAAATAGAGATAAAAGTATATTGATATAGAAAAAATAAAACCCAAATAAAGACTAGGGTCCCACTGGGTATGACAGAATGTTTCAGTCAAATTTTGCTATTATTTAGAAGAAGATAGTAAAACTAGAAATACAAGTTATGGTAGAAATATCTAACAAATGGTTCACATGTTGAATCACAAGATTGTGAAGAACTCCTCTTTGGTTGGGGAGGAAAACCTATAGATAAGACATTACTAAATAAAATTTGTTCATTAGACAAGTAGCTATGTGGATTTCCTAGCACTTGCTAGATTTAAAAAGCATGGGCTTCCTTAGGGGCTATCAATCTACCATCTTTAAAATAATTAAGTTTATAAAATTGAATAGAAGGTATTTGCATCAATAATCAAAATCTATTTGAGACTGAATAATGAGGATATGCTTGATAAATTAGATAGAATAGAAATGATTTAATTAATGAGAAGTTGATTAGTACTAGTAGGGGGAGGTGTGATTTAGAGAATCTGGTAGAGTTTGAAGAATAGGCAAACGCTCAAGAAGAAGGATCTAGTTAGAAAAGAAAGGGAATTTTAGCTTGCTAGTTTTTAACATACAATAGGTGACCATTGATGGCTAGACTGACCATCAATGGTTAGGTCTAATCATTGATGGTTAGGATGACCATCGATAGTTGACTATCTAATTTTGGACTTATCAACAGTTGGTGACGAGATTCAAAAAATTAATTATGAGAGTTTGGTGCAGGGTCCATTAATTTCAAAAGGGATAAAAATAGATAAATGATAGTAATCAAATATTTGACTCACCAAAAATAGATTGGTTGATTGGTAGATGTTGTTAATTCATAGGTGTAATTTGGTTTGATTCTAGTAAAATGACAATGCCTAGAAACTTAATCTAAGAGGCAATGATAGATTGGCTCTCTCAAGTAGATTAATAATGATGCTTGATAATGTTGAATGACCTATAATAATAAAAACTTTGAGTACCTGAGCTCTTGATAATAGTTGTAGATGGATTGATCTCTTGTTGCTCTCCTCTTCTTATAAGGAAGGGCCAAAGACACAAGTAGAAGTTTAAGAGGTGCTTATAATTATAAATCACTCGTGCAAGGGCTCATGAGAATATTTTCATAACTTATATTTAGAAAAGATAAGTAGTTATTTGTTGGTGTTTACATGCTTATTTGCATGTAAAAGCCTAGACAGTGGGGCCTAACTATCGATGGTTGTCCTGACCATCAATGGTCAACTCCATTAGTCAAAATTATCCTAAAAGGGTGATTTTAAGTTTGATCAATTGATTAGTTAAAATAAAATGTTTTTTTTTTTAAAGGATCCAAGGATTTGTTTGGAGGTTTAATATTTGGTATCTAATGTGCAAGATTTTGGTGTCTATAATGGACATCTCTATTTTTTTCCTTCTTCACTAGTGCATCTACTCTATTCAACACTTTCCTCAGAGGACTCATATGTTTTTCCCTTAGGGGTTTATTCCTTAAATTTTTTTCCTTCATCCACTTCTTTTTCTTGAAGCTTTTCAATCTTCACCTCTAGGGTAATTCCATCACTGACAGTGTTGCCTTGTTGCTACTAGGGTTCCTCTATTATCTCTATTTATTTTTCCAAGGCACCAATATTGCCTTATTTTTATTTAGGTGCCCCTTCACTACTTGAGCACACCTCTTGTATAGATTCTCTACCTTATTGGTGGGGGCATTGGGAACTTGATTGACTACGTCAATGATTGGTCTTACACTTGCAAGAACCTTCTTAGACTTTTTCTCTTCTTGAGCTTCTTCTTTTTCCTTAGAAAGTCTATGATTCTCTTCAAGTGCAAGCACCTTCTCAATGTCTTCCTCATTGAATCCTATTTTCTTCCACACCCTTTTCTTATCCTCTTCTATTTATGGAAGTAATATGGAGGTTTATTCATTGGATGAGGATCTTCTTGGTTCTTATGCTTCTTCAAGTGTGGTCATTGTGCCACTTTGGAGGGCCTCTTATACATCCTTAGTTCTTGGCTCCTCTTCATCTTCTATCTGTAGAATGTATGTCCCTATTCTTTCTTATTCAATCTTCTCTACTCTAGGCATAGGGGTCACCACCACCTCCATCTCTAATAGAGTTATGGTAAGGAATGCAAATGGTCCCTTAGTTTTCTTCTTCTTGTGTTTCTTGCTTAAATAAACACTCTCTAACATGAAGGTCACTCACTTCTTAGGAGCTGGGGGTATTATTTGTTTTCCATAGGCAATCTTCAACTTAATTCACTTAATAATCTCCTCAATTTTCTATCACCTTTTAATTTGGAGAGTCTTCTCTTGCATTTTTGGCATAACCTTTCCTTCCTCACTGACTAGGAGGGGGTGATCATCATCTTTTTTAAGATCAACACCCTTATTTCATGGCTTCATTTCACAATAAAGGTTGAATATGTGCCAATTCATTATCTCCCTTAAGAATGGATGGAGTTCCATCCTATCAAAGTCATCTTCCTCATCTTTGGTGGCCTTGGCTCCAAGATATAAAAAATGGCACCTTAATTTACTCTTATCTTGATCCATGATCTTAACTAGGATCTCTAACTATTACATGTTGGGAATCCTCCTTAGTTCTATTATGAAATATTTGGTAGATAGTTGCAAAAACATTCATAAGGCAATTTGAGCCAACTAGACAGGTTCAAATCCATGAGCATAAGGTGCACTACACAAAAGTGCTACATAATGGAAAATGTTGTCATTCCTACTAAATGTTTGGGGAGATCTTGAGGAATGTGGCATTCAATCCTAATGTCCTTGAATAAATTTTATACTACCATTTTACCCTTGTCTTGTATTTCTATCAGAAGCTAGGTGGGAAAATGAATTATTGATACGTCATTGCATTAGACTAATTCTAGGGTGGGAACACCCAAAGGTTGTCATCATCTCTATCTAGCACACTGATCTCCTCCATCACTATCAATATCATTAGATACCCCCACCTAAAGGTTTTGTGTGTTTTGTGACTCTCCAATGTATTTTTAGCAATCTCCTCGATAATGAATTTGGAGATGTTAAACTTCACCTCTTGCAGCGTATGGTGGGAAATGCACAATTAGGTCTTACTAATGTCAAACCATTAATTGCCAAGACATAGTTTAGATCTAACCAAGTGCATAGTTACCCTTATGTTATGCTCCTAGATGTCCTTAATAGGGAACATGAATCCTAACTTTTAGTATCCCAAGAGCTTTGTGACCATCTCAACCTCAACATCATCTTCCATCATCTAATGGATGTCTACCCCTATGCCTAAGAGTCTTGTGATCCTAATGTTGAGGTGCACTAAGATCATAATTTACTACCCTATTAAGTAAAACCTATCATTGTGTATGTGTGAGAGAAAGAATTTCACTAATTCCTTCTACTTGCCAAAGCTTGGTAGCTCAAATAGTTGAGTTACATAAGTGGTTGCCAATTTATCTCAGATGGAGACATCAAAAGTGTAGTGCCTACCTTCATATTCTTCCCTATGTCCACCATCCAATCTTAGTTCAACTTCTATGCATTGCTCCCTATGTGGTGGTTATAATCTTTCAATTTGTAAATGTGGGAAAAGGATACCCACTTCTCCCTCACCATGAACTTAGGGGGAACTGCATCTCTCTATAAGTAAGTTTTGCACTTATGTGTTTATCACTATGAATCTAATGCCTTCTACCAGATGCACCTCTCATTTCCTATTAGTTTATTATTTTACAATCTATACTTTATTGGCATCCTTCTATGCTTATGATGAACATGTAATTAACCTTTTCTAACCCATTTTAAACCAACTGATGTTAAAGTATGGTTGGTTGATCCTTCTAAATCCCTTAATGGTGGTTGGTGATTCTTCAAAATCTTAGGATCTAAAATTATGTCTTTGGCTCTTGATCTTCATGCATCATTAATGATGGCCTCATCATTCTATAGATCTTCTACTACCCTATTTTCTCTCAATTTCTCTCCACTCACCTCCTTTCCAATTTGAATCAGAATGTAATCTTATTCTTTGTTCAACCATTCTCTCTTGGGGGTTATGGATGCTTTGGTTCTCTATGGTATTATTTTATGGTTTTTAGGTGGCTTTGGTCCTATTCAGCTTTGTGTTCTATTTTTAATTTGCACAAGGTTTGTAACCTATTATAGTCTACCATTCACTCCTTTATACCCTATTTCTAGATACCTCATTAATGGTTGGTAATCAATGACTTGGTGATGTGTGGATTTCTTAATATCTTCTAAACCCATGAAATCCACAAAAATCCACTACAAAATTCTCATTTATTATAGATCTTGGTACTTCTACCATCACAACATTAAACTTTCTTAATGATTTATTTAGTGAAGTGATAGGTGATTCAAATGGTCACTTCCCATCAGCCATTAGGTGGGTGTCATATATATTTATGATATTTCTCTTGAACTTTATTCACTTTATTGTGACCTTCACCCTTCTTATGGCAACTTAAGTGTAATGCTTCACATGAATGCAATTTATCCTCCTTAGTTCTATCTCTTTTTAGTGCTTCACTTTATTACAAATACACATCTTTTTCTTGGTTGATTTCTCTTTACTTCCATGTCTCTTACTTTAGCCTTCCCTAACCCATACAAATCCTTGCCCTAGTCCTCCACCACTTCATTCTTTCTTCTTGATTTCCTATGCACTAACATCTTGTGCACCTCTCTTCATCAACTTGTAGTCAGATTTCAAAAACTAGAAAACTTCATGCACCTAAAACATAGGTGTCTAGCCTTAGGTGCTTAAAAAGTGACTGTGCTTGACTCACCTAACTATATTTATGCATGTAAGTTCTAAAATAGTTATCCTATGGTCTTGAAAATGCCACGTTTATCAATAAAAGTGAAATAATCATAAGGAAATATTTGGCTTGTGCCAATTTTCATTATGGTCAACATAAAGCAACTAACTTATGATCAGAAAGTCAGTGTCTGATGGTGAAAGTGACATCCTATTGACTATAGGGATTCAATATATTGCCATTAAAATGTCTAGGGATCATTTCACCCATCAACATGCATAACTTACATGCACTGGTCTCCAATATATTATGGATGATATAAGGTCCCATCCACATAATCTATAATTCATCTAGGTACTTGAGGTACTTTGAGTCATATAGCAAGACTAGTGTACCTTTGGTAAAAACCTTGCACTTTATGTGTTTCTCATGCTAGAGCTTTTGACATGCCTTCTCTATTTGTTGGCTTCATCTTGTTTAGATGCATGTCTCATCTAAGCATTCCAAGTCTTCTAGGCATGCACTCAAAGAGTTTTAGTCATCCAATTGACTAATACACATTATGCACAATGAGGCAACAAGAAATTCCATGGGTAAAATGGTCTCTATGCCAAACACTAGTTTAAATGGTTTAGCCTTGTACAGGCACTTATGTGTAGTATGATAGACCCATAATACTACTAACACATGATCATCCCAATATTTATGACCAATGTTATATATATATATATATATATATATATATATATATATATATTTGTTAGGCATGCTCATAATATCTTATTAAATGCCTTAGTAGTCCCATTTACTTGGGGATGATAAGGTATCATCTTATGGTGCACCAACATATATTCAATCGGTAGGATCTAAATGGTTTCATTGATGAAGCATGTGTCATTGTCTTAATTCAATCTAAATGGGCATCCATAATGATTGATGATATTCTCCTAGATAAACCTTATTGTGGTGGTGGTTGTATAATCTTTGGTTGTCACTACCTTGACCCGCTTGGTAAAGTAATATGTGGCCACCAAAATGTATTGTGTGCTTTTACACCTTGTAATGAGAGTAATAGGCCTAATAAATTCAATGACCCATTTTTAAAATGGTGCCTAGGCAAGGATGGGGATGAGAGGCATCTCATACCAGTGGTTGGGCTTTTTCATATTATACTAGATGTCACATGCTTTGGTGCATTCTTTAGCATCATAGAATAGAGTTGGCTACTATAAACCTCATTTTAGAACTTTATGTATCATAATGTTTCTAGTTTAATGGCCTCTAATAATCCCCTCATGTGTAAGACTAAGTCTTGTTCATGCTCTAAGTCACATTAGTGCAAGACCTCATCTTGGCTCAACTTATATATTTCAATGTCAATGAGTTAAAAAGGGGTAGCACAAATTATGAGTTACTTCTTCTAATTAGTTATCATAGTTTGGGGCATAGATCTAGATATTAGAAATATGATAATCTCTTCCAAGTCTTTGGGGTTGTGTTAGACCCTATAAATTCATGCATTAGGAATATCATCTTTAATAGGCACTATTACATTACCAAAGTTGATGTGAGATAGATGGGCTTGGCTCAAGTTTTATTTTCTAGGTTTTAATATAGTAGAGAACTAAAATTCTTGAAATAAAACAATCCATTGAAAAATATGCCCATGGAAAATTGGCTTCTTTACTAGGTACTTAAGTGCCTTGTGATTAGTGAATAAGATGAAGGGAGTCTCTAATAAGTAATGCTAGAATGTGTATAAGGAATAGACTATGCCAAGCACCTCATGCTCAAATGTGGTGTAGTTTTATTTTACCTTGGTTAGTTTTTTACTTGTAAAAGAAATGGAATGGTCCATTTTGCCTTCACTTGGTTGTGCCAAAATGACACCGATCATAATACTAGATGCATCAATGTAGACATGGAATGGAGTAACCCAATCAGTAAATTATAATATCAACACGCTTGTTATTTTTATCTTGAGGGTCTCAAATGTATTTTCCTACACTTCACCCAAATAGAATGCATCATCCTTTTATAAAATATCTTCTAGTAGCACTATAATCTTGGCATAGTTCCTTATGAACTTCCTATTGTGCCTAAAATAACCAAGAAATTCACAAATGTCTTTCTATTTTGATGGGGTTTGGAGATGAAGGATCATTACAATATTTTCTAGATTAACAAGTAGACCATCCTAGCAGACTATGTGCTCGAGTAAAGTGCTAAATGACATTATGAAAACACACTTCTTTACGTTCAAATAAATTTGCAAATGCTTACACTTTTCAAACATAAGGCATAATTTGTCATACTGATCCTTCACTAAGCCATACATAGCTAGTCATCTATGTATACTTAAAGGAACTTATGAATGAATTCTTTTAAAATGGTGATCACAACTTAGGAGAACATAAATGGTGTATTCTTAAATCCAAAGGGCATCACATTGTAAGAAAAAAAAATCCCATTCTATCATAAAGGTAGTTTTTGGCTTGTCTTCCTCATCAATCTGGAGTTGATGGTATCCTAAGAAACCATTAGTAAAGGTATATATATCACAAGCTACGATTCCATCTAATACTTTGTTAATGAATAGAGTTGGAAAGTGGCCATTTATGTAGGTGGTATTCAACAATATGTAGTCAACATAAATTTGGATGTGTTTATCCTTCTTGATACTAATGACCATGGGGTTAACCCATTCATATTAGTTCAAAGGGTAGATAGTGCATGTGGATAGAATACCATCAATCTCTATTTTAACATTGATACAAATATTGGGGTTCTTCTTGTAAGGTCACTTTTTTATCAGTCTTGTATCATTGACTAACTTGATGCTCATATTCCCAAGGGATGGGTGTGTGCCTTTAATGTCTCTATAGTTCCAAGGGAATTATTGACACTTAGATTCATACCCTTAAGGAAATGCTTAGATCTCCTCATCCAAGAGGCACAATGGAAACATCTCTCTTATTTTTTGTGATAATTTCATTGAGATGAATATCTAGATAAGGGGTTAGATCCCCTCGATGCACCTTTAAATCTCTCTCTCTAGCTTAACAATTGTGTATGAAAAGGGTTAAGGAAAACAACTAAGAAACCAAGTAGTGATGTACCAATGTATAATTTCATCCTAATTGACTGAAACTACTACTTGAAGACTAGCAAGGTGACTCTCACACAAGACTCACAACAGAGGATTCATTGTTACATCAATGCTTCATATGCTAGATTTAGGAAGGTACATGATTCTTAATAAGGGAGTGAATGATTCCAAAGAGGGATATAATCATGTACCACTTCTAGGATATCTCTACACAGAGAAAAGAATACTATAAATGACCTATAATAATCTATTTTTAAAAAATTGGTAGACCATCAAGAGTACAAGCTAGAAAAGACAATCTTTCACTAAACTAGACTAACAATATTCAAGTCATTACTAAATATTACAACACATGAGTGGCAAAAAAACTTTTATATTTCTTCAATAGTTTTTCAAGTAAAAATCTAGCTAGATTTTTCCCAATAACCAGTATAGGTTCCTTAAATGAGCCAAGAGAATGCATATTTATAACTTTGAAAAGTGGAGCAAGCAAAGGAAGTCCAAAGGTCACTTGGACATATGTCACCTTGAGAGAATGAGTTCAATTTGCATGTGAAAGAGAGGTGAGCTGATCTATGCCATGCCAGGAGTCTACTCATTCAAAACCAGTCATAAGAATGGCAAAAAGTGGAATAAAACCTTCATAATTAGCATAGGTAACTACCTCCAACCTGCCTAAAATAACCCCAATCATCAACCTATCTATTCTTTGCTTGTTCTACCTACACCAAATGCTCAGGATATTTCCATTTTTGACCTCCATATTTTCCCTAAAGTTCTTTCCAAGCCTTTTTTTGACTCCAATGGCTACTTTCTATAGTTTGAAATTGATACTTGTGGGTCCATCACCTTCTTGGGTATTTATTTTAGACATTTATTTCCCTTAGACTTCTATTTCCCTCAAAAAATATTTCCAAAATAATTCATTCCTTAAACACTTTTCACGTGGTCACCTTGTTTAGTCACCTTTATCCTTCAAATTTTTTGGTCTTGGAACTTTTCCCAAAATAATTCATTCAAGATTTTTCTTGGAAATTCATGCAGATAATTTTTTCAAACAATATTTTGAGCCTTTTTTTTCCTTTGTATCAGACAAAATGTCTGAAAGAATTGGGCTTTGACCACTTTTTGATGTAGATAGGTTTTCTAAAAGAATTCCTTGGATAATATTTTTGAAAGAATTCCTTTAGATTTTCTTTTTGGCCCTTTAGACTTTTGTCTTTTTGCCCTTTAACTAAAATAAATGGTCCTTCAACCAAAATAAATGGTCATTTGGCAATCTTTAAATGACCCTCCATGAAATTTGAAGTGCCTTTCAAACCTTTTTTAAAGTACCTTTCCACCTTCCTACAAATGCCCTTAAAAAAATTTAAGTGCCCTTTAGAACTTGTAAACTACCCTTTAGAAAAGTTGAAAATGATCCCTTAACCTGAAAAGGTCCTTCTGGGAAATTGTTTGAACAATTTTCTTGAAGGAATTAGTCTTCATCTTTGAGAAATTTGTCTCAGACAAATTGTCTAGAAGAATTTGACACTTGGCTGAATGAAAAGTCCAAAAGAAATAACACTTAGTTAAAAATAAAAGACCCAAAAAGATTATTATGAAAAGGCTTAGCAAAAGACCAAAACTTAACTTTCCAAAAGAATTAGACTTGTACATTTATTTCAAACTTTGTCAAATAACACTTCTTCAAAAGAAAATCCACATATTGGTCAAGCTTTCCAATAGGGGTACCCAATTTTGACTCAAAGGACCAAAATTTGGTCAACAAATCGATCACTCATAGGGGTAGTATGCCTAGTATAGTAACCATACCAATAGTTGAATTATTCCATTGATCATGGAGTCATCTAAGGACACTCAAACAAGGAAGCATTGTCCATGACTCAAAAACTGATCAACAAGAAAACTAGTCACCACCTCAACCACACAAAGGGAAAGGACACACACAAAAAGAAAGAAAAATCACAAGACATACACATGTGCATAAGTACTTAGGGGGAAAATAAGACAAAATTAAAAGGAAACTAATATGTACATATATCATGATATGTTTCTCCTCCTCTCAGATCAAAGAGGAAGCTTCTTAGGTCTCTTTCATGATAAGAAACCTCATGGTGGTAACTAGGTAGCTTGTTAGAGTGATAACTTTGGTGATTCACCCTTATTGTTTCCCACTTTTATTGAAATGTATTCCAATTTATTAGACTCAAACATTTCCTCAACCTTCATGCTTCTATTCTACTCTTTGAGACATGTCTCATGTTGGTTTTTCATGCTAGTGTAGTCCATCAATGGGTCAATGGTTGTTATCTCATCATCATAAGATTCATTTAGATCATGGTCGTCTTGGTATGCATCATAGACAAACTTGTAATTTTCTATCCTTTTTATAAGATGATAAAACTAATTTCTTGATTCATCATGGCTCTCTTGAGGAAGGGTGGCTAGTATGATGTTTGAGCTGAAACAAAAAAATTTTAGTGCATCCCAAAAATCATCATTTTCTTGTTCAACATCTCTTTCTTCAATGTCTCTATCAAACCAATGTGATCCCTCTCCTTTATATTCACAAAAAATAATATTGATCTTCTCAAAAACATTCTCTTGAACCTCATTCAGCTTAGGTCCCATGGCTTATTCACTATCTTCATCAAAGTAATAAGAAGGTTTATCAAACAAAGGGAAAGAGAGCTCACCATGCTTACATTCTCCATCTAATGTTGACATGTGAAGTTTGTCTATCTCATATTCATATTGTTAGAAAATTTTCATTTATTTATGACCTTTATCTTCTCCTTGAATCATGCCACCTTCAAGAGTCACTTCTTCAACTTTATTCTCATGAAAACCTCCTAGAATAGCTAGCTCTTGAAATATGATTTGACTACATTTTTAATCTTTGATAATGCCTTCCACATGATGCTCATGATGATGATCACCATGATTATTCTCATGGGGAGTACCTATAATTATTTCATCTTCATCATCACTCATAATAGCTTCTTGATTAGCCAAATAATACATTTTCTCTTGCTCACTTACCTCCCTAAAAATAGGTTCTTCTTTAGAAGGAAATGAAGTCAAGGGTGAATGGATAAGTTCATGAGTTTTAAATGCAGGAGTTAGAGTATGGAAGGTAATTGAAAGTGAAGGAAGTGAAAATGGAGTTTTCAATGAATGAGAGGACTTAGGAATGGACTTTGAAAAGAGGCAACCATTGGTGAGATCAAAATTAGATTGGGAATGAGAAGTGGGGTGTTCTTTGAGAAGCTCATGAGGAAGAGGAAGTAAACCTTGGGATAAAATCAATTGATTCTCTTTCTTCCACTTGAATATAACTTCATCCACATCAGATTTAGATTTATAACTCTCTTTAATGGGTGTAGATAGGGTGTGTTTAGATATGGGATCTTCTATTGGGTCTAAACCTTCTATTACACCTTGACTAAGCAACCTCATTCTTGACTCTAATTATTCAATATACTTTGATAGATTCTCTTGGAAGAGTATTTCTTGGAGATCATATGCATCATCATGATGAGGAATATGAGAGGTGACATGTAAAAGAAGAGATTTCTTGAGGAAGGGTTGGAGTGACTTGAGGAGGACTAGCTTCATTTTCTATTTCACACTCTTGAACAATACTCTTCTCTTCTTTCTTACCCCATGATTCCACTATTTCATTCCAACTCATGATCTTAGGATTGGACCTATATTATTTAAGATAGGTATCAAATTCATCTTTCTCAAGGTCTTGAGCTAGTTCATAATAGACATTTCTCCAACTTAAAAACTTGACATCATGTTGAAGGACTTGAGGAGGTTGAGGGAGACTAGGAAGATTTTGCACATGCATAGGAAGAGATTCTTGAGGATGGATGTGTTATTTTCCAAAGGAAATAGGATTACATATTTCAAAGGAGGGATCACAGTCTAATGAATTGAAATAGTTAGTTTCCATAGAAGTTTGTTCTAATGTCCTTTGGTTTTGGATTGATTGGTGCAAAGGATTAACAACAAGAGTAGTTAATGCATTAAATAGGTTAGAAGTTTGGCTCATTTTATTTTGGTGAGAAAGAGCTATTTGATAGAAAGGATTTGATGTATAAGAGGAGGGTTTCTTTTGAATAGGAGAAGGTGGCTTTAGGATGGAAAAAGGCATACAAGGCTAATTGCCTTGAATGGATTGATTCTTCCATCTTACTAGTTTCTCCTTCATGGATTGCATAGCTTGAGCTTGCCTAAACAAGCACTCTTCCTTGTACATAAGCTCTTACTAATACCTATTTTGTCCATTCAGCCTATCTATCTCAACCATTTGCTTCTCAAACTCCAACATTATCTCCTTATCACTATTAGATTGACTAGGAGAATGAAAATTAGGAGAGCTACTTGAGGTGATTACATGAACAACATGATCTTGATAAAAATAATATGAAGGAACAAAAGGTCCATACTACTTATAAATGGGATTATACATACCAAATATTATTTTATTCATGCACTAGGGCTACTTGACCAACTGATTCAACTCAAAGTCACCATTGATGTTGATTAAAATGCCTCCAAAGATTTATTGGTTGAAGAACACACCAATAATTCCTCGACTCCTTGGAAAAATAGTCCCATTAGGCATGCCAAAACTATTAAAAATTAGATTCATACCCTTGAGGAGATACTCAACTCTCCTCATCCAAGTGGCACAATGGAAACATCTCTCTTGTTATGGGTGACAATTTTGTTGAGATGAATCTCTAGAAAAGGTAATAACTCCCCTTGATGCACTTTTAAAGATCTCTCTCTCTAAGTTAACAATTGTTTATGAAAAAGGTTAAGGAAAAAAACTAAGAAACCAAGCGGTGATGCACCAATGTATAAGTATCAAGGTGATTCTCACACAAGACTCACAACTTAGGATTTATTGTTACATCAATGTTTCATATGCTAGACTCAGGAAGGTATATGATTCTTAAAAATGAGTGAATGATTTCTAAGAGGGATATAATCATGGACCACTTCTAGGATATCTCTACACTTAGAAGAGAATATTAGTAATGACCTACAATAGTATCCTTTTTGAAAATTAGTAGACCATCAAGAGTACAAGCTAGAAAAGACAATGTCTCACTAAACTAGACTAACAAGATTCAACTCATTACTAAATATTACAACATATGAGTGGAAACAACACTTGTATATTTATTCAAGATTTCTTCAAGTACAAATGTAGCCAAAGTTTTCCCAATAACCAATGGAGGCTCCTCAAATGAGCCAAGAGAATGCATATTTATAACTTTGAGAAGTGGAGCAAGCAAAGGAAGTCCAAAGATCACTTGGACATGTGTCACCTTGAGAGAATCAGTTACATTTGCATGTGGAAGAGAGGTAGGGTGAGATATGTAATGTCAAGAGTCTACTCATTCAAAAATAGTCATAAGAATGGCAAAAAAGTGGCATAAAGCCTTCATAATTGGCATAGGTAACTACCTTCAAACTACCATCCATAACCTTAACCATCGACCTGTCTATTCTTTACTTGCTTTGCTTAAACCAAAGTGGCAAAAATATTAAATGAATTATTTTGGGAAAAGTGCCAAGACAAAAAAGTCTAAAGAAAAAAGTGTTAAAACAAAGTGGCCATGGGAAAAGTGTCCAAGGAATTAATTATTTTGGAAATATTGTCTAAGGGAAATAGAAGCCTAAGGGAAACAAATGTCCAAAAGAAATACCCAACAAGGTGACAGCCCCACAAACATTAATTTTAAACTATAGAAACTAGCCATTAGAGTAAAAAAAAGGCTTGGCAAGAACTTGTGGGAAAATATGGAGGTAAAAATGGAAATATATCAAGCAAAGCAAAGAATAGATAGGTCGATAATTGGCATAGGTAATTCATTTAATATTTTTCTTGGAAATTCCTACAGATAATTCTCTCGAACAATCTTTCAAGCCTTTTATTTTATTTATATCATAAAAAATGTTTGAAAGAATTGGTCTTTGACCTATTTTCAATGTGGACAAGTTTTTCAAAAGAATTCCTCAGATAATCTTTCTAAAAGAATTTCTTTAGACTTTCTATTTGGCCCTTCAGAATTTTGTCTTTTTTCCCTTCAATAAAAAGAAATGGTCCTTTGGTAATTTGTAAATGACCCTCTAGGAAAGTTGAAGTTCCCTTTAGACCTTTTTTAAATTACCTTTCTGTAAATGCCCTTAAAAAAAATAGACGTTCCCTTCAAAAAAAATGAAGTGCCCTTTACAACTTGTAAACAACCCTTCAAAAAAGTTGAAAATAACCCCTTAGCATGAAAAGGTCTACCAGGTAAATTGTGCAGATAATTTTCCCTAAGGAATTAGTATTCATCTTTGGTAAATTTATCTCAAAAAAATTGTTTGAAATAATTCGACACTTGGCTAAATTAAAATTCTAGAAGAAATAACACTTATTCAAAAAAAAGACCCAAAAGGATTATTATGCAAAGGCTTAGCAAAAGACCAAAACCAGACTTTCTTAAAGAATTAGACTTTTAAATTTTTTGTGAGATTTTTTAAAGAACACTTCTAAATAAAATCTACATACTAGTTAAACTTTCCAATAGACATACCCAATTTTCACTCGAAGGGCCAAAATTTGGTCAACAAATTGGTGACTCATAGGGGTAGTATGCCTGTTATACTGACAAGACCAATAGCCAAATTATTCCTTTGGGCATGGAGTAATCTAAGGACACTCAAACAAGGAAGCATTGGCTATGACTCAAAAATTGATCAACAAGACAACTAATTACCAGCTCAACCACACAAAGGGAAAAGACACACACAACAAGCAAGAAAACTCACAAGACACATACATGTGCATAAGCACTAAGGGGAAAAATAATAAATAAATGAAATCAAACTAATATTTACATCTATCATGATATGTTTCTCCTCCTCCTAGATCAAAGGGGAAGCTTCTTAGGTCTCTTTCCTGACAAGAAACCTCATGGTGGTAACTAGGTAGCTTGTTAGAGTGATAACTTGGTGACTCACCCTTCTTATTTACCACTTTGATTGACATGTATTGCAATGTATCACATTAAAACATGTCCTCAACCTTCATGTATCCATTCTACTCTTTGAGACATGTCTCATGCTAGTTTAGTCCATCAATGGATCAATGGTTTTTATCTCATCATCATAGGGTTCATTTGGCATATGGCCCTCTTGTTATGAATCATGGACCAAATCATTATTTTCTATCCTTTTGATAAACTGGTCAAACTGATATCTAGCTCCATCATGGATCTCTTGAGGAAGGGTGGTTGGTGTGATGTTTGAGTTGAAATGAAAAAATTCTAGTTCACCCCAAAAATCATCATTTTCTTGTTCAACATCTCCTTCTTCAATATCTCTATCAAACCAATGTGATACCTCTCCTTCTTGTTCATAAACAAGATTATTCAGCTTCTCAACAACATGATCTTGAACCTCATTAAACTTAGGTCCCATGGTCTAGTCATTGTCTTCATCAAAGTAATAAGAAGGTTCATCAAACAAAGGGAAAGAGAGCTCACCATGCTTACATTCTCCATCCAATGTTGACAAGTGAAGTTTGTCAATATCATCTTCATATTTCTAGAACATTTAAATGTATGTGTGACCTATATCTTCTCCTTGAATCATGTCATGTTCTAGAGTCACTTCTTCAAACTTATTCTCTTGAAAACCTCTTAGAATAGCCACCTCTTGAAATATGATTTGACTATATATTTCATCTTTGATAATGCCTTCCACCTCATGTTCATGATGATGATCACCATGATGATTCTCATGGGGAGTAACTATAATGATTTCATCTTAATCATTACTCATAATAGCCTCTTGATCATTAAAAAAATGCATTTTCTCTTGCTCACTTACCTCTGTCAAAACAAGTTCTTCTTTAGAAGGGAATGAAGTGAAGGGTGAATGGATAGTGTCATGAGTTTGAAATGCAAGATTTTGAGTGTGGAAGGTAATGGAAGGTGAAGGAAGTGAAAATGGAGTGTTGGATGAAGGACAGGACTTAGGAATGGACTTTGAAAAGAGGCAAACACTAGTGAGCTCAAAATTAGAATGGGAATGAGAAGTGGGTTGTTATTTACAAAGATCATTAGGAAGAGGAAGTAAACCTTGGGCTAAAATCATTTTATTCTCTTTATTCCACTTGACCAACACTTCATCCACATCAGATGTAGCTTGATAACTCTCTTTAAGGGGTGTATATGGTGTGTTTTTATATATGGGATCTTCTATTGGGTATAAACCTTCCATTACACCTTGACTAAGTAACCTCATTCTTGACTCTAATTCTTCAATCTACTTGGCTAGATTCTCTTGGAATAGTCTTTCCTAGATATCATATGCATCATCATAATGAAGATGAGTATGAGAGGTTTAACATGGAAAATAAGATGTTTATTGAGAAAGGGTGGGAGGGACTTGAGGAGGACTAGATTCATTTTACACTTCACACTCTTGAACAATACTCTTCTCTTCTTTCTTACCCCATAATTTCGCTATATCATTTCAACTCATGATTTTAGGATTCAAACTCTCTTCTTGAGGATAGGTAGAAACTTCATCTTTCTCAAGGTCTTGAACTAATTCATGATAGACATTTCTCCAACTTGGAAACTTGACATCATGTTTAAGGAATTGAGGGGGTTGAGGGAGACTAGGAAGATTTTGCACATGCATAAGAAGAGTTTATTTAGGATGGATGTGTTGTTTTCCAAAGGAAATACAATGATTTATTTCAAATGAGGGCTCACAATCTAAGGAATTTAAATAGTTAGTTTCCACAGAAGGTTATTCTAATGTTCTTTGATGTTGGATTGCTAGGTGCCAAGGATTAACAACAAGAGTAGTTAATGAATTATATGGGTTAGAAGGTTGTCTCATTTTATTTTTGTGAGCAAGTGTTATTTGATAAAAATTATTTTATGTACAAAAGGAGGGTTTATTTTAAATAGTAGAAGGTGACTTTAGGATGGAAAAAGGCATACAAGGTTGATTGCCTTAAATGTATTGATTCCTCCATATTAATAGTTTCTCCTTCATGGATTGCATGGCTTGACCTTGCCTAAACACGCACTCCTCCTTATACATAAGCTCTTTTTGATACCTATTTTTGTCATTTATCCTATTTATCACCAACATTTGCTTCTCAAACTCCAACATTATCTCCCTAAAACTCATGGATTGAATAGGAGAAGGATAATTAGGAGAGATATTTGAGGTGATTACATGAAAAACATGAATTTAATCAAAACAATATGAAGGAACAAAAGGTCAATACTAATTAACAATGGGATTATACATACTAAATATGATTTTCTTGATGCACTAGGGCTACTTGACCAACTAATTCAACTCAAAGTCACCATTGATGTTGATTAAAATGCCTCCAAAGATTGATTGGTTAAAGAACACACCAAGAATTCTTCAACTCCTTGGATAAATAATCCCGCTGAGCATGCCAAAACTATTGACACTTGGATTCTCACCCTTGAGGAGATGCTCAACTCTCCTCATCCAAATGGCACAATGGAAACATCTCTCTTGTTGTGGGTGATAATTTCATTGAGATGAATATCTAGATAAAGGGACAACTCCCCTTGATGCACATTTAAATCTCTCTATCTAACTTAACAATTATGTATGAAAAGGGTTAAGGAAAACAACTAAAAAACCAAGCATTGATGCACCAATGTATAATTTCCCCCCAATTAACTAAAACTAATACTTGAAGACCAACAAGTTGATTCTCAAACAAGACTCATAACTTAGGATTCATTGTTACATCAATGTTTCATATGTTGTATTTAGCAAGGTATATAATTCTTAATAATGGAGTGAATGATTCCAAAGAGGGATAAAATAATGGACCACTTCTAGGATATCTCTAAACTTAGAAAATAATATTGTAAATGACCTACAATAATCTCATTTCTTCAAATTAGTAGACCATCAAGAGTACAAGCTAGAAAAGACAATCTTTCACTAGACTAGACCAACAAGATTCAAGTCATTACTCAATATTATAGCATATGAGTGGCAACAACACTTGTATATTTCTTCAAGAGTTCTTCAAGTACAATTCTAGCTAGATTTTCCCAATTACCAATGGAGGCTCCTCAAATAAGCCAAGAGGATGTATATTTATAACTTTGAGAAGTGGAGAAAGCAAAGGAAGTCCAAAGGTCACTTGGATATGTGTCACCTTGAGAGAATAAATTACATTTGCATGTGTAATAGATGTGGGGTGAGCTATGCGATGCTAGGAGTCTACTCATTCAAAACTAGTCAAAAAGTGGCATAAAACCTTTATAATTGGCATAGGTAACTACCTCCAAGCTGCTAGAAATAACCCAAACCATCAACCTATCTATTCTTTGCTTATTTTGCCTACATCAAATGCTTGGTATATTTCCATTTCTTACATCCATATTTTCCCTCAAGTTCTTGCCATGCCTTTTTTGACTCTAATGGCTACTTTCCATAGTTTTAAATTGACGTTTGTGGGGCTGTCACCTTCTTAGGTATTTCTTTAGGACATTTATTTCCCTCAGACCTATGTTTCTCTTGAATAATCTTTCCAAAATAATTCATTCCTTGAACACTTCTCCTATGGTCACTTTATTTTGGCACTTTTCTCCTTTGGATTTTTTTGTCTCTGCACTTTTCCCAAAAGAATTCATTTGGGCTTTTTCTTGGTAGTTCCTGTAGACAATTTTCTTGAACAATATTTTAGGCCTTTTGTTTCCTTTATATCAGATAAAATGTTTGAAAGAATTAGGATTTGACCTCTTTTCAATGTGGATAAGTTTTCTAAAATAATTCCTTTAGACTTTCTGATTGGCCATTCAAACTTTTGTATTTTTTCCCTTCAGCCAAAATAAATGGTCTTTCATTAATCTATAAATGACCCTCTAATAAATTTGAAGTGCCCTTTAGACCTTTTGTAAAGTACCTTTCTACCTCCTACAAATGCCCTCCAAAAAAAATTGAAATGCCCTTCAGAAAAATTGAAGTGCCCTACGGAACTTGTAAATTGCCCTTCAAAAAAGTTGAAAATGATCCCTTAGACTAAAAAGGTCCTTCAAGGAAATTGTGTAGATAATTTTATTGAAGGAATTAGTCTTCATCTTTAGGAAATCTATCTCAATCAAATTGTTTGAAAGAATTCAGCACTTGGTCAAATGAAAAGTCCAAAAGAAATAACACTTAGTCAAAAATAAAAGACCCAAAATGATTACTATGCAAAGGCTTATAAAAAGACCAAAGCCAAACTTTTTGAGATAATTAGACTTGTAACTTTGTTATGGGCTTTGTCAAAGAACACTTTTCTAAGAGAAAATTTACATACTAGTTAAGCTTTCCAATAGGGGTACCCAATTTTGACCTAAAGGGCCAAAATTTGGTCAACAAGAACAAGTCTTGTAATTCTATTAGGAGGTCCACAATACATGCTAGCTCTGTGTCAAACAAATAAGTTCCCAAAGTAGTAATATTTGGTTCCCCTTTTAAGCTAATATCTACCTTTGTAGTTTTTAACAACACACAATAGGGTTCATTCTTATCTTGTTATGAATCCTTCACTTTTTTACTACCCTCAGTTGTTTCTATTTTAAGATGGGCAAGCTATTCTTCTTCTAGGTCACTATCCTCAACTTGGCATAATAACTTTCTTTTACCTATCAAATTCTTCCAATTATATGCCTTCTATGTTTCATCATCTTCATCACTAGTGTCACTATTAAAATTTTATTATTTGAATAAGGTTAGTAATGCTAACCCCTTTTCACCGAACATGTATTTTAGGCACTCCTCTAATATTATAGTGTCCTCAAACACTAACCTTAAAACTACTTGTAATGGATAAATTAATTCAAGGTATTGCAAATAAAAGGAGAAGGTGTGAACAAATCTCTACTTAGGTGCATCCCAGTTGGTTGTCTCATAATGTGTCTCATTGATAACATACCATGCCCATGCCCAAGTCTTTAAGGTCCTATAGAAGGCATGTACCCATAGGATCCTTGGGGAATTTTTTCGATAGATAGTCCATGTTTCTTCACAAAGGTGCACATGGCATATAGGGTTAGAGTCACCAAACTAGGTTGAAATATTTATGTCCTTGTTACTCTTCTTGAATCTAGTATAAATGGTTGCTTTCACATCTTACAAAGTTAGCAAGATAGTCTTTTACATTGCCCACCAATGAGTGATAGTGTTCTTCAACATATACACTAGTGTGCCCATTTTATCCACCTCTTTTTGGATGCATGATTTGAGGTCTCAGACATAGTTTTCCATTGGATTATTCCCCTCATACCTTAGAGTCATTGTATATTTTCCCTTACTAAGTAAAAATTCTCTCTTTCCCTTCTTTGTAAAAGGGACCCACATTTTTGAAGCTTGATTAATTTGGAACCATCATGTTTTTATTAGTTTTGGTACCTTTGCACTCACCAAGTGATACCTTCGACCAGTGGTCTCATATACTTCCTTGACCCATCAATTGTAGGAAACATTAGTGGTATTTTAGGATGATTATTCATCTTCCCAAGAGAAGATTCCTTGTTCATTTGGGTCTAGAGTCTCCCCTCATTATGTCATGATGTTATATATGTGGTTTATCTCATCTGTGATGTCCACACTCTTGACATAGGGGGTCCTTGGTCATTTGATAGGGTTTTAACTACCCTCTCTTTTCTATTCTCAAATGTCAAGTAGCACCTCTTGAAGTGTATATCTGCATTATTCACATAACACCATGGCCTTCCTAGAATCACTAGGTAGTTATCATGTTCTTCTAACTCATTTACTTAAAAGTTAGTATAGAATTCAGCACCCATGATATCTACAATCACACTCTATATAATTATAATTAGCTATGCCCAAGTCTTATTAGCCATGAAGGTTACATGAGGGGAAGGCCTCAAGGCTAGCCTACCCAATTTGTCCCAAGCATTCTTAGTCTATAAGGACCTCATAAATAGACCATCCATCAATAGTGGACTCCATGAGGATTTCTTGGTCATACTCCACATATTTGTTATGCCTATTTTATTACACCCTCTTTATATATGGCACAATGACCTCAACTCGCTTTTGAAATGCATGCTCTAGAAGTAAGTTATTCAATAAGGGAAGCATCCCCTCTATTTACAACAGGTACATGATCTTATTTAATTATTATATTTTAATTTCTTTTTTGTCTTACTTCTTTCAAGAGGTAGCAACCTATGCTTCTAGGTCTCACACTAATTGAAGCTCCCCTTAAAGGTTTTGGATTATACTCATACCCTATTTTAATACATATTTTTGGTATGCTTGGTTTGGGTAAGTCACAACTTTAGGTTTAGGTTATGTTATTTTTTCAATGTGACCCTTATTCTCATATTATAGGCATAACTCAAGTATTGGCATAACTTGTTTCTGAGTTGTGAATCCACTATGAGTAGTCACTTGTACTTTGACTATCTCTATGTGGGTTGGTTACACCTTTTAGGCCCATTTTTATATTTTTTTCTCACACCTAATCATTCCTATGCCCTTATCCATGCTAGCATTACCTTGGGTCAATGTTTTTATAATTCATTGCATTCTTCAACCTTATGGGACCCTTGATAATACCAACACATAGGATGTGTAGGGCAATCACACTGATAATGCTCTATCAAGCCACACTTATAATATGAGCATAGTGAGAACCTCTTATCATTGTATCATCCACCTTATCCTATATCACCTTAATGCATCCCAAAACCTATGTTATATTATTTTTAGCTTTCATTTCTTTGGTTATCCTTCCCTTTGACTATGATAGTGGCCTAATATGTGCAAATTTCCAAGTTCTTTCACATCCCATCAATCACCCAATAATCAGTAGTGGTATGGATATAGGTATCACACAAATAATAATATATGGTTGTGTTGACCTATCTAGTGCATTACAAAAAAGTTTAGTTATAAATTTCATGTGCCTCTAAATAGACTTCTTAGTTTAGAATCAAATTGCACACATTCTTTCTTATGTAGTTAGTTTTTTTATGGTCTTCTACTTTGTAGTCAATGCACCATAGTCCATTTTGAGCATCATACAAAGAGCTACCAATAAGCTCTTAGAGCTGGGAATCCATAGATGAAATTTAGTCCTCCATAGATGGGTTTATCCTAGTGTTTATGCTTTTGAATATCTTAGCTTTGAGTGTGTCTTTAAGCACTTTGTGAGGATATGTAAAAATCTTCTTGAAAAGTGTTCTTTGGAATGGCACTAACAACCCTCTAATGAAACATTGTACATATTTGGAAGGATGAATATCATACAGGATATTTGATAGGATATTATTTAACCTTGCATCATATAAGAACATGCTTTCTGAGAATCCTTGGGTAATCTCTTTTAGCATGACATTGGGCTAGTTTTGTCATGACACAAAACATCAATTATGAGACTTGGTCAATTTAAATAAGGCTTTAAGTAGATCCATAAGCACAAGCCTTTCAAGGGATAAGTCTAGTGCCCTATAAGTGAGAGCCTTTTGATGGACTAATCCTAGAGTCATATAGGTGCAATCCTTTATTAAAATAATCTTAGCATCATATCGACACTTAAAGGGTCAAGGGGAAAATTTTAGTTTAAGTGCTCATACTAGGCTCACACTTCTATCAAGGGTTGGAACACTTGGTGTAAGATCTATATACTTATTTTTTGTATAGATTATGTATATCATCATCATTTATCATAGGAACCATTAAATATTTAAATTAGAATCATGCATAAACATTACTCAACATAACTGAAATGAAATTATACCATTACACTCATTTCATGTTCAAATAGAAATATAAAGATGCATAAACTAGAAAACATTATATGTTAACACATCCACCTTCATCATTAATAAGTTGAAAATAGAGTATATATTTCATGGCATCTAGAATAGAGTATGCCTAAAATCATACTACTTAATGACCTAGAGGCTCATAGTAGAGCTTAGGTGCTTATAAATGGAAACTTAATGACATCCATATTACCCCTAAGTCTAATATTTGCCATGTAAATACATAAAAATCACTTGAAATCCACTAGATCTTTGTTCCACTATTTTTTTCATTATTACATCACTAGTTTAATTTCCTTTTATATCTTTTCAAGAGCATCTCTGCTAGGGTGGAATGCACATGTTGAGTGTCGAGTTGGAGCCTTGGTGATCATTATTTTTGGCTCCATCACCTTGTGAGATTTGTGATATAGTCACTATATATCACTAATCCTATAAGATGCCCTGAAGATCTGAGAACCAGTTAGCCACTTACCAATTAGTGTAAGGTATGCGTTGAACCCTCTAGCTAGCACCAAAATGCAAAAATGTCATCATCAAGAAAAATTATTTCCTAGTGTTGACGTAGATGTTGATCTAGTGTGAATCCTAACTTAAAAAAATAAGGATCCCAACATTCACAACTTGGGTTCACCAAATGAATCAATAAAGTTCTCAAACCATCTACAACACACATGATGCTCAATTACCAACTACTAGAAACATAAAATTGCTTTGCTTACCTATTTTATTCTTGTCAACAACTACATTTGGTTCTTATGAACAACCTAAATAGCTTCCCTTAAAACCAATCATCCATCATGCTTCTACTAACTAAATATTGTCTCCATTAAGCCTAATAGGGTCACCCCTTTCCATATGGGCACTAAAATAACACAAACTTAAGAGATTCTGAAATATCCATGCTCTCATAAGATTGAATATCCTTAAGAATCATTTTAGGCTTTACTAGTCTCTTTGGATTGACATATTCATCATCTAGGTGGTTAATAATCTAAGTTGATAATGAACATTCCTGACTTGATTTCTCATTTGATGTATGTTCTATCATAAAAAATAGTCCACTTGGTCTTGTAGACTGATCATGACTCACCTTTATTTTCTTTAGTCTCCACACATTAATTTTCCTTCTTTTACACTCTAAGGGATTTAAACCTCTTATTTTAAATTGATTCCCTTCTATCTCCATTAGGACATAATCTTGAAATGTGTCTTACATCATGATAACTATAGCAAACCACCTCATTCATACCTCTTGACTGATGATTCATTTCATAATCCCATGCATATTCATTTTTAGAGGGTCTTATACACTCTTTTTTTAATGACCAAATTGATTACATTTAAAATATTAACCATTAAATGAATTAGCATACATCCTAGCATTAGGATTTTTTATTCATCTCTTCATGTTGATCTTCTTATCTTAATTATCTTTCTCCTTGACTTGAGCTACCTCTTTTTGGTCTTATTTGAAACCAAGACCTATTTTATCATTTTTAGACTTCTAAATACTCAAAATTTTATCTATAGAATCAATACTCCTTTCAAACTTCATAAAGGTATTCAAACTACTAGATGCTTGATCCAACTCAGCATCCAAGGATTCTATGTAAATTTCATAAGTGATGCATTCTTGATCTTTAGTTTTTAAGCTAGCAATGACTATCTCCATCTATGCTTCAATATAATTTATGATCTCATCATACTCCTTGGATGTGTTACTTAGTCTCTCTTAAAAAAATTAAATTTTCTCTTTATATTTCTTGACTAATGATCTTAGTTTGTGATTCTTCCTTCTTTAAAACTTCAACTCCTCTAGAACACTCACCAATTCTACCTCAAGGTTTACTTCAGGCTCTTCTTCAATTGATTCTTCATCATCCATAAGGCCTTTCCCTTTTGAGAAACCCTCATTTTCTATTTCTATATCCATTAATAAGGTTTCATTGTTGTCATTTTGATGTTTATTACTATCATCATCACTCTCAGATGTTCTTGTGTCACTTACATCAGATGATTTATTATCCTCTTTGGTATAGAAAATTTTTTTGTTCTTAAATGGCCATTTCCTACCTTCATATTTCTTAAAATCTTTCTTATTTTTATCAAGATTATAAACCTTCTTATCATCTCCATGATTTTCATCATGTTCTTCATCATGCTCAGCCTTATCCTTTTTAGGACACTTAGATGCAAAGTGACCAATCTTATCACAGTTGAATCATTTTAAAGGTAGTTTACCCATGTACTTACCAAATCCAAACCTTAATTTCCTAGAAAACATGTCTATTAGTTCATCATTATAAACATTTGAACATAGCTCACCCTTATTGGATTTTTACTTCTTCTTAGCTTTGAATGTTTTTTCCTTCTTGAGAGGTTTTCCTTCATTTATACACATCTCATTGGTAGTTAATATGCCATGAAGCCTATCTATTTTAAAATTTTCCAAATCTTTCATCTCTTATACTACAAACACCTTAGAATCAAACATAGAAGTTAATGATCTAAATACATTTTGAAAAACTATAGATTATTTCACTTCTCCCAATCCTCTAATGACATTGACAACTTCATCAACATGCAATAGGTAAGATGTAATTATTTCATCTTCAGACTTTAAAACTTTCATTAATGGGTTTGTAACTTGGCCATCTTCACCTTTGTGTCTCCTTCATTTATAGTCTTCAATTTTTACCATATCACATTGGTTGACTCACAGTGCATCATATTCACAAACTCTACCTTTGATAGACCACATAGAATGGCATTCATTACCTTGGAATCGTTGTCACTTTCCTTCTAATCTATTGTATCAGTTGGTGGTGTAGGTGAAGTGTATCCATACATAACTCAATGCCATATGTCATATCCCATTGATTTTAAATATTTCCTCATTTTTATGCTCCAAAAATCATAATTAATTCCATTAAATAATGGAGCCTTACGGGTAGATAAACCACCTTGAGCTTGATGACTAGCCATCCTTGCTTCTAGGATATCCTTTAGACTGTAAGGCTTATTTTAAAAGACTTGATATAATACCAAATGTTTGAATCAAAATAACTGAGAGGGGTTGAATCATTTTCTTAAATATTTATTTCAATTCCTCCTTAGCATTCATGAACCATCACATCAACATATAGATTAATCAATGCATAAGCAATCACTCACACAAACATGAAATAAGATTATACAAGACAACACATCATATATGTGGGAAAACCTCATTAGTAATAAAAACCACCAATAATTACAAATTTAATAACTCATATAATTCAAAATATCATAATTTAATGAAGCACCAACTTCACATGTTGCACCAACCTCAACTAGCTAAGTACCAATTTGGCTAGGCTTTAGCAAGCACCAACTTACAAGGAAGTATTGAATCCCTAGATGACTCAGCACCAAATAATTCACCTGATTTATTTTATTACCTTAATAACTCATTATTTATAAACCAATTTATGATTACCACCTATTTATCTCTTCACACTCTTATTCCTCTCAAACTGCTTTTTAGGTATCTTCGCTCAATTAGGTCTCTTCAACACTAATTAGGTAATATTACCTTGATCCTAATATGTATAACCTATATAAAATATTTATCATAGTTTATATAAACCATTTATATGGTATAAAATACATTATTATGCTTATCAATTCTTATTTCATTCACATCTCCTCTAGTCTCTTCAATAAGCATAAAATTGCCTTGTATTTATACAAATATCTTGCTCATATCCCTCTCGATTAGACATACACACTTTAATAATTTAATTTCCATTAAAATAGTTATTATAACATGTTTCATATATTAATAAGTCATTTTAATAGTTCAGTCACAACAAATAAGATCATAACCTCTTTTAGGCCTTAAGGAGACCTAATTAAATTAGGCCTTCATTAGCACACATTACCCTTTGATCTACTTAAAAATAAATAAAATTCCTCACACAAAATAAAAATTTCATATGCCACTTATATATACCCATTATAAGATCACCTAGGCTCCATAACACTTTTTATATCCAACCACCACTTGAAGCACACCATTTGCACAGTTCACAATTAGGCCTTCTCATACACAAAAAGTTTGTCTTAAACTACTAGAGATTAAATACAAATTACATAAAAAATAATAGAAATAAATTACATAAAATATATATGTATATATACATGACATAAATTTCATCACCATGTTATTTATACTTCATAACTTAGGGCAAAAGGACTCAAACACTTCTTTGGAAATAGCCCACTCAGAAATGCCATAACACTCCAAAACCTAGTCATGAACATCTTGATCTTAAACACCTAAAAGAACACTTCCCATTTAAAATGAAACATTAAAACTATAATTTTACATATTTATAGCATTATAAATTACAAATATCACAATGTCTAATGTCAAATATGGGTCTAATAGACCAATCTTTTGACCTCAGTACCCACAGTCAATCCAAAATTAGACAAGCCATTTTTGTCTTCAATATTTAAATCACTTTCACTAACTATAAAATCTTATGAAAATGATGGATATGACATAAAATTAATAAAAAAATAAAACACCATGTACATTATATACTTCAAATCAGGTCATATATCCTCAAACTCATCAATGTAACTTGCTTACCCAGAACTACTAGTTTACCTTAAAGCACAGTCATGATGACAATGACCTTTAAAACATGTATGACCACTTTAATAGACTTAAAATTAGTTTATATTATCTTATTATACCATTATAAAATTATTATATATAAATATAACATGGTCAAATATCAAATATTGGTCTTGTAGACCAATCTCATGACCTTACATCTCATCGACCCATCTACACCAGACAGGTCAACTTGTGAACAACTTTTTCACTATAATCACTGACCTTAAAAATTTATACAAAACATTATTATGTGTTAAAATTCCTAAAAAAATTCCATGAAATTTTTTTCATCACTAAACCATGATAACACATCCCTAATCATCTTCTCACTTGTGCTTAGGTTTCTCACTATTTGCACTATTAGGCATGTTAGTGACTAGTTGATTTGGATGACTAGTTTAGTAAAATTGAGTGATATAAAATATCCAAAAAACTTAATGGAAATTAAAAATTAGTCTAAAATTTCATCTTCCATCTATTTTTATACTTTTACTTGGTCAACTCTGGCTGCTACGATAAATCTTTGATAAATGTGCACTCTCTTATAGGGTCTACTCATACACTTGACAACTAAATCACACCTTGATGTGCCTTGGATAGTTTAATACAACATAAAATATATTTTATAGTCATTTGAGACCATTATAGGCTATTTTGAAGAAGATATTTCACATCAGGTCCTTGTTAGGGTTTTAGAGAGGTTTAGCATAGGTTTTGGTGTTAACAATTGTTCATAAAAGATTGCCCATTAAATCCAAAACCAATTCCTATAGGTCTTATATAGTAATCTTACCCATCTCTCCTTAATATATTGGTTCACATACAGAGGTTGGATGTGCTAATTAACACCTAAAATCTCTTCTTAGGTTTGGATGCCTTCATTTTATGTACTCAAGAGACCTCAAAACCACTTTTCATGCCTTTTCTTATAAACCATGACCTCAAACTTTGTGAACATTATTGAAAAAAAAATATAATACCTCTTTCCATGCTTAGATACTCACATTTTCCTTATAATATGATATTTATACCCCATTAGGCTTATAATCTCTTTACACACCATAGTCTTAGTACCTTACTAGACCTTAAATTGCCTTTTATGCCTTCTTCCATGATCTCAACACCTAAATGTCATGATAAAAATATCACTCTCATTACACAAAATCTCTCTAATTCATTAACATATCCATACATACTTCATATGTCTTGATAATAGTTCATGATGCCTCATTAGGTCAATCAGGGTCTAGAACTGGTTTAGCTGCAAACTTGGACTAGAAGTCTTACCCTTGTAGGCTCACCTTGAAAATATCTTTGATGATTATTATACATATTTCTCACATGACTTAAAATCTCCTCAAATAATGTCATACATCTTCATACTCATTGAGCTCATGCTCATGATATGACTATGCTTGTTATGACTAGGCTTATCAAGACACCTTATATTAAAGAACTAATATTCAAACATGATCATCTCAATGATATTAAACAAGAACAATATTTATAAATCACTCTCACACCACTACAACAAACTATTTCTAATCAACATTCTCTCATGAACTTATGTAGACCTAGAGCCTCATAACCATGGTTTAATGCTTACTTGACCATCAAAGCTCTTTATGACAACACTAACAATCATCAAACTACCATCAACCATGAAATTGACCTTGAAAAAAATTAATAGAATAATCATTAGGTTTCCTTCAAACTCTCTCTCAATAAAGAGACATTAGGTTACCTTCAAATTCTCTCTTGTCACATGGCTTCCTTATCACATCAAGCACACAAGATTATACTTCAAAGACTACTAACCATGCATATTCACTAGATACACCTTGAAATCAATGATATAAACCTTGAAATAAATGACAAAACTTATCAACAATTCTCAATTTCTTGATGTGGTGTGTGGTTCTAAATGTATTTTGTATAATTAACTATCTCTTCTTGATAGATGGGAGGAAAATCCCATGAATGCATCATGCAGTTAGCCATCTTCTTCAAAGTTTGGTTCTTTCTCTCTAAGAATCCACTCTATTTTTGATTATGTTAAAATATAATTCTGGTAAATAATACCATGGAATGCCAAAAAATTAGTGAACTCTTGACTGAATTACTCCCCGCATCATCTGTACTAAAATTTTTGATGTAACTCAATGACTATTTTTTGACAAAAGCCTTAAATACTTTGAAGTGAGTAAATACATCACTCTTATACTTTAGGATATAAACCCAAGTAAAAATTGAGAAATTATCAATGAAGGTAAGTGCATACTTATCTCCATTAAAATAAGGAGTAGGAAAGACTATCAAATCACTATTGAAAAGCTCAAGTGGTGAAGAAGCTCTCGTGGACATGTCCTTAGGAAAGAAATCCTAATGTTGTTTTTCCACTACACAACTAGGGTAGACTCCATCAATAAATGAAACTATAGGAAGACCCTCAACTATGATTTCAGTACTCAAATCCTTCAAATATCTATAGTTTAGGTGTCTAAATCTCTCATTCCAAAATCAACTCTTAGAATCTACATGAGAAACTAAACACGTCCCTAAAGGAGGAGTATCATCAAAACCCTCAAAATAGTAAAGTTGAGATATATGATCAAAAACACCCTATGCAATGAGTGTATATGGCTCTAACAAATCTTGAACTTTAGCACCTTTTGGTGTGAAATTCATCTTCTTACCATGACTAGAATGGAAAATTTGATACACTAAAATTAGATTGGTGGTGATGTCTAGAATATATAATGCATCATTGATGTGGCCACTATATAGATGTATGTCACCCTTCTTCTTAACATAAATGAAGGAAGAATTTCCAACCTCCATGTTGGAAGTGGAACTCAGACCAAGAGATACAAATGAATCCTTGGTATAAGTTATATAGTGTGAAGCACCAAAATATAAAACCCAACTATCTAAAATAGGTAACTATGATCTTCCAAAAGGATTAAGTGCTTTCCCATGCTCATGAAATGGTGAAATAATGGAGATAGAGATCTTGTGTTTCCTAATGGCATCCTCTAAGGCTTGCATTCTCTTGAAACACCTAAACTCTTCATGGCTAGTTGCCCACAATAAGATCAAGATAGTTTATACTTATTCTTAGATTTGGAATATGGTTTAGGTTTAGATGTAGAAGTGTTGGTGGGTTTAGGTGCATTTTGAGGTGGAGGAGAAGTGGTTTTCTTCTAATCCTTATATTTTCATTTATACTTAGGATATGAGGTCATTAATGTTTTTTTATAGGTGGAAGACTCAAGGTGAGACAATTTGGATTCCTCCCTAGCGAGTCTCTCATAAAACAACTCTAAAGCTGGGCTTTTGAATGTGGTACTTAATACATCCATACTAGAGAAAAAGATAGAAAAAAATATTTGGAATAGGCCAATAAACTTAGAAAAGATTAAGTATACACACTCTTCATCCTTTTTATCTCATCCACTCCCCTTCAACTATGTCAACAGATTCCTAAACTTTGTGAGGTAATCTACAATAGAAGTAAAGTCATTTGGATTTAGTGAAGTAAGCTCCACTTTAAGCTACATCTCTCTCAAGTGGTCTACCTTCCCAAACAACCCTTTTAACTTAGTCCACATTTTTAATGGAGAATCACACCCATAAAAATGAAACAAAAGACTATCACTCGCATATACCCCAATCAAGTCCATACATGTTTCAAACTTACACTAATGCTAATTTTTTTCAAATTCTCATAGAAATTGTGGTTGTGTTTCATTCATTAGGGACCATAATATTTTACACTTTATCATTGTTTCTATTCAAGGTCTCCATGTGTGGTAATAATGTGTAATCAAAGGCTCACAATGGTCAATACCACAATTATAATCCATGCTAACTAATCACCATGAGTAGAAAGAATGTTGTTTCTATTGCTAATTTCCCTTTCTACATTCAAAAGATGAATAAAGAAACTAAAGAAATGGACAAGGCTAGAAGTACCTGGATAAAGATTGCGCATCATAATCCAGACATTTGTGGGCACCCCTCTTTGGCTGTGGAGGAATGACACCTGCAAGGAAAAAGAAACTTGGACAAGAAAACGTTAGATGGATAGGCAGTGGGTTGCCAAGCGAAAGCTTGTTCCCGGAAGTGTGAAAACTTCCTCAAGGGAGGTCAACCCACTGATAATAGACAGATAAAAGACTAAGAAAATATAGAATGCCAGAATATAAGAGTGATAAACAAATTAGAAATGAAATAAAATATCAATGATTACCTGAAAGGAGTTGTCGGGCTGATGACAGTCGCCGAGGTCGGTAATGTTGCCAGCGTCGATTGCCTGGTCTGCCGACTTCGGTTATCCTGCCGACGTCGGTCGGGGAAGTAACTGGCGTCGGTCGGGGTAGTGGCCTGTAGTCAAGTCTAGTTGGGTTTCTGGACTGTGGACAAGTCTGGTTTGTGGACAGGGTCGAGACAGAGTTTAAGGATGACTTTGAATGGACTGGGGAATGGTCTGGTTCTGATTAGGTGCCCTGTACAGGGTCTTTGTTGGCAGGAGGGATGAGGGAGTTGTCCAAGATTGTACTAAAAGGATGACAGGTGAAAGGGAGATGGACAAAGGACAGGGCCTGAGAAGGCTTTTTAGCCTCTCAGGGGATAGGACAGAGGGAGTGGGAGACAGCAGATGCCGAACAACTGGACACTAAAGAAAAGAAATGAAATGAAATAACAGACTGTGCTTACCTTTTTAGCTTGCTGAATGAAGAGTGGGAGAGCTGTTGTTGAGACCACAGAAGACTTTGCAAGAGGAAATCTCTTCTCAAGAATCCCTGCACCTGTTGTTGCTGTTACACAAGGTCCAGAGGGAGAAGAAACGAATGCCAGAATGCCAAGAGAATTCAGTTTGCGAGCTCAAGGGGTTGGGGGGCTGGAATGGATGCAGAAAGGAGTCTTGAAGGCTGCTAACGCCGGCAGGATCGCTGACGTCGGTCGAAGGGTCATCGACGTCGACAGTGGCAGAATGGGGATAGAGACTAAAAATAGCCTCTACCCATTCTTGCACACCGCCGGGCGAGGGATTGTGGGAAGAACGGTCATGAGGACACTTAAATGGGCGTGGGAGGAAGATAATGAGAAGATTTGGCATAATAAAGGCTAAGAGAGAGGTGGAGGGATCCAAGGGAGGAAGGGTGAGGTGGAAAGGGGGCCACTTAATTGAAATATTTAAGTTATTTTAATCAAATGAGTGGAGGGGACTAAGGCCAAGGGTAAGGATATGGGTTTGAGGTGGACAAGGGGGGAGAACCAAGGTGCAGACACATTTGTGGTGTCTACATTTGCCCCTTTTTGTCTTGTTGGTTGTTCTTGATGAACTGCAAGACAAAAATAGGAGTTGGTTGCCCCAAGAAAAGGATGAGGTGTTCCCCCCTCAAAACGATAATCGAGAGAAGGGAACTAGAGATCGAGTGTCGATTTGATAGAGAGATGGATAGAAGAGTGTGAGCGAAAATGCTGCAATAGTTGTGATTGTGCATATACCACTTCACGGGATGATTGGGTCAAATTGTCGCATGTCGAGGGTCAAGGAGTGCCAAAAATGAAGTAACTGGGCCCCAGCATTTAGTCGTCTGCTGATCGGGTTACTCAATCTAAGTTGAAGCTCCAAATGGTTGTCGTGTTCTAGGTATCCCAGGCTCAAGAAGTGCTCCCAGAAACACGAAAATGCCACAAGTAGTAGGGATCAACTGGCTTGCAATCCTACACTTGCGAAGGGTCAAAAATAGTCTGCGGACAATTCTGCTAACTAGCCGTGAGGTAACACACACGTAAAAACAACCAAGGCAACATTGGCTTGGAAGTGGTCGAAGGTTGAAGGAGATACGCATGATCTCCAATGGTCATTGGTCAAGGGGATGGATGGACGAAAGGATGTGGCCGAGCTAACCTCAAAAAATGTCATGTGATCTGAGTGTTGCCTACATAGCCCTTGTGTGAAGGGCCTCAGGCTAATGTAGTTCTCCCTAAAAGGGAGGAATGGTCAAAGAAAATGATTGGTCTTGGTCAAATTTGATGGAGTTGGTCATGATCAAAGTCACAGAAGAGAAGATTTGTCTATCAAAGAGACGAACAAACGAGGGTGGTCAAGCTAACCTCAGAGGATGTGTTATCTGAGTGCTGCCTACATAGCCCTAGTCATAGGGCCTCAGACCAATGTAGTTCGGACGAAGAGACAAAATGATCGATGATTGGATGTGGTCAAGTGTTGAAATGATGAGGGTAAGATGAGGATAAGATGATGCTACAGATGGTGTATTCTATAGAATTGGTCGAGAGTCTTTCATCCCTAGCAAGTTTCCATAGTCGTGATGGATGTATGCTAAAAATGAATGGAGGTCTATTTATGCTTCAGCAAGTATTGGTTTATGCTTAACATAAATTGGGTCTGGTCGATAGTTTCCATGTGTACTGGTGTCCATAGAAACTATGTGAAATGGACGAGGATGATGTCTGATGCCATGAGGATGAAAAATAGCTTGGTTTGAGTTGAGTCGACAATTGATGTGGTTAAATGTGACCAAAGTGTAGAGAAAAGGTGAAAGGCGAATCGCTCTTTCATTGACAAGGACCAGAGAGGGAGCATAGATAGGGGTTATTAGAACAAAAGCCCCGTTTATGCATTACGTCATTGACCAGTGTTGTGTTAGAGCGGTAATCGAATCACTTTGACATTAAAGTGAGCTTGAAATCCCTTGAGCAAATAATAGAAGGAGGATAGGGTAACCCAGTTTAAGAGCAGGAATAACCTTGCCCCTTTTTATAGGAGACCCTGAGATAACTACAAGCCAAGTCCATGACTCGTTTTTTTTTTTTTTTTTTTTTTGGGTGCAGACTGATCGATGCGGGAAGTCTACATAGAGATGTCATTTGATTTATGGTCATGTTGCGAAGCTGATCAATGCGGGAAGCTTCTAAGAAAGGTTGCTATTTGTAGCAAGATTTAGTCATAGCCATCCTTCGAGGGAGTGGTCTATATTTTTGCTTTATATAATGTTTGAATAGTTGTCCTTCGAGGGATCAGTCTATTAGCTACAGCAATGATAGTATAGCTGTCCTTCGAGGGAGCAGTCTGTCTTTTTGATTTGATTTTGTGACCTTGGATTATGTTTTGATTTTTTTTTTTTTTTTTTGAGTCATGGACAAGACTGTAGAAGTTCAAGGACGCCCTTTTATTAGGACAAAGTATCCATGCATCATAAAAGGGTTGTAGAGGACTTGTTAAAGGGGAATAGGGTTGAAAGGAATGAGGATTAAGAGGATGAGGATTGCTCAAGGGACGAGCTCAAGTTACGTGTCCAGTAGACGAGTACTCGACTAACAGAAGAATGGTCGAAGATGTAACACATTAAGAGGCTCAGGTTCTGGCCATCTGTCGAGGGAGGACAGACGATAAGTCCCTGACCCATACTTGTGCGTGATGATAAAAGGTCCAAGCCAATTGGGGGTGAATTTGCCTCATTTACCTTGCTCCATATTGGTCACGTGCTGATTGATGCTGGACATAAAGTTGGTTGAGATGTTGGTTGATTGGTTGAATGTTGTGATAAAAAGGTTGGTTGAATGTTTGGGTTGAGACTTATTGAATGATATTTGATTGCTGATTGGTCGAGATGGGTTGAATGTTTGGTCTGAGTCATGGTCGATGTCTTGTCGATGGTTTGATCAACTGTCTAGTCAATGTCTGGTCATGGTCAATGTCTGAGTGAATGTCTAGATTGATGATTGGTCGATGTCTGGTTGGTATTTGTCAATATTTGATGATGGTCTGGTCAAAGTTAGTTGAATGTTCGGTCGAAGTCAAGATAAGGTTGGATTCCCCCAGCCGCTTAGGGAGAATATTGGACAGATTGGTCAAGGTCGGTTGAGGCTTGGTGGTTAAATGGACCGTGTTGATGTCGAATAATGGGGTCAAAGGCAGCAAAGGGGCCATAGTCTGTCGTGGAGATCCCGATTTAGGCAATGAGGTTGGAGAGGCATGGGTTGGGGTTGATGTTTTGTCGAAGAGGTGGTTAAGAGGGTCCTTGGTGAGAAGGAAATCATTTCTCCATTGTTGACGAATGACAGCTTTGAGAGCACAACAATGCTCGATGTCATGTCCCAAAGTGTGATGATAGTTGCAAAATTTAGAGTTGTCGAACCAAGAGGGTCTTGATCCAAGAGTCCATGAGAGAGGCGGTGTTGAGGGTCTATTGATAACGTGGTCGAGAAGAGAGGTGTTATTCACCAGACATTGGTGAATGGCAACCTTGAGGGCACAACAATGCTCTGTGTCGTGTTGAGGTGTGCGATGATATGCGCAAATGTAAGTGTCGTTGAACCAGGGTGGTTTTGGTCTGAGAGATTGATATGGTCTGAGAGGCGGGAGATCAAGGCGAGAGGACTGCAACAATTGCCGTAATAGCAAGGCATAAGAACCTGCTAATGGGTCTAGATGTCTTATTGCAGTAGGGGTTGATGACTTTGGTTTAAGAGGCATAAGAGGCGTTGGTCGATGGTTTGAGGGAGATATATGTCTGATGGGTTGAGGGAGTAATGAAGGTGAATTGCCTCTATGAAAGATGGGAGTGGGAAGTACTCCTAGTAAAGTGGATGGATGTGGGCCCAAAATAGAGGGCAATGACGAAGGTGGGGGATGAGTCCTCTGATGTGGTCTAGTGGTCTTCGTTGGTTTGGGTCGAGGGCCACCATTGTGTGAGGCAATGTTAGATGTGGGTTTGGGTTTGGATGTGGACGAAGGTGAGTGAGATGTAACAATCTCAGGCAAAGGGTAAGAGGAAACCGTGACTGGGTCTTCCTCGGTTGAAATGGGTAAAGAGACTGGTTCTTCTCTAGGTGGAGAAGAAATAGGAGAGTGTGGCTCCTCCAGATGGTAGGAGGCAGGGATGATTGTGCCTTCTGCTTGTGCTTGAGGAGTAGGCAAGGTATGGTCATTGGATGAAGGTGGGGCTAATGGCGTAGGTGTGGTTAAGGCGTCCTCCAATATAGGAGAAATAGATGGAGGACTAATAGGAGAAGAGGGTTCTTCATCCTGTGATAGACGAATAGGAGAAGAAGACTCTTCTACCTGTGAAAGAGATTGGTCAGAAACAAGAGGTAAGATAGTGTTAATCGTGTGAATGTCATGGTCATGAGAATCTTTGGTTATGGTTTGGATGTTGTTTTGAGTAGGCAGATGATTTGGAAAAGGGTGTTTGAAGATGTCGATATGTTGATTGGGTGGGGCATTTGGGTTATCTAAAATAAGATCCCCCTTGTCGATCATGTCTTGGATGATGTTTTTGAAAATTTGGCAGTTGTCAATGTCATGGCCTTGGACGCAGTGAAAGTGGCAGAAGTCAGCCTCTCTATACCATGTAGGGAGGGCTTTAGAGGGGTCAAATTGAGGTGGTTGTATTGTAGGGAGATTGAGGACCCCCTGATTGAGAAGTTTTTCCAAAATGGAAGCGTATGGTTCTCCAAGTGGAGTGTAAGAACGCTGGATATACCATTGTTGGAATTGTTTGGTAATGCTGGAAGATGTCGAAGGTTGGGAATAATTCATTGTTGTTGAGGATGGTGATCTAATGACCACAGTGTTGGCCACTCCTTTGGACTTGGAGTTGGCAGAAGAAGAGGGTCTAGAAGAAGAATGGTCAGTAGATTTTGCGTTGGTATTACGTAATTTAACCTTATCTTCTTCAAGGGCATGGAGTTCAAGCTTTCGAGCCATGATGAAAGCTTCATCAAAAGTGCAGAATGTCTGAATTCGCAAGGTAGAAGAGATGTGGTTGGCACATGCTCGAGAAAAGAGCTCGATGAACTCCGGTTGAGGCAAGGAGAAGGAGAGCTGGTTAATCAAGCCTCTCCAACGAGCGACAAAATTGACTACAAATTCGTCATCAAATTGCCTGATGGAGTAAAGGTCTGTGATAGAGACTTGTTTAGTAATGTTAATAGAGAAATGGTCGAGAAATAATTGGGCAATTTGGATGAATGAAAAGATAGAATGTCTGGCAAGAGAGCTATACCAGTCAAGGGCAGGGCCAGAAAGTGACATAGGAAACGTGCGTAATAATAACGCATCGTCGTGGGCAATAAGGTAACAGGCATGTTTGAATGCCCATAGATGTTGTTGTGGGTCTTCCTTACTCTAAAAGCAAGTGAATTTAGGAAGCTCCCAATGGTTGGGGTATCATTGGATAGGGACAGAAGGATGGATGGGCTCGTTGCAAATCTGGTCATAAGACAGGACATTGCTTGAGCCAGAAATGGAGGCTTCGAGACTGGACATTTTATCCATCAGCATTTTAATGAGATCTACTGATGGATTGGTGGGTTAAGCGCCCCCTAGGTTTTAAGGTGCTTGGAAGAGGTTATAAGAGGTGTGCGATGTAGTCGGTTGTACAATGTACGGATGACTAGTCGCAGGGGCGGAAGTGGATGCTAAGGGTGGTTGGGTCATGGAGGTAGAAGGCATAAGATGACTAGGTACCGCCAAAGGTGGTTACGTGGTGGCACTAACAGAGGGTGAGGTAGGCACTCTTGCATTTGTGGGCACAAAAGTGTAAGGGGTCGAGACAATCAAGTTCTGATATGATGTAGAACTTGGTTGAATTGGGTATGGTTGAGGGGGTAATGAAACCCCGGTGGAGGTTGGTCTAAAAATGGATGGGGAGGCCAAATTTTGCGTATTGGCCATGGTTGGGTTAATGGTTGATGTGAAAGGCTGAGTCATAAAGGGCTGGGTGGCGAATGGTGTCGATGTCATCACCACGTCACCCGAGAGATAGTTTGGGTTTCTCGTGAGATAGTTATGGAGGGCTGCACTATTGAGGTCCAAGAATCGTGCGAAGTCTTGGTCCCCTTCAGGAATGATGAGAGTCAGGGTCGGAGTTGGGGTCGGTCCTGTAGGAGTTATTTCAGTCTCTGAGTGAAACTCCATGATAGGACTGGTTAGAGACAAGAGAGTGGTCAAGAAGAGGGTCAGGTTGCAGAAACTATGTTTTTTTGTTTCAAAAAACTAGGATGGAGTTTTTGACAGAGAAGGGACAGGTTTTAGGCTGCTGGTTTTTAAAAAAAAGGACAGTGACAGAGACCAATGTCGGTTGAGAAACTGATGTCGGTAATAAATATGGCCGACGTCAGTCAGATAATCGATGTCGGTAAGAGAGGAAAGCTGACGTCGATTGCAGAACCGATGCCGGTGACTGTGTTTTTCAGAGAACCAAAAGATTTTAAGATTCTTGGAAAAACAATGAAGAAAGCGTCCTCACTCACTCAAACAAACAGATGAGAAGAGAAGAACTGAGAGAGAGAGACAAGCCTAAGCGATAAATCCTAGGAATTAACCTTAGAATCTTGTGGCTTATGCCTTAGATGAATGTTTGGGGAGATTGGTTGTAAGAAGGGTCCTAGAAGAGGCAATCTAGAGCTGGTTTTGGGTCTTGTTTTAGGTGCTCAAAAATCTGTGTTAGGTCTGGTACGTGGCCTGGTGCTAAGGAGCAAGCTCCCCTCACTTCACGATTTTAGTGGTTAGCTGGTCTCGCTTAGCCAAGATATACCTCGCCTAGAGTTTATCCTTCGCCAGAGAACGGAGTGGGCTTCCCCCTTGGTGATGAAATCCAAGTAGGGTCACCAGGACGGGTAAGGTATCCACTGGGGGATGAAATCCCAGTCGGGCCTTGTCTCAAGTGTGTTAGATGTTTGTTTTAGTGCATGTGGTCTGGTAGTGTAACATCAAGTGTCTACGATTTATTCAATATGCGTTTTACTAATTACTAGATGAAGACTAATGCAAGCACAAGCAGAAATGCAATGCAGTATGTTTTTAAGCCCAAGTCAAAAATATGAATTTTGGATGAAGACAAGTTTGAGAAAGGGTTTGAGAGTATGATGTTTGGACTAGTCTAGAAGTGCAAGAAATAAAAGAAAGGTTCTTTTTAAGTCCTGCTTATAGTGTCATTTGGAATAGAAGAAGGAGACAAGAAGGAAGGAGCCTAAATGCACCTAAATGAATGAAAGGAAGAGGAACCCGAGGAAGAACCTAAGGTCCCACCGAGCGTGCCAGAATGTTTCTATCGCTAATTCGCTTTCTACATTCAAAAGATGAATAAAGAAACTAAAGAAATGGACAAGGATAGAAGTACCTGGATAAATATTACGCACCATAATCCAGACATTTGTGGGTACCCCTCTTTGGCTGTGGAGGAATGACACCTGCAAGGAAAAAGAAACTTGGACAAGAAAACGTTAGATGGATAGGCAGTGGGTTGCCAAGCGAAAGCTTGTTCCCGGAAGTGTGAAAACTTCCTCAAGGGAGGTCAACCCACTGATAACAGACAGATAAAAGACTAAGGAAATACAGAATGCCAGAATATAAGAGTGATAAACAAATTAGAAATGAAAGAAAAGATCAATGATTACCTGAAAGGAGTTGTCGGGCTGATGACAGTCGCCGAGGTCGGGAATGTTGCCGGCGTCGGTTGCCTGGTCTGCCGACTTTGGTTATCCTACCGATGTCGGTCGGGGAAGTAACTGGCATCGGTCGGGGCAGTGGCTTGTAGTCGGGTCTAGTCGGGTTTCTGGACTGTGGACAAGTCTGGTTTGTGGACAGGGTCGAGACAGAGTTCAGGGATGACTTTGAATGGATTGGGGAATGGTTTGGTTCTGATTAGGTGCCCTGTATAGGGTCTTTATTGGCAGGAGGGATGAGGGAGTTGTCCGGGATTGTACTGAAAGGATGACAGGTGAAAGGGAGATGGATAGAGGACAGGGCCTGAGAAGGCTTTTCAGCCTCTCAGGGGGTAGGACAGAGGGAGTGGGAGACAGCAGATGCCAAACAACTGGACACTAAAGAAAAGAAATGAAATGAAATAACACACTGTGCTTACCTTTTTAGCTTGCTAAATGAAGAGTGGGAGAGCTGTTGTTGAGACCACAGAAGACTTTGCAAGAGGAAATCTCTGCTCAAGAATCCCTGCACCTGTTGCTACTGTTGCACGAGGTCCAGAGGGAGAAGAAACGAATGCCAGAATGCCAAGAGAATTCAGTTTGTGAGCTCAAGGGGCCGGGGGGCTGGAATGGATGCAAAAAGGAGTCTTGAAGGCTGTTGACGCCGGCAGGATCGCTGACATCAGCCGAAGGGTCGCCGATGTCGGCAGTGGCAGAATGGGGACAGAGACTAAAAATAGCCTCTGCCCATTCTTACACACCACCGGGCGAGGGATTGTGGGAAGAACGGTCATGAGGACACTTAAATGGGCATGGGAGGAAGATAATGAGAAGATTTGGCATAATAAAGGCTAAGAGAGAGGTGGAGGGATCCAAGGGAGGAAGGGTGAGGTGGAAAGGGGGCCACTTAATTGAAATATTTAAGTTATTTTAATCAAATGAGTGGAGGGGACTAAGGCCAAGGGTTAGGATATGGGTTTGAGGTGGACAAGGGGGGAGAACCAAGGTGCAGACACATTTGTGGTGTCTACAAATGCAAAGGGTGCATAAAAAATGGCACCAAGACAACCCCCCAAAAGATTATATTATATGACCCCCCTAGTTTTTGCACTTTATAAATAGTGAATTTTTATAATTTAATGATACTAATGAATAAAGGATTAAAAAATAGGCACTTTTTAAAAAAAATAGAACTTAAATCTGAGTTATGATTTAAAATATACAAGTGTTACAATTCCCTATAAAAATGGATCAATACACTAAAAACTAGTTTTAGTGACCAAAATGAAAAAGAACCTAGGTTTCTAACCACTCGTTGCAACAATAATTTTTTCACAGACTTAAGAAATCCAACATAAGTGAAATAACCAGTTGGGTGACCCCTATATGCATAAAAGCATGATGGACTTCCTCTTAAAGAAAAAATTTAGCATGTAAAAGGAAATAATGAATTAAAGATGTTATTTTCAGAGGAAATAATGTGGATTATTATTGTTTTTAGGATCAGATCTCCCCAAGAACCTTAGATATAATCTTCAATTCCTTTGATCTTTTAGCAATAGAAAACAAGCTCTATTCCAAAGCACCTTAATATAGAATTCCAATGCCAATGTCAAATGCCTCAGTAGATATTTGATGTAGCAAATTTAACACCAAAAATAAATCTAAAAATGATGCCAATGTTGGTAATTTCAATGCTAATAAAAGTTGATTCCAAAATAGATCTTCAAAATACTCTTCAAAATGCTAAGGTTAGAAATAAATGAGGGAAAAAAATACCAAGTTGTAATGTTCAATGCAGGTTTTCAAAACTAAAAATTCAATATAGACTTCCAACAGACCCTCTAATGCCAAGGCAAATGAGATCACCTTCCAATGAGATCCAACGTAGTAGAAAAACTTTATTTTGCAGATCTAATTCAATAAATCCTCAAAATAAGAGATGATGCCAAGCTACAAAATTTAGTGTCTAGATTTAAAACAAGTTGCAATGTCATGCTAGATCTCTGTCAAACATCTAGATATTTGCCTTCAACACCAAGATCTAATGCCAAGATCTCTATCATGCTAAAGTCTATAGATTTGAAAAAAACAAATTAATAAAATAATTCTAATGCTTTGGCTCTACAATTTTCAATGTCTTACTAAAAAAATTATACAATAGATTTCAACACTTCAAAGGTAGATCTGTTAATGCAGGCAGATGTATAAAAAAAATATAATATATATTCCTCAAAGAATCTTCAACAACTAGCTTGGATGGAAAATGATTTCAATATAAAGTTTATGCCTTACAAGCCTCCTTCTTCTTTAGATCTTGTTGACTCAATGCCTAACCACAAAGCTAAACCTTGAAAATCCAATACATACCACAAAGCACCAAGTTGAAAATAATTTTCCAATGTAGCTTCAGCCAAAAAAAGGATGCCAATAAACCAAATTTGAGTAAATATGCCTTTCTTTTCCTCCAATGCCATGGGTAAAAGCTTGATCTATGAGCCAAAAGAAGATCTTTCAATGCTTAACAATGATATTTTGATCTCTTATTAGATCCTATAGCCTCTCCTCTAAAGGCAATTGTATATCTCTATGATCAAGAAACCAAAACTTCAAAATATTGGAAAAGTATAAAAAGAGGCACCAAAATGGCACCAATATCTTCTCGCTCACTTCTATTCTATGCTTTCATTGTGACAAGAGGGAAGTGGAATTAAATTATCTAAATTTCAAGTTTATGGATGGTTACAAATTCTTTAAGGCTCTGGTACCATGTTAGGAATGGTAAAGGTATTCCAACCCAATGAATCTGAAGTGTTGGCAATAAAATATCACAAGGAAGCTATAGATATGAAAGTCAAAATTAAATCATATCATATATTATTCAAAAATTAAGCATATCAAATCATGATAGTATAAATGAAGGCACTTGCATATATAGCCAAGGAAAAATATTAAACTAGTTAAGCTGGATAAAGTGGGATAAAGCCTCACATGGACAAACTCACTATAAGATGAAATATCTAGATAATACACTAGAAAATGTGAGAAATACACATGAAATACATACTCTAATAAGAAAATTATTTGCACAAGAAAATATTTAATTCTCATGATACCAAATATATATAGGCTCATATTTCAAAATGCATGTGAAGCTTCCTCCTTATGGGTTTCAAAATCTATGTAGCTATGTATTCGAGCTCAAAAATACCTACTTCATCATATTAAAACTAGATGACTAATTCATTTTCATATCAAATGATAATAAACCCAATTCAAAAATGCAAGTAAAACACCAATTTATTCACCTCAAGGTCTTCAAAATAAATGTAAGGTATTATCTTTGTGAACTCAAAATATATTTAATAATAGTTATACTTTCAAGATCAACAAGGGTATTTAAACATTTCAAATAAGTATGTTGAATATTTCAAATACAACCTAGAATAGACCAAAATAAAAACCCACCTATATTTTTACCAAAATAAACATATTACTTCAATCATGTAGATATGAAAAGGTTTCACTTATTTACTTATAACCACCATGCAATAATATAGTATTTTGAATTCATTCAAAACACAACAATCTACCTCTTTTCACTCAAAACCACATGCATCCAAATTTAATGCCATTTATCAAAATCCATAGCATGTAGGCCTAAAAACCACCAAATGGGTATATTATGTCAAAGATAAACAATTTTAACTAAATTGATAGTAGTGCTATGAAAAATAAAAAACCATTTGATATTTTTGATAGCCAAAATAATGGATATAATATGCATGCACCATTTCTTTCCCAAGATCTTATACGCATGCATGAGAGAGACATATAAAAAAAGATAATCAATATATAGAAGAAACATGGAGATATTTTAAACTATGGTGACTAACAATTGAATATTACCAACTAAAACCCATAAAAATTAAATACATACATAGTTATCCAATTTTCCAACTGACTTTCTCAAACACACTCTTACCTTATGATTTATCTCTTTTAGGATTATAGAATGTAACCTTAAGATTGATAAAGAGTTAAGTAATAAATTAGGGAATAAAATACTATAGTATCAACAACATATTATTTGCATAATAATTTACTTATTTGAATGTTTTATAAATAGTAATAAATTAGAAAAGGTGTACTTAATTGGAACATATTACTAAGATGGACAAGTGGCAGGCTAGGAAGTGAAGTAGGAGCAGGACAGAGTGTCATCATTAGAGAATAGGTTTTGGAACCCTCCTATAACAATAGCATGAACCTATTTTCCAATAGTGCACTATGATACCAATATTATGTGTTATGTTAATGACCCTATGTAGACAAAGTAGTGAAATTATAGGTAGACCTTCATTTTGTTACAAGAATATTTTACCTTTATGACCAAGACCTCAATCATCATATATTTTATGATTTGACTAATTTCATTGTGATACTCTAAGCCTCCATGATTTCTAGGATTTTCATGGACATAAGTGAAAGTAGAGTGGCATTAGTAGGGTAGGCTGGGAAAGACCTCAACACCCCATGTGTTAATTGATGCCTACATACCAATACCTAGAAAGTGGATCAAGCCTAATGTAGTTCTCCCAATCTAAGTGCTAGTGTGAGTGTGATGCTAGTATGCCTAAGTATGAATGTCAATTTGAGTCCTTTGAGTGTGAATTAAGACTAGAAACATAATTAAACTAAGCTTTGGGCTATTGTAGCTGGATATATGCAGAAATAGGGGTAAATAAGAATTAATAACCTTAATTTTCATAATTGTTTCTAAGCTTATTCATGAGAATTACCATCCAAGGGATAAATTAATGAAAGTGGTCTTTATATAGTGTTTTGATTCTTTTAGAGACATGAAATGAGTCTAGGTTTACCCTAAGATACTTTAAGGAGTGGAAAGATATTTGATAAGGGAAAAGAAAGCTAAGGGTTAATAGCATTTCCCCCTTTGCTAATAGTGCATTATGCTATAGACTAATGGGACTATGTTATTGTTCAGGGGGTTGAAACATGTGAAAAAAGATTGGGGAAGCCTACGTCATTATTAAATTTGGCTCTTGGTATATATGGGCATGGGTTAGATGCATAAAGAATTTAGAAAAGGATCAAAAGAGGCCCTATTATGGGTCTAGGTCTAAGATAAGGATAGGGTGGTCTCAAGTGGCATTCATTACATTGAAATAAGATTTTAGATGATTAAATTCCCCCACCCATTTATTATAGAAATGCAACAAATGGAAATGACTAGGATAAAGTAAAATTGAAACATACCTAGACATAACTATGAGGGAAAGCCCATGAATGTGGATCTGAGTCTATGAAATATACTCCATTGCATGTCTTAAAAATTAAACATATATGAATCGGTCCTTAATAAATATTCCAAGCAAAGACAAAACTAAGTAACGAGATGTGAGAGAGAAGAAAGGAATGAATACACTATCGGAGTTGTTGCCAGAATCTAGATAATGCAAATGCAATGGAGACGTGATCACATGAGATGAAGCAAGTGCACACCACATAGATGATAAATCAATTTGAAATTATACAAGATAAATTACACAAGACAAAATAGGAGAAAACCCAATATCTGATTAACATGAGATGGCCAAAGGGAAGAATACATATAGGAAAGCACGTAAGTAACTCCTCCACAAAAGGTGGTCAAGGCACCCCAAGAATAGACTGTAACTCCTCCATGAAAGGTGGTGACAAGGTGTTAAGAATAGAGAAGTAACTCCCATCAAGGGAGTTACTTATGACATTCTAATGACACCTATGACACATTTATGACACACATCTCCACATAAGCTAGTCTATCCCACAAATGTAGGAAAACTCCATGTATGCACAAAAATATAATTTCCCTAATTAAATAATAGGGAAAAATAAAAACCTACACTAATACCCACCATAAGTGCAGCTTAGGTGGGTAGTGTGGAAATATAAAATGGGTCCCGCCAACTAGGCCTAATGAGGTACCCATGTACAAATGCAATCTCCCATAAGATAGAGAAAAGGAGAAAACCTATAGGAAAAAACTCCCCCCCCAAAAGAGAGACATAAAAGAAAGGAAGAGGCTAGTGGGCCCCCCTCAAAGATGATGCTGCTACAGATGTGAACCGCACCCCAAGAAGAGCTCATAGATGAATGAACTTGCTCTTAGTGAAAGGTTTGGTGAAGATGTCTGCAACCTACTCTGAAGACTAGCAAAATATCAAGTCAATGACCTGACTATGAATAAGCTCCTAAATGAAATGCATGTGAATCTCTATATACTTGGTCTATTGGTGTTGAACTGGATTCCTACAAATCTGAATGGTACTCTGGTGTCACAATAAATGATGGTTGGCTACCTGATAGGAATGCCAAACTCAGAAAGTATCCCCTAAAGCCAAATAGCCTCAGTAGCTACATTAACATCTCCCTTGTACTCTACTTGTATGGATGATATAGCAACAACATTCTGCTTCTTGCTAGACCAACTGATAGGACTAGAACCTAGAGAGAAACTGTAACCAAAAGTGGACTTGCAAGTTTGTGAATTGCCAGCCCAGTCTAAATCTATATATCTAACCAAGTCAACCTCTATGCCAAATCTATAATGAATCCTGTATCTATGTGAACCCTGTATGTAATGCAAGATCCTCTTAGCTTCTTTCCAATGTAGCTCATGAGGTTCTTGCATGAATCTGGAGACAATTCCCACTGTATATGATATGCCAGGCCTAGTGTGAGTCAAGTAGATGAGACTACCAACAAGTTGTCGATACCGAGTGGCATTAACCAATGGTGAAGAATAATCAACCTTAAGATTGACTCCTGATATAAAGGGAGTTGAAGATGGCTTGTAATCAGCCATGTGAAACTAAGAAAATAAATCAAGAGCATACTTAGGTTATCCAAGAGAAATCCTTGAGTCTGACTATGAGATCTCGATGCCAAGGAAGTAGTGCAACAAACCCAAGTCTGTCATGTCAAATCTATCCTAGAGAGATGCCTTCACCACTACAATAGTTGATGAAGAACTCCTAGTGATCAAAAGGTCATCAACATATAGAACCAAAATCAAGAAATAATCATCCTACCGCAAGAAGTAGACATTGGGGTTGAAATGGCACCTAGTGAAACCCACATTGAGAAGGAAGGAATCCATCTTGGCATACCAAGCCCGAGGGGCTTGTTTGAGGCCCTAGATAGATTTTCTAAGTCTGCATACTAAGGAAGAATCCCGAACAAATCTTGGTGATTGCTCCATGTAGATCTCCTCCTCTAGGTCTCCATGAAGAAAGGCACTCTTCACATCCATCTAGTGCACATCCCAACCATGTGTTGTGGTAATAGCCAAGGTGAGTTAGATAGAACACATCTTTGTAATGGATGCGAGGTCTCTAAGTAGTCAATGCCTGCCACCTGTGAGAAACCCTTGGAGACAATTGTGCCTTGTACTTATCAACCAACCCATCTTCTACAAATTTGGTCTAATATATCCACCTACATTGAACCATCTTTTTTCCCTTAGGAAGTGAAGTCAAATCCCAAGAGTGATTTTTGATTAAGGAAGAATATTCTTCTTCCATAACACTATCCCACTCAGGTACCCTTAATGCCTCTTGAAAAGTCTATGGATCTGAAACTAAAGCAAAGAAGGCATGTGGATCTCTTTGAAAATCCCCCCTAGTATGTTTGTCATCTGCAAGATCTCCTACCCAAGTGTCAGCACTCTCAAGTGTCTGTCTGGGCCAAAGTGGCTTGAAAGTGGGTGAGTCAGGTGCTAACTGCTCATCCTCTAACTGACTAGAGGTGGATGACTCTACATCACTGTCCTCATTATGTGAACTTGAAGAAGAATAAGATGTCTCTAGCTCAAGAACCTATTGTGGCTGATCTGAATCTGATGAGCAATCATCATGAAGAAGTAGATCTGATGAGGGAGAAGAAGTGCCAAGTGTTGAGTCTCTAGGACTCTCCTAAAAATGGATGCTTCTCTCGATGAACAACTCATGAGTGACTAGATCTAGAAGGTGATACCCCTTAATACCATCTAGATATCCTACAAAGATGCAAGGCTTGGACTGACATTCCATACCTTTGCATTTCTTCTTTGGAATGCAGGTCATGGCTAGGGATCTGAAAACCCTAAGGTGCTCAACATCAGGTTTCCTTTTATGCCAAGCTTCAAAGGGTGTTATCTCTTTTAAATCTTTATGAGGAACCCTATTTTAAATGTAGCAAGCACAATTGATGGCTTTAGCCTAGTACTGTGGTGCTAAGGATTTGGAGTGAATCATACAACTACCCATTTCCTTCAAAAACCTATTTTTGTGTTCTACAACCCCATTCTATGAAGGAATATAAGTGAATGTATGTTGTAAACCAATTCCCTCTATGGTGCAAAATTGCTCAAACTTGTTGCTAACATATTCCCCTCCATTATCAGTTCAAAGAACCTTGATGGATTTCTCACTCTATTTCTCAACAAGAGCCTTGAAGTCTAGAAAATTTTCAAACACTTCATACTTTTGTTTGAGAAAATATATCCAAGTGTACCTAGAGAAATCATCAATAAAAGTGAGGATGTACTTAGCCTTTGTGAAAGATGGTTTGCGAAAGAGTCCTAATACATCACTATGGACTAACTCCAAAGGTTGTGAAGCCCTCCAAGCTTTACCTTTATCAAATTTTGCTTCAAGATGCTTCCTAAGGGAGCACCCCTCACAAAGTCCTTTTGAGAATTGGACACAAGGCAAGCCAATGACCATGTCATGTTTGCAAAGTTTCTCAAGGTAGCGGTAGTTAAGGTGGCCAAACTACTCATTCCATAATTTTCTAACTCCATCTAAATGAGTCAGCAATGATGTTGAAGAAGAATTTGGTGCAAAATATGAGAAGGTGTATAACCTTGCTTGGTGATTTTCCCTACCCACTACCACTGTAGTATCACTATGCAACTCCTTGATAGCCACTGAATCTAGTGAAAACTCAACTCTCATGCCTTGACCAATGTGAGTGATTTGGTACATTGATATGAGATTGGTTGAAAGAGAAGGAACATTACAACATTATTGAATGTTCCTCCTTCCATTTCAACTGACCCTCTCCCTGCAATAGAAACTGATGTGTCATCACCCAAACTAATTAAAGTCATGCTACAAGGCTCTAAATATGAAAACTCAACTAGGGAAGAGCCCATGTGGTGAGAAGCACCCAAGTCAATGACCCATGAAGATGTAGAAGCTGTTGTAGTTACAAGGGCCTTGCCCTTTTCTTTCTCCTTACCCGTGCCTTTTGCCTTAGTAGAATCTTGGGTAGATGAATTCTACTTGATGGACTCAGGAACACCTATGTTGTGCTTCTCTAGAATATGAGTTAGGTGATCTATTTGTTTCTTCATGCATTTGTGTTCATCATGCCCTGTCTTTTTACAATAGGCACACTTAACCTTCTCCTTCTTAGGTTTAGCATTGGAAGAGGAAGACTCAATGTTGTTTTTGGCAGGATTGTTGTTTTCTTTCTTCTTCTCTTGGTCCTTGTTCTTTTTCTTCTTCTCCTTTATTGAAGTCTTATCCTTACCATTTCTAGCAATCAAATATTGGGGTTAAGTAGACTTCATTTTTCCCATTTGAATTAGCTTATCTTTCTCCCTAGTCAAGTCAGCAATGAATGAATCCAAAGAAGGCATTTTCTATGTAGTGCCAAGGGCACTTTTTGTGGCATGGAAGGAGACAAAGACTAAATAGCTTGGACCTAACTTTGCAAGAATAGAAAGGATGAGTTGATCATCTTTCTTCTCTATCCCGCATTCTTTTAATTGCAATCTAAGGGCCTTAAACTTAGTGAAGAATTCCTTTAGTGTGTCAAAGTTGCTAGGACTTAGACATATGAGTTCATTTTCGAGCTTATGACCTCTCATCTCATCAAGCTTCCCAAATAAGAGTTCTAAGGTGTCCCATATGTCTTTGGGAGTCTTGGGGGTTTCTAAATGGAAGAGAAGTTCTAGATACATGGACAAGCTCAGTAATCCATAGGCTTCATCACTACGATTGTACCACTTGACCTTTTCAGCATTAGTGCTAGGTTCTACTTCAGTACCCCTGGTGATCCTATACAACCCTTTGCTTCTAAGAATGATTGACATTTTAACCTTCCATTCATGATAGTTGAAGGGTGTTAGGGGTTTAAGTTGAAAAAAATCCATTTTAAACTGAATTTAGGTGAAGTGTTGATTGCAAGTTGTGAAATTATGTAGAAAGGAGAATGAAAGCAAAGATTTGCAAGTTGTGAAAAGAAATCACACCCCCCTAAAATGTTGATCCCCCAAAAATATGCAATTGCACACTCAAAAGAATTCAGGCTCAGCTGAGAATGCATCTTAGAGCAATCAGTGCAAGACTTTAAGCAAATAGGACATCAGACTCAGCCAAAAATGCGTCTCGAGAGACCTAAATTTTTGGCACTTTATAAACTAGTGCATTTTTAACAAATAATAAGCCTAAACTATGGAGAATTGAATTAAAAACACTTTTGCAAAAAATGGTACCCAAATCTGAGCTACCATTTGCAAGATATTAAAGATTCAATTTTCCCATAAACTAGTGTTTTTGCAAAAAAAAGCACTAAAACATTTTTAAAATACCTATTTTGAGAGAGAAAGTGCCCTTCTAGCCACTCATTAGATTTAGCATGGAGTGAGGAATCCAAAGGAGGTCTTTGTGAGGGGGAATTGGCCTCCTGCCAACCCAGGCCTCACCCTTCGTCTTCGTCAGGCGAAGATACAAGTTTAAATCTAAACCCCCAAATTATCAAATTGTCTAAAAAACTTAATATTCAGTCATATTGATTGATTTTTTTTTACAAGTCAATTTTAAATGAAAAAAATAAATCAAATGACAATTTGATGGATTCCAAGTGTTTAAGGGCCCACATGGGATGCCAAGCAAGGAAGGGGCTATTTAAAAAAAATAGTTCTAATTTTGCTGGGCAGAAAAAAATTGAATTTGCAGACCTCTCAACACACATCAGTAGAGAAGAGAAGAGACAAGTTGAAATTTCAACGCACAGTAGGGAAGAGACCACATTTCAACTTCAATGCACAGCAGGTAGTGTTAATCACTACCTCACCATGCACTTGTGCGCTAGATGCCATACATCTGCATTTTGCCTTGTAGGAGTTCTATTCCACACATATCTCACCCTACTAGATGCCCCACATCGACCTCCACATGCAAATGTGCTTTCTAGAGAGCTATCCCAAGCTGAAAGTGGTGTCCAAGAACAGAACCAAATTTGTAGATATTTTTTTCCCTTCAGAATGACCAAAAAAAAAGAAATTCCACTGCCTTGTTGAAGCCACAATAGATCTATACAAGATGTCTTGGCAAATTTTAACTCAAATATCTAAAGGGAGATCTGAATGAAACTCAACAAAAGTATTTTTTTTAACAAAATTCCGTATGGATTTGCATGAGTTTTCAAGAAACTCTACCAAAACTCTCAAATGCAACCAAGTTAAAAAGACTACTAAGAAAGCAAAGTAAGAATTTCATAATAAGCTAATAGCATAACTAGACACACAATTACTAGGGTGGCTCTGATACCATATCAGAGTTATTACCAGAATCCGGATAATGTGAATGCAATGGAGACATGATCACACGAGATGAAGCAAGTTCACACCACATAGATGCTAAATCAATTTGAAATTATACAAGAAGATAAATTACACAAGACAAAATAGGAGAAAACCCAATATCTAATTAATATGAGATGGCCAAAGTGAAGAATACATATAGGAAAGCACATAAGTAACTCCTCCACAAAAGGTGGTCAAGGCACCCCAAGAATAGACTGTAACTCCTCCATGAAAGGTGGTGACAAGGTGCTATGAATAGAGAAGTAACTCCCATCAAGGGAGTTACTTATGACATTTGTATGACACCTATGACACATCTATGACACACATCTCCACATAAGTTAGCCTATCTCACAAATGTAGGAAAATTCCATGTATACACAAAAATATAATTTCCCTAATTAAATAATAGGGAAAAATAAAAACCTACACTAATATACACCTAATTGGGTATGTGAACCAACATAAAAACTTGGTGAAATATTGTGTGTGCATGTAGATATTGATCAAATGATGAATTTCTTGGACTGGGTTGATGGCTTACCCAATCCCCATATGTGGGTGGATCAAGAACTCAAGCTAGCCTCGACTCCATCATTGCCCACCCCTATTCGGTGGATCATAATTTGTGAATAAATTGGATTGGACTAATAAATTTCTCAACCCTCTTATATAGGTGGCTTAATATCTCAATCAGATTATGATTCCATCATTTCCTACCCATGTGTAGTAGATAAATCTAAAAATAACTCTGTGTGATGTCCTAAAATTGTATATGATAGTTCTGGGCCAGTAAGAAACTATGAAATGTAAAATGACTCAAGGGCCACTTGGGAATGCAAAATGGATCTAGGACACTCAGGAATAAAAACCACTAAAAATATAATGATGCATCAATCTAGTGTAATCCTAGTGAAAAACTAGTGTATATAGTGTTTGGAGTATATAACATGGAGAATGGCAGGGAGTTATCAATCCATCTGAGATAACTAGTGTAAAACTGAGCATATGGAAATAATGTGCCATGCATATGCCCCCAATTCTAATATTTATGTATTTGGATTCTACACTAAATCATAATAATCTATGTATGTGCATATCTAAAACTAAAATGGGAGTGATCATGTAATGCATGATGCCCCAATCTGAGCAAATATATGTAATTCTATGTAAAAGCTAAGTATATATTGAGCATTTTTTATAATCTATGTTTGAGTCTATGAAAAATATAAACTATATCTATTGTACCTTTCTAAAAATTCTATAATTTTATGTGTTTGAGGCTATTGGTCAATAGTGCAGTGGGTGGACTATAGCATATTGCGCTCTTGGTAGTGTATTCTATTATTGTCCAAACATGTTGGTTCTGAGAAAAACTAAGACTGATCTATGTATTACTATATTTCATTATATTTTCCTAAGTCTGAGTTTTGTAATCTATGTTTGTGTGTTCAAAACTATGTTTTGAGCACACTAAGATGGCCTGATCTCTTTGATAAACCCCTATTAATGCCCCCTCTTTTGAGGGGAGTTATTGAACCTCTACAATAATTGTCCTAAAAATAAAAGTTAAGAATCATGTGTGTTATACTCTAAATATATTGTATATACATGATAAACCAATAATATGTGTATACATAACATTTAAATGTAAAAGAGATTGAGCATATATTGGTAATGTATGATGTACGTTAGATCTAGCATTCTCAAGGTTTTCAAGATAGATATAATAATCTAAGCATGTATATAAATATCAAATCTGAATATAATATGAGTAATACACTTAGGGGGTATGGGCCATGATGTCCATCAAGGCACCCAAGGATAAAGATAATGCATGAGGTACCTCATGGCATTGCAAACTAGATGTGAAATCAACAAGCAAGATACATGTGTCATGGTCATGATGCATACTTTAAAGCATACATACACACAAATGAGGCATGAAAAGTATGCCAAGGGAACATAATACAAGGGACATTGGAACATGTCACTAAGTTTGAGAAAAGGAACACATACAAGGACATGTTCAAATATTTGCATACATAATAGAGCATGCAAGTTTGGCTTAGAGCCACATGGAAGGACATGTTTAAATGTCCACATATAAAATCAAAAAGTACACACAAAGGCATGGGCACATGTCTAAAGCATTAACACATTTAAATGAATTAGCTTAGATCCATGGACTAATGACATATTCAAATACCCTTGAGTATACATAAAATTAAAGAGATACAATCACATCTAGACTAATAAATCTAGAAATGAAAGTATGCATAATCATGTGGGACGAATCCATTTAAGATAAAATATGTACATAAGTTGTGTCTCTATTAGTAATAGTCAACAAAAAATTAATGTATTATATGATGATCAATATCAAGATATAATAAATGTTAAATCTATGATATGGGGTATAAATAAATGTAACTTGGTAAACTAGAAGATGTGTATGATGCCCCTAATGGCTAATGTAGTAACGATGAATTGGTGCATATGTGTATGTGCCTTGGATGGGTTGATAGTAGTAAATATGGATCTATGTAGAAGACTAGAGTCATGTAGTAATCTTTAAACACTCAAATGGAATAAGTGAAGCATGTATGTATGATAAAACTAACTATACTAACTGTTAGGTTGTGGAGCTAAAAGCTTCAACTATTCAGACGAAGAGGAGGTTGCTGAAGTTCCAGAAGTACCGGCGTCGACAATATAACTAATGTCAGTCATGATGAATGCAGAAGGCAAATAGCGTCAACAGGGAGTCGGCCGACGTCGGTTAGCACCAGATAAACAGGGACCGACGTCGGTCGCCTGTGGCGGTTCCAGAACTACTGTTGACGAATAGTCAATTAAGTGAAGCAAGTGTTTACATGTTAAAGGGTTAATTATAGTCTCGAGCTGCATGTCTAATTATTGTAATTAGAGGTCTATTTTTGTATGCATGGGATCCTATTTAAAGACCCATGAGGCATGTATTGTAATTAAGCAGGCAAGTAAAAGCATTGAAGCAAGGAAGCAAGTTCAAGGAGATCTACAAGGTGTAAGGTCAAGGAGATCAGCTGAAGCATTCAAGGAGGGGTTAACAACTCAAGTTGTTGAGTTGGTTGTGGTTGAGCAAGAGAGAGAGGGAAGAAGGTCTTGAGGTGTGGCAAGCCTTTGAGGTGGAAGAAGTGGCATCTTCTTTATTGTATTTTCTTCTAAGAGTATTTAATACAAGATTGTGTATTGTCTCACAAATTCTTTGTTGTTTCAAGTTCTAGTTACTTAATCATTCTGGTATAATTCCATGTTTAATTGCTTATAAGAAAGTTAATCAATTGTGCTTCCTTGGAGGGGTTCCTAATAATAACATATATAACATTTATATTACCTGGAAAATAGAAAGAATGGAAATGCATATAATTTTAAATTCATATCTTTTGAACAATATTTGAAGGCTTTTTTTAATTTTTGAATATATTATATTATTTTTATATTTTTTAACATATTATATTATTTTTGTATTTTTTGAGTAATAATCTATGTACAAGTAACATGAAAATGAAACTATGTATAAATAGCAAGATAAAGGGAATCGTGTACAATTAAATTGAAAAAATGAAACTATATACAAGTAACAGGAAAGAATACTAACTAATGAGTTTTGAAAAAGACTCACTATCAAGGTGATATATATCAAGTAAAATAAGAGTTACTACATGTGATGTGTATTGAAGTATCTCAGATCTAGAAACTAGATATATTGAATAATCTATAGTTAAAACTAACTGTGAAGTGTGGTTATGAATCTATGGAGTTGACTAAGTTGGCCTATGAATTGTGGGGATCTTGGGGACTCATCTGGTATAATAGGTTCTAAATGGCATGGATGTTATATGAAAAGTGTTATAGGGACTCAATAACATTTATTTGGGTGGGAATGGGGTAGATATATATTCTCTAGAATCCACAACTTGCCTCTAATGTAGGGGTCTCTCTAATAAAGGTCTATATGGGAGAGTGTGTATACATGGTAATGTTGTAGACTTAAACATCACCTACACTAATATCTCAACTATTATCTAAGTTGTGCTAATGAAATCTATGTTTGGATATTTTAATGGTGTCTGATGTGTAACTAGATGTGTAGTAGGTAAAAGATACTCATATGGAAGGCCCTCAACTATAAAAACCTAATTAGCATGTATATATTTAAGGCATCTATGTATGGTGGAGGGAATGGCTCAAAGCTACTATATCTAAGGCTTAACCAATAACATATCAAAATTTTTAAAACTAAGTACAACTAGTAATATGGTGGCCACATGCACATACCTAGTCTATAATGAGGTACGATCTCCCCAAGGGATCTCTATACATGGCCACTAAAGCCACAAATAATTATATTTGTTAGATAAATATCCTAATCTAAATATCCCAAGTGATGTATAAGTGTAATATTACACATATTGATGATTGAACCATTGTCAACCATGACACTTTGAATAGGATGATGATCAATGTAAGCTTTTACAAAGAATGTGCATAAATATGAGTCATCGTCAATGATCGCCTATTGTGAGAAAGTGATAAGAGGCCTAGTTGGCACTATTGTATGATACACACTAATGATATTATGTAAAGGGTGTGTGTCCATTATATGAATATGATAAGATACTAATGGTGGATGTATTTGATAAGTATAATGAACACCTTAAGTGTCTATTATCTCATTATCCATATGTTTTGGAAATAAATCATAAAATATTTTCATTGATTTTACTTTAGTTGGTTGTGCTTTGGGTGTTTCTTTAGGGGTACTCACATCAATGATATTAACATCTATCAAATCTTGTATCTTATGTTGTAAACTTATGTATTTGTTAGTAGTATGGTTGGGAGCCTTATGATAATCACAAAATGAGTTGGAATCATAATTTTTTGGAAGATGCCTATTCATATCAACCTCTTTGATCAGAGGGAAATATATGACATTGCATTATAAAATTTTCTAAACAACACAAGCTGGAACTTTAGGAAGATTTATAAAAGGTCTCCTTAAAAAAGCCAATAAAACCATGTTAGGATCTAGCTCTGAGGATATATTAACTATTGTCTTTTGTTTATTCTTGTTTTCGTTATGCCTCACCTTGTATGGGAGCTTATTTGAACTATTATTAGTGGAATCTAATTTAGTTGTATACTTTAACTTTCCCATGGAAATAATTTTAACTTCCCATTCCTTTATTATATATCATAAATCTATAGATGATAGAAACCTTTTAAATAATATAGATTCATATAGTGTTGGTAATAAACTTTGCTTGAATATGTCATGGAGTTATCTATTTACCATGGGGCTAGTCATCTTTGTTAATATGGTTTCATGTTAGGTTCACCAAATGATTTATCTTTTTTAGGATTCTGTAATGTAACCCTAAGGTTTATAAAGGGTTGAGTAATAAATAAAGGAATAAAATATTACAGTATCAGTAGCCATTAATTTGCACAATAATTGACTTATTTGAATATTATATAAATAGAAATGAATTAGAAAAGGTGTAAGTAGCTAGAACATATTATTGAGAAAGATAAGTGGTAGGTTGGTAAATGAAGCAAGAGTAGGGTAGAGTGTTATTAGTAAAGAATAAGCATCAAAACCCTCCTCAAATAATAGCATGGCACTATTTTCCAATAGTGCATTATGTTAGTAAGCTTTTATGTTGCACTAATGACCATGTGTATGTGAAGTACTGAAATTATGGATAGACCTTCATTCTATTTTGGGAATCATGTGCTTATATGATCAAGACCTAGATCATCATCTATTTTGTGCTTTAATTGATTTCACTATGACACCCTAAGCCGTCATGCTTTCTAGGGTTTTAATAGACATAAGTGGAAGAAGAGTGGTGTTACTAGGGTAGTTTGGGCAAGAATTCAACACCCCATGTGTTGAGTTTTGCCTACATACCAATACTTTGAAAGGGGATCAAGCTTGATGTAGTTCTCCCAATATAAGTGTTAGTGCAAGTGACAGTGATGCTAGTATGCCTTAGTATGAATTACAGTTTGAATGCTTTGAGAGTGAATTGAGACTAGAAACCTAAGTAAACTAATCTTTGGGCTATTTTAGATGGATGTTTTCATAAATAGGTTGAATAGGAACAAATAACCTTAATTTACACAACCATTTTTGAGCTTATTCATGAGAATTGTCATCTAATGGATACATGAATGAGAGTGGTCTTTATATAGTGTTTTATGCTTATAAAGACATGAAATGATTCTAGGCTAACATTAAGATTATTTAATAAGTGGAAATATATCCATTAGGGGAAAAAAAAGCTAAGGGTCAATAACACTGTCCCCTTTGCCAATGGAGCATTGAACTATAGACTAATGGGTCACACTATTGTCTAGGTGGCTATAATGTGTGAAAAAGGATTGGGGATGGGCTAAATGTGCATAGAAGCTAGAAAAGGATCAAAAGAGGAGCTAAGAGGGGTCTAGGGATAAGCTAAAGATAGGTTGGTCTCAAGTGACACTCATTACATCAAAATGACATTTTAGATGACTACACCTTCATTACTTCCTTCTCAAAATTCCATTTAAACAATCATGCAGTGACTTGTTTACAAACTCATTTGAAGCAAAAAAAATTATTATATAGTAGTTTTGAGAATGACTACAAGTTAAAAACAATAAAATACATTTCTTAATAACAATCAACCAATGCATACCTTGGAAAAGATTTGATCATGAAAAAACACTAAAACATGTGCAATCTCATGTCTAATTCCAACCAACAATTTTACAAATCTTAGTTTTTACAAAAGAGCTTGATAAAATGCTATGATATCTGAGAAATGAAACCCTTTTATGTTAAATTTATTATCAAAACCAATCATTAATGACCATTGAGTGACATGTAAACTAATTTATTGGATGATCACCACTGCCAAAAACACAAGGCTTGCTAAATTAAAAAATAAATTTACTAAAAACCTAGCAAGTCATGTACATCTTCACTTAGTTTACTGACACAAATCCAAAACTCTAGGTTATTAAAAATACAATTAAGTTCATGTTAAATAAAACCACCAAAAAATATATTATATTGAATTGAATAACATGCCATCAAAACTTTCCACTTAGTTCATTAAATACATATATTGTATGCAATATTCACATTTATTCAAATGTGTCTAGGCAATATACTAATGTTTGAATAGATTTAACTTTAGAACTTATGAAATCAATTACCCTGCCAAAGAAAATAGGTAATATGACAAATGGATAATGTGCCACATGAATGATGATAAGGATTTTTACTTTTAAAAAAATGATATTAATCAAAATCAAAACATTAATATACCACCTTATAACTCATCAAAAAACATATTATCTCGAGTATGTGCTAGAATGATTTCGATAGTGCCAAGAAACATTGAGACAAAGTCTTGAAAGAGGATATTATAATTTCAAAAAAAATCATTCCATCTAGAGATACAGAGTAATCAAACAACCAATCTTTACATGTTCTTAACTTATCATTTTTCAATGTGATCAATTAACAAATGCATAACCCTATGATTAAAAATTGAGTGAAACTATCATATGATTCAAACATCAAATATGTTGTGAAATAATTTTATCATATTATGACATTTTAGATCAAATATCTAACAAAACAAATTATCTCACAACTACAATAATGATTATTACCAAATAATATTGAGTTCATCATTTACAAAAAGACTTCACAATGATTTATTTCAAAAGTGAGATGCAAGTATATTGAATTTATAAATGCAGAAGGTACTTATAATATGATCAATCATGTGCTATGAATTATCTCAAATTAATGTTATGAGTATAAAAATCACTCAATATAGAAATATTGCATATTCAAATACACATAAAGAAACAACTACTTAAATAAAATCAAACAAGTTTCCCCATGCTATAATATTTAAACATTATGACAAAGGTCATCATATATCAACATTGATCATGTCAATAATTTTCAAAATAAAAAAGGAGGGGTACTAAATTAGGCATATTAGGCTTTTACCAAGGATGACTTTCCCATACCTAACATATATATGATTTTTATCTCTACCATTAGATATGATATGCTCTCTTTTATTAATATATTCTCCAGTTATAATCAAATTAAGATAATCCCATAGATTAACAAAATATTTATCTAACTATCCCATGGTGCACATTTTTATATGTTGTCATGTATTTCACACTTAAAAATGCTAGTGGCTCTCATCAAAGGAATATGACAAATATTTCATGAATACATGCATTATTTTTTTTAGGATTATGTCAATGATATTTTGGGAAAATCAAAGAAAGGTAAATACCATGTTAAAGACTTATAAAAAAATTGAGTGATTGAGAAAATACAATGTCAGATTAAATCATAAGAAGTGTTTCTTCAGTGATACATATGGAATGTTATATTTTTTATCTCCAAATGTGGTATTGAGATTGATCCAAATAAAGTAAAATACATTTTAGATATTCCTACACCCATGGGATTAAAACAATTGATAAGTTTACATAGAAATAATCAAGCCATTCAATGGATTATTACTAAATTGGCTAACAAAATACAACCACTTTTTACATTACTATATAAAGGCACTTATTTTGAATGGGATGAACAATGTCAATAAAATTTTGATTAAATCAAAGAATACCTAACCAATCCACCTATTATGATTCCACTTATACCTGATGTACCATTGCTATTGTACATATCTACCACCAAGCATGCCTTAGGTAGATTATAAGAAAAATATGATGATGAAAATATATAGAATTATTTATTACATAAATTACACATTAGTGGAGCACAAAATAAATATAACTTGATGGAAAAAAATTTCTTATCTATTTTGTTTACTACATGAAAATTTAGACATTACATGCTATATACTAAGACTCTTGTTATTTCCAAGACCGATCCTTTTAGATACATCAAGTATAATCCTTACCTACCTAAACATATAGCTAAGTGGGTCATGCTACCTATGGATTTTAATCTAAATTTTATACCACAAAAAATTATTAAAAAAAAGTCATCACCGACCAACTTGTTATGGCTCACCATTTAGACCACACTCCTATGAATGACTCTTTTTAATATGAGTTTGTTATGTGTACGAATGTGAAAAAACCATGGAACATGTACTTTTATGGATCCAAATATGCTTAATATTTGGGTTTGCATCATATTATTGACACCTTAGGGTCAAACTATGTCATTAACATACCAATTGAGCTTTCCATGTACCAACAATATAGAATAATATGAGGTTTCAAATTTAGGTCTATTTATTGCTCATGATTTAAAGATAAAATATAAAATATTTACTTTGAATATAAATTTTTCATCAATCAAGTCAAATTAACTTACCAAATAATTAAGACAAACTAATTCCTTATTGGTATCATGTACATAGTTTGACTACCTACTTTGATGACTTTAAGATTAGCAACATTCATAGAAAAAATAACCATCATGTTGACGTTATATCTAGTGGTACTTTAATTATTCCTATTGATATCACATATGGTCATGTTATACTTACTATTAAAAGATATAACATATAACTATTTCACTACCTTATTTAGAAAAAATAATATGTGTTTTCTACCGATATTGACACAGCTAAATTAGAGTGGTATATCAACATTTATAAAAAAATTATCTTATGAGATTATTCTTTAAACTTTTTCAAAAAATAAGGAGGGATTACATCATGCATGTTATCATTGGTGATGTGCTTTTCAAAATATCCTTTGGCAATTAATTACTTAGATGGCTAGGCCATGAAGAAGCTAAAATTTCCTTACAAGAGTTTCATGATAGATAATGTGGTGGTAACTTTAGTGTAAATTCAATTTCATACAAATTATTATGAATGGATTACTATGGTCCCTCCATGGATTTTTATTTTTAATAATATGTGCAGGTTTGTGAATAATTTAAACAACAAATTAATATAACACTTGTACCATCTCAAGAATTATAACCTATTATTTTTCCTTCGCCATTTTTCATTTTGAATTTTGATATAAATCAAAAAATTAATCTACCATCATCATAAGATCATAAATTTATAATTATATCTACCTAATATTTTACCAAATGGGTTATTTAAATTCTACTATAGGTGATGAAATATAAACAAATTAAATGATGTGTATCATATCTAAGTTTGGCCTTCCATCTTATTACATATAATGGTACATTTTTCAGTAATAATATGGAAAATAAATTTTGTGATAAGTATAATATTTTTCATACATTTAATAATCCTTATTACCCACAAGGAAAGGCTCAAGTAGAAGCTAAAAATAACACAAATTTGAACATCTTAAATAAACTCATTACTAAACATGGTGTGTATTATAATAATCAAATTATATAGATCTTATGATCTTATCATTAATCAACATAACTATGAGGTAAACCTATTTACTCTCTTTTCAATGGTGTGGAGGAAGTTATCCCTTTAAAGCTTGAGATTGCATCTCTAGAAGTGTCTTGTAAAGGTCTTATTGATGATAAAATATAAGGAGAAAAATGATTACATTAATTTCAAATGATAGATGAAACATATATGCTATTGAACACTTGAGATTTTTTAAAATTGGCTAAATAAAGCTTTAAAAATATATAAAATTCATATAATTCCCTATTTCTAACTTAGTACTATAATAAAATACTACTGCATACAAAGAACATAATGGAAAGTTCAAACCAAATAGGCTAAGTCCCTACTATGCCCTTATCCTATGGCATGTCTAGGGTTATGTGCAGTTGACTTGTGGATTACATACCTCTTATATTATATTATCACATTTCTCTATGTTCTTGGTAAGGTTAACCTATGTAATAATCATGGCTAAGTAGAGTATATAGGAGGTAGTTGTTAATATTTGATCAAAATATTTCAAATTATGATCTTATTGCATTGTTATGGATATTTCCCCCTCTAAGTGGCTCAACTATATTTATAAAACATTCTAATCTTATATCAATAATTTCTTTGGATCTACATATTATACTCTTATTACTATGATATAATAGTTTATTGTGTGAACATATAAGTAATTTCATTACAAGTGGTATTGTATCTTTGACTTGGGAAAGTTTCTATGGCATTATTTTTTTTTTTGGATTTAGTGTTTTGGGTCTCCTACAAGTGCAAGGATTGAAAAAACATAACTTGTGATCAGGGAAGAATTTATTTTTCTATCACTGTAATATTATTTTATTTTATTTTTTGAAAAAAAATAGTTAAAAAATCTAAAAACATTTCACCCTTGTGCAAATTAGTAGTTGTTGGATTCATCTTAGTGACATGATTGCAATGATATAATATCATTATAATTTTTAGGCTAAAAAAATTTCACCTTGTGCACATTAGTAGTCATTAGATTAGTATCAATGAAATGATCCTAATAGTATAGTATTTTGATAGACTTTTTCAAGGATTAAACCCTCCATCCTAGGTTTTATGCATGGATGATACTAACACTCACAAAGTGGGAAAGGGTAAGAAACTCAAAAAAATCCTCACAAGGATGACATGGAGTCTATCACTTCTAATTCAATTTTTATGAGGTGGTTCGCCAACTTTAATCAGTTTTACAAAGTATGGTATGAAAATATGATCTCAATGTGCCCAAAGGGGACATCACTAGGGTAAGAGGGGACTTGAATGTTTTTAATTATCAATTATCAATTATAAATAGGAAATTGTCCAATCTTAAAACTCAAGCTTCAAAAATAATCATCCACCACTCCAGTTCAATTCTTCCCATTCAAACAATCACACCTCCAATCCTAGTTTGAAGTAATTGTTTCCAAAAGTGGAATTGCATAAGTTCAATGTAAATTATACACTCACTTGGATCAATAAAATCACAAATTTATTTGATCTAAATTATACCCCATGGGTTAAAAATGTATTCATGGTCTCTTTATATCTAGAACCTAAGTAATTCATTTGGTATAGATGGTTGTGTGGTCAAAATAAAAAGAAAGGCCTTTAGGTTACCTGGTTTGAATTTTATGAGGAGTTTTAGCTCCACTATTATGGAAATGTCTCAAAAAATATTTTAGTAATCTATCCAAACTTCATCAAATAGGATTTGTGAAGGATTGTATTCATAAATTCTAAAATCTCTCCTTATGCATGGATGATGTCACTGAGATAAATTTGACTGACCTATTCTTGGGTGGTCTTAAAGATAGCATCTAAATGGAGCTTTGCATATTTATTCATAGTTTAGTATCTTAATCCATACCAATGGCACACATGGTAGAGTAAAATATCTATTGAAATGAATACATTTCACTAATGCCCACAAATGTAATTTCTTAGCCCTATATTTTCATCAGCCTATAATATTGACCCCTCAACAAATTGAAGAGAAGTGTGAAAAATGGTTATGTTTGGCTATGATATAAAATGGAAAAAATCACATAGATGTGCTAAAAATATTTTTTTTATATTGAAGGTGATAATGAGGATGAATATGATGATGAGGCCTTAGGTGTAGGTATAGAAGAACCCGAGGATGAATTTCAAGATTCTCAAACTATGATCTCATGTCATGCACTTTCAAGTTCTATTACTCATCAAAATATTAAGGTGGTGGTTTTCCTTATTAAATAAGAATATGACTATGCTGATTGACTCTATGAGTACACACAACCTCATCAATAGTAAGTTGGGTACTTATTTGAACTATTTAATTTACCTAGCTCTTTAATTTTATGTCATGATTGCAAATGGTGGTACATCAACTATTTTGGTAAATTCCATAGTTCTAAACTATATATGGGATACTACATGTTAGATTATCCTATGTTTACTATTCCCATGGGTGGGGATGACATTATTTTTAGAGTGTAATGGCTCACCACTTTAGACACAATTGAGATGAATTTCTAGGAACTATTCATGCACTTTCATTTAGAAGGTAGGACATTTCAATTACATGTTTAGGGGATAAATCTCCATAATTAGTTAGTTCTCACCATATGATTAATATTCTCAAAAAATGTGTTAAAGGATTTCTTACATGATTTATTTCCATTGAAATTCAACCAACCAAGGAATCTACACATCTTGATTTACAACTGGTGTTGGATTACCATTCTATTATTTTTGGTGCCATACCAAAAGGACTTACACCAAGCAAAGTATGTGATCATGTGATAAAACTAATTCCAATGTATCACACCACCCAAAATTAGAACCTAAAGGTATCCCTATCCCTAGAAGAGTGAAATTGAAAAAATGGTACATGAGATGTTGGAGGTAATAATTATTAGACATAGAAAAAGTGAATATTCCTCCCCGATGGTAATGGTGAATAAGAAGGATAACATATGGAGGATGTGTGTAGACTAAAGATAACTCCACAAGTTCACCATCAAATATATTTTTATTATTCCAATAATTAATTATTTTATAGATGAATTACATGCCAATGTTTATTTTACCAAATTAGATCTTCACTCTGGGTATCATCATATCCAAATCCATAAAGAGGACATACCTAAAAAAAATTTAAACTCATGAGGGCCATTATGATTTTATGATCATTCCTTTTGGTCTCAAAACTTCACCATATACATTTCATAGTTTGATGAATATTATTTTTAGGCCATTTTGAGAAAGTTTGTGTTGGTTTTTTTGATGACATCCTCATTTACAACAAAAATTGGGAAGACCATTTGAAACATGTGAAATAGGTACTTTTGGTTTTGGAACAACATTAAATGAATGTCAAACCTTACAAATGTGTTTTTGGAATCAAAGAGGTGGAGTAATTAGGTTATATTATTTCATATGAAGGCATGAAATTTGATCTTAAAAAGATCCAAGTGATGATGGAGTGGAAAGGACCCATGACCCTCAAGAACCTTTGGGGATTTCTAAGGCTAATAGGTTACTATCACAATATTATCAAAAATTATGGTAGAATTACATCCCCACTCACATATTTTTTGAATAAAGAATCATTCTAATGGACTAAAATAGCTACCAAGGCATTGGAATAACTTAAAATGGATATGTACACCACTTTAATTTGGCTACCCTTGATTTTTCTAAAAATAATTATTATTGAATATGATTCATCAAGATACAACATGGGGGTTTTACTCATGCAAGAAGTCATGCCACTTTCATTTGAGATTTTTCAAAGGTAAAAAAACATGCTCAAGCCAATATATGTGAAACAGATTATGTTTATTTTGTATGTAGTCAAGCAATGGAGACCTTATCTGATGGGTCAAAACACTCAAGTAAATATTGATCATGATAGCCTCAAATATTTTTTAGAATAATTATTTTCACTAGGATAACAACATAATTAAGTGAATAAAATGTTAGGATATGATTTTTAAATAGTATATAATAAATGAAAAGATAATTTGGTGATAGATGCACTATCTATGTTGGATGCATTAGTTAAGGCATTGTTATGTGTAATGACCATTTGGTAGACAGATTGGCTAGAAGAAGAGAGATTAGAAAGAGAGAATAGGACTTGATTAAAAATATTCATCTTGGTTTTGGAGGGTCTAAAAAAAATTTGTGGAAGGGGAACACATTATGATATAAATATTTATTAAAAACCCTTGTAAGCATTCTCTCCTCAAACATAAAATCCTTTAGGAACTTTATGCATCTCTAATATGAGTTCATTCAAGATTTTTAAAAACATAAGATATAATCAAGCAAGATTTATTATGGGAAGGACTCAAGGGGGATGCCCAAAAATATGTGGTTGAATGTATGGTATGTCAATAGAACAAAGGTGAAACCATTAAGACCCTAGGTATTTTAGATCCTTTATCCATCCCTAGCCAAAGGTGGGAAGAGGCTTCAATGAATTTCATTATTGGGTTACTATAGTTTGAGGGTAAAAATGTTATCATGGTAGTTTTTTATTGACTCACCAAGTATGCTCATTTTTTTTCCTTATCACAACCATTTATTTCTAGTACAATAGCTTCTATTTTTCTCAACACATTTCAGAAATTGCATGGTATTCCAAAGATCATTGTAAATGACTGAGATCCCATATTTACAAGTAATTTTTAGACTTAATTATTTGCAAGTTTGGGCACCATTTAGCTCATAATTCAGCTTATCATGCTCAATCCGATGTAAAAATAGAGGTAGTTAACAAATGTCTAGAAGGGTATCTTTATTGTTTGGTTTTTGACAAATAAGATAAATGGGTTCAATAGTTTCCACTTATTGAATGGTGGTGTAACAATTATTTTCACACTTATTCCAAAATGTATTCCTTTGTGTAATTGTATGTTTATCACCTTAATTCACAAATTTAGCCTTGAAAGTGAATCTTAATTCTGAGTTGTTGAGGAACACATTCACCATCAATAGGAGGTATCTTCTAGTTTATGAGAGAATTTAACAATGGCATAGAATAGAATGAAGTAACAAGTGGATCAACACCATAGTGAGTGAACATAGGTTATTGGGTAGTTTTTTATTTGCGTCCATATAATTATATGTCTCTAAAGAAATATAAAAATGGTAATAATTTGTCCCCTAATTATTATTTCCCTCATCAGATCTTGCATAAAATTGGTAATGTGGCATACAAGTTAAGATTTCCACTATTCACTTGCATACATCTAATATTTCATGTCTCTTGCCTAAAGAAGGTAATTGGACATATATTTTTTACTTAAACTGAGTTACCTAAATTAGATGAATAAGGTTCAATCATTCTATATCATCAACAAAATCCTTCATATGCACACTAAGCAAATGTAGACCAGAGTGATTAAAGAGTATTTTATAAAATGGAATAATATGCATTCTGATGATGTAACATGGGAGGATGAAGAGTTCCTACAACAACATCCTAGTTTCATTCAACATTAAGGATAATGTTGTTCTGAAGGAGGGGGGCATGTTATGCCCTTAACATATGGCATGTCTATGGTTATGTGTGACTAACATGTGTCTTACATACCTCTTATTATATCTAGTCACATTTATTTATGTGATTATTAAGGTCAGCCTATGAAATTACCATGGATAAGTAGAGTATATAAAAGAGTTACTGGTTTGTATTTGAAAAACATATTTTGAATTCTACTCTTATTGTAATGTTATGGAGGTTTCCCCCTCGAAGTGGCTCAGCTATATTTATCAATCATTCTACTCTTCTATCAATTATTATTGTGGATATGCATATCCTTCCCTTACAACTATGATATAATATTTTATTATATGAACATCTAAGTAATTTCATTATAGTCCCTTCATCATTATAGATATACTTGGTATAAGAGCCTATCACCTAACTATAATAAAAGGAAAACCTTTGAATAATATAATAAAAATTGTGTAATTTAAATTATTCTTGAATTCAAATATTTTCATTTGCATCATCATACTTGCACATTATTCGTGATTAATTAAATTTTATCTTATGTTGACTAGAACATCTTACTATCACTACATTTTATTTTAATATGTATCTTACTCATTTCCATTTTTTTCATCATACATATGCTTTCTCCATGAGTCTCTTTGATTTTAGCTTACCTACAAGGAGCTTCCTTACCTAATGTTTAACACCAATTTGGATAAGGATCATGTTTAGTGGTTAAGCTTAAGGATTTTGAAATGAGAGGGCACAAGGGTGAATATCATATCTATAATAGTACAATTAATGTGCTAAAACCATATCTACCATATGCTAAATTTATATAATTGAGATAGGCTATTAATGTAAATTTAATCTATGTTAGATATGCAAATGACATAAAATAAAGTACTTAGCTTTTTTATGCTAATAAAGTGTTATATCTAGTACATGTAGGAAGAAAGCAATAATATGGTTATAAAATAGTTGTTAGATTCTAGACATGGTACGTCTATCTTTCTTGACACTTGTGTTAGCCTTGGATAGTTATGTTGACACTAGTGTTTGATCTTGATGCTAGTGTCCTATATAGAACAATTAACGAAATAGGATACAACCACCTTGATGATTTTGAGTTTGGCCTTGATTTTAATCTGGTGCATTCAAATCTAAGTCATGGACTATCACTCCTAGTGAAATGGAAAAACCTTATATTTGCATCTTCAATGTGATCTTACGATAAAATGGGTTAGTAAGCACATAGTGTCAACTTGAACCATAATGTTGGAATATTTTTCCTTTAGTATATCATGAATTTCCCTAGTCACATTCCTAAGTGAATAAGAGATCTAATGAGATAATACACTGACATATCACATGAGAAAGGTTCTCACACATTCACCTGAAGCACATAACTTAAGACCAATTCCCATTGGTTTTTTACATGATGGTGTATACATTTCATTTATTATGATAGGGTGCTTGAATAGTCATTTAGTTCTACATTCATGATTAGTTCCTTAACTAACTCTTGACTATTCATCCATTCCTTACTTAAATAATCATAGAAAAAGATGGGCACAAACTAAAAATAAAGAGTAATGATTTCATTGTATTCATAATTAGATTACACAAGGTAGTCTATCAACACAAAATCTTCCTCTCATTTCATACATAAGTCACATCCATAATTATGATGGATCAAGATTAAAATTACTAACCAACCAACTAAGTAAAACTAGGGGTATTTATACATGGATCTGCCCCAACCATTTAGTTACATAAATAATTACATAGAGATGACTCACCAATGACAATTAACAATAATGAGTCATGGTAATATGTTACATTAAATTCCTAATGATATGGGCCTAACTATCCATATATACTCTCTTTATGATAGCTATTTTTTGTTGTACACCTATATTCTTGTAGACCGGTGTTATATTTGTGCTTGACTATTCTTCTCTAATGTTCAAGAAAACCATTTCCTAACCATCTCCCCTTTTTATTCCCTTGTCCAAGTATTTAATTATTTTTTGAGTCCTACATTTTTGGTTCTTATGTTTTTCATGTATCCTTGTTATTCATAACTTGCCTCTTTCATGCCATGGTATTTTGTACCATGTTTCTTCCATACCTACACTTCCTTCCATGCCATTATATTCAAAAAGTACTTAGGATAAATATATAAAAAATTGAGGTCCCAACATCACCCCATACAAAGTCAATAGTCCATCTTGGACTATGCATTATCCTCAAGCCCCTTTGATATCAAAAATTCAAGTCCCATATTCTCAACCTAGTACTTTACTTCCTCTCAGTGATTCAATGCACTTTAGATCTTGGAAGTGATATCTTCTACTTCTTTGAGCCACTTGGTCTCCTCAATTTATTCTATAATGTCACTTGATTGAGTTTTCTAACTCTCAAGTAATGTAGTAGCATCCTTTTGAACATCCTCAAACGAGGTAAACTCTATCAAAACCTATCCTTGAAGTACTACAAAACTAGTGTTTAGATTTTGATGATGAGTTCTTATTTTATTTTTAATGGCCTCCACATTCTAAAATGCTTTGGCATGCTTGGATCAGTCCTTTATTGTAAGTTCATTCCTAGCTAATTATTAGAATTTAAGTTCTACCTAAATCCTTGCTTCCAAAATTTTAGTGTGTTGTGCTAATTTAAAAAAAAACCATCAAGGATGGGAACTATAGCAACAAATCTAGTAAAAATATTTTACAAACTTTAATAGCCTCAATGCACTACTCTATTACTCAAGTCTACTCACATTGGAGATATACCTGTTCTTTACATTTTTTTAAGAAAATTTATACCATGGTCCCCAGTTTATCAATAGCTTCACCTTCAAGGGGAACTCCATCATCAAGAGATGAATCCAGCTAAAAAATTATTTTGTCTAGTGTTAAAGTCTTCACACTTGACATTATTCATGATTCCAATTGGTGCTTGAGATTTTCTAACTCCTCTTGAATATTTATTCATTCCATGCACTTGTGGTGATATAGATAAATGACCTCTTGATTCTTCCATTAAATTTGATTCACATCAAAATCTTGTAAGACATTTTGCCTTGTCACTTCATGAGAAAACTTAAGAAGGGTCATGCTTTCCTAAGCTGACATACACTATCAAGGTTCTACCCAAAATGTATTAGGAAGCTTCATCTTTCCCATTTCCAAAACAATACTATCATAAGGAATTTTAAAGTGACACTCTTCATTATATACATCCATATAAAATGAAAGCTCTTGCCTAGTCTGATAGGTCAAGTCCTCCTTGGGAAAATAGTGCCACATATATAGGTCCTTCTCTAAGACATTATATTTGAACTAGGTAAAAATAGAAGGGGTTACATTAGTAGTTGGTGGACTATATTATGTATGTTCATTAATAGGTTATTTCCCTCTATTGTGTTCATGCTCGAGTACTTCTATATCTAGATCATCTTGTTGTTAACTTGTGCTATCATCAAGGTCACCAGTGGCCACTTATGCCTATGATGTCCCCCTCTCCACCAACAAGACTTATAACATCTATGTGTGTGTCATCAAAGGTAGTTTATTTGTGATACCCTAAAGAGGGTTCCTTCTCTAGTTCCAATATGGCTTATTTTTTTCCTTAAGGGAAGGTCCCCTCTTAGGTGGTGTTTTAGGAGTCACCTTTCTTCATTTAGATTCCTCAAGTTTTGGCATATAAATATTTTATTATATAGAAATAGATGTTTATGTGGTGGAATTGGGTCCTTCTTATTTTTTACTTGTAGTCACTTGATCTGTTCATGGTGATGGAGTAGTCCTTTTCCACTTTGGTTGTTCTTATTGAGTGTCCAAACTAGCATCATGCCTTGACCTCTTCTCCTTCTAATGTCATCCAATTTCTAGTTGGGGTGGAATGATTAATTTCCCAACCTCACCACTCCTTGATGTCTTCTTTCTTTAATTTAACATATAATATAATAAATGAATTTTATCCACAACCAGGATAAGATGTGCTTTGATATTGGTGTTATCCAACTCTATCTTTTCTCAATAAACTTTATTCCTTTGATATACATATAATTGGAAAAGAGTGAGACTCGATGTCAATCTTATCAAATTTGATTTTCATCAAGGATGCACCATATATCTTATTTATAGAATTCATGAAATACTAGAAATGAAAGCATAAGGTATCTTAAGCTACCCAAATAAGTCATTTGAAGGGTCCATCTAGATGCACTTTAACAAATAATGTTTAATCACTATAAATTGATCTTGAACCCCCATATTTGCAAGTAATTCCTTAGGGATTCACCATTTATTCCCCAAAGTATTTATCCATCCCATCAAACCAGCCCTTCATTATAAACTTGTGGGAGGGGTTAATGGTTTTAGGGCAAGTATATGGTTTGAACTTCTCAGCCAAAAACTTTTTCTTAGGTGGGAAGGCCCACTTTAATTCACCACTAATGTATTTTGACACACCTGTCTCATCAAATACCAATAATAGAAGAGTCATGACCCAAGTGAAAATTTGATTTGATATTCATTGGACCTTTTCTACATCTGTAATGATCCACTTGGAAAAGTACTATGAATAATTATACTCAATCCCATTTATGTGGGTTTTATAAACACCTCAAAGAAGTTTTAAATGAGGTAACCTATAATGTTTTAGGATCTCTATGGAACTAAGCTCCACTCTATGTCATGAGTTGTAGGTATGTGGCTAGAACAACTGGTGGTGGAATAACAAGTTGAGCCTATGGGTTGTTTTACTAGGCTTATGGATGGATGTGTCCATTCTAATAAAAATGATAAATAACTAGGCAATTTGGATGGGTGGAAGACTAATCTATGGTGGGAAGATCTCATATAAACTTCAAAATAAGGAAGGGTAAGGAAGAAGAGAAGGTTATATGTCTTTGAAAATGAATTTCTTGTTACCTCTTTCACGGATAAGTATCTCAAGAACCATTGTTTGTTATTTACATATTTTTCACACTCATGACCAAACACATCAGGAAGTCTAGAGTAATCAAATATAGGATGCTTAATGATCTCAACTAATGGTTGTTCTTTTTATGGTTGTTGTTTCATACCTTTGTATAAGAGATTATAATTTATACCAAGAAGTTATCTAAGGCAACTAAATCTCACACCTAAAATACTATATCAAATGAGATACTTATACACACCTTGGATTATTAATTCAACTTATGATAACTATATAAATCAATGAAATTTATCAATATTCAATAGTTATTACACATCTAATACTAACATTCATTAACAAAATATTCAAATTCATCCATAGCATTGGCACACATCATAATTATTGAATCATTACAAATAAAGAAAATTCTAATCAATTAACATAGAAAGGGAAGAAAGAAAAAACATAGTTGCATGACAATCAATTTCTTGATTTCTTCCTATGTATTCATTCAGAAGTCCAACCCTTTGAAAAGAGGGTTCTACATGTATATAGAGATCTTGGGGAAGGGTTCACCTCATCCTTCAAGTTTAGAAATTTTCATTTACATCTTTATAGACTATAAGATAAGTCTCGGCTACATTCTAATAATTCATAACTATCTCTATCATGCAATGTGTGCATGTTACTAAGATAATTTAATTAATTAAAATATATATGAAACCAGGACTTAACGATTCATTTATAATGGTTACATGCAAAATTGATACAAAATTAGCCTCATGTTAAATTGGCTCTTATTTGAATTGTCTCAAAACTATCATCAAAACTATGGTAATACTCATGATAAATGATGCAGTAATTAGATTTACACTTGGAGATGCATTGGTTGGTTGAGTTATTGTTTTCATGGGAACTATAGTATGAGGTGGTATTGATGTGGATACAATTATTGTCACTACAGGTGGAGTCAATGTAGTATAACTAGTAGGTGGCATTTACTAGGCTACCCTATTTTTAACATCTAAGTTTTAGTAGTGTTTTTATGCCTTAGCATGTTATTATCGAATAAGGTTCATATCTAAGAGGTGAGGCCTAGTAATCCTACTTGGATATTCAATTATTTTAGCATGTTTTATCTTGGTAGCTCTAAATCCAACCTGGAAGACTTCCACATATATTGCCTTCTTTCTAGCTAATCTCAATTTGGCCTTGATGTCTTTTAAGCTCAAACCTTGCAAACTCTATTTGAAGCCATTAGAGGCTTATTTAATCATTTGGTCAAATACAGTGTGAGTCATTACCTTGCCTCTATTATCCCAAATTGTATTTAATTCTGACTCTATCAAAACTTGCTTGGCATGTTTCTCTTATTTGGCTAATTTATTCACTAGATCCTTAAAGGATAATACCCAATCCTACGCTTCATGCATTATTATTAGTGCTAAATTAAAATCATTTGATTCCTCTAATGGGGTCATCAAGTCCAAATGGGTAAATTCCTTATTATGGGTATATAGTACTAATAAATTTAATTTATTGTCATCCTCTTTATGGTTTTTGAATAATCTAGTTATAATATTGACATGAGGAGCCAAACTGATTCTCAAATAATGAATAAAATCAAGAATCTCATACAGCCATAATGATAAATTTTGCACATCCTACTCAATCCCTTAGAGAACTTAAATCACTTGTTGTTACTCTCAAATACTTTCCAACTCCTCTTTGAGCTCTTGTCTAGCCATTTTGGTCCCTTCATTTATGGAAAGGATTACTTTTATATGGCTCTCCATGTAGGACTTGAGGTCCTCAATATAAGGGCACTGGCCCTTTTGTGTATTCTACCTCTTATTGAGGTAATAAACTTATTACCTTTTTTCCATGATTAGATTTTTCCCTAGGCAATCTTCTATTTTCCACTTCCTTACCCTCTACACTGATGCAGTAGCCTTATCAAACAGTGAGCTCAGTGTTAGCATTTTAGTTATATTTAGATTGGGATTCTTAGAGGCCAATGCTCCTAATTCCTTACCCCAATCTAGAAGAGTGAGATTTGAGGGATATAAGAGTTGAGCTTTTATAATGCATGTTCCTTAGGCTTAGGCTCAGTTTCAATGGAAGGGTTGGTCATGGATGGCCATATGATTTTTGACCAGTCTATGTCTCCATATTGTGTCATTAGATGAACAACAAAGACTGGTTATTTCTTGGGTGCCCTTTTGGTGGTAACTACTATTTGTATGGTTCTTAGAGTTGAAGAAGGAAATGGTGAACCCAATTGGGTATAAGGAGATATAGTTGGAATGATGGATTGGGTAATGGCTAGAATGGACAAAGCTAGTGTTGATGGGATGGGAATTGATGGAATAAAGACCATAATAATAGATGGTGGAATATGTAAAGTCATAATAGTAGTGGGAAGAATCATAAATGGGTGCATGAAAAGTAAACCTAAATAAAGTGCTTGTGGAGGAATGAATGTAGACACAACTATCCTAGGGGTGATAGAAACTATAGGTAAGGACATTAAAGGGAAAAGGCCTAGAGAGGATTTGAGTAAAGGACCCTTATTTGATGTTTCACATGTCAGAGGTGCCTTAGAATTTAGATTTTATAGGCTCAATACCTTAGCCTATTGTAGATCCTCTTCATCCACCTCTTGTGTTGTAAGGGTAAGCAGTCTGTCTCCCTTAGGATTTATTGATAACATTTGGTTACCTTGCCAACTTGTGGGGTTGTTGCCTATGATGGGAGAGGGGGAGTAATGCTGGCTATTAGGGTTGAATAAGACATTATTTCCTCATCACTAGATTATTCTAAGAAAATAATCTTAGGTTCTTCCCTTTGTGCACTACCTCCTACTTTATTTATCTCCTCAACTAGTTTTTGTTTGACTTATATCAATTCAATTGTGGAAGCTTGAACTGGGAGCACTAGTTCCTCTTTTGCTTATGTGGAAGTAGGTGGTTTTTCTTCCTTGAATTTTTCATCTTGTTCTCTAATGAGTGGTGCATCATACCAACTATTTTTGGTCTTGGGGTTGGCCTTGAGATATTTAGGGATCTAGTCACTCTCTTTATGGTATCTATGATGGCCTACCACTCTAAAAATTATAAGATCTCCATCTTCTAGGAGGTGAAATCCTAAACATTACTTCATTGAGTATAAGATATGGCTCCACTTGCATCACACTCAGCAAGTCCTCACTTAATCTTGTATTTGTGGCCCTTTTCTTAACCTCCTCATCATCCTTGGAATTTGGTAACAAAAGATATTGATCCATTGGCTCATGTTTGTAAGAAAGTAAAAGGGTATAAATTTTCCTTTGAACTTTAATATGAATATCCTAGTCTCTATGAGGGAGGGTAGGTAATGCATATGCCTTTCTAGAATTATCATCTTCCTTGAATTGTCTACAAATTATATATTGCATTCACCCAATAGTGATGTGGGATCCATGGAACGTGGCCTTCTTATTTGTTGTCAATTCTTCATCAATTTTATTCCATATTTGATATGGAATTTCTTATCCGACTAACTTATTCACAATAAAATTTGGGGGCTAAAAATGATCTATCTAATGGACAACAACCATAATGACTATATAGTCTAGATAGAGCCAATAATTTCCTACATTATTAGCAAGTATTTGAGCTATGTTGTGGGAAATTATTGCTAAATTTTGGTTGTGGATGGCCATCTAGACCTAAGGAAGAGGTCCTTAGCTATATTCAATATGTTTCTAACATAGGAATACATGTGCATAAAATGTAATAGTCACAAATGCTATTATTGATGACTTTGGTGTTAGGATCCCATAGGAATCCATTATGTCTATACACAATCCCCATAACCACATCTAATATATAGGACATCATGTAGAAGTTTCTTCCAAGTGTTCTCTTGTTTTTATGTAAGAGTTGTTCATAGAGGTGTGCATTGATCACTTTCCCCAAATCATAGATATGATTTCAAATACTTAGTAGGTCTAATAGCAGAACCCACTCCAGGTGTAGAAAGTAGATGCTCACATACCCAAAAATTTTGTTTAGCTATGTCATTCCCACATAGATTCCCATTCTAAATCGATTGATGGGGCTAGGGATATTGAAATGTTCTTTCAAAGTGAAACTTTCCCTAGTGAGGAGCCACCTCAATAACTCCTACTCTAAATTATTAGACTTCCTCTATATAATAATAGTGTGTGAATCAAAAGTGATTTTTGGAATGTGTAGGCTCAAATACCTATTGAATGTTTTACATGTTATACACACGATGACTATATTGTTGTTGACATAGTGAAGGTATCCATCATCCATTATTCTCCCTTAAAAGAAGAGACCCTATAGTAAATTGATGCATGGAATAACCTCTAATTTTTAGCTATATAGTGTATGGATTAATGTCTAAAAGGGATCATATCCTTCATTAGCTACATATCTGCAATTGTGATGTCTTCTTTGAGTGTGAAGGAGTCTATGTTTTCCATTACTTCTCAAAATGTTGAGTAGTTTGGATAGTGTCCGTAAAATGTAGTAGTATCAAACACAGTGTCCAAATACTTTGTATAATCCTTGAATGAGAACCTAGATGGTGGCAGGGCTCCTTTGTAGGACCTATACAATGATGCCATAGTGGTTTGTTGAGTACTAGTATGCTCTAATCTTTTGATAATGGTATATATCTTTGAACTAATTTTTGTAGATCTTAAATCACTCTGATAACAATTAGGGATTTTTAGATCACTTAAGGCTAAATTTTACTCAAGCTCAAAGATAGAATGACATGAACTCAACTAGGGGCTTGATGTAAATAGATTTATGCATTGATTTCTAGTTTATGTGCCATTAATTGTTAATGTTTATAAGCTCATCACCTTAATTTAATTCAAATTTGACCACCATATCCTAGTGTACATGCCATGTAGGATGCTTTACCATTTGGGATGCCATGGTATAACCTTTCATCCTTTTCCATGTGTCATTATGTCATCCAATAAATAGCAATCAAACTTTACCTTCAAGCCTAAAGACTTTGAAGCATAGAATGTTCTTCGATAAGATTTGCTTCAAAATATTTTATCTTAAAGTTTTCAAAACAAAGTCACTAATGACTAAGTACTTTTTCGAAAGTTTAATTTGGGTAAAATTATTTACATATAAAGCCCTAAAGATAAATATTCTAAAGTAATAGTTCCCAAAACAAAGCTTCCGATGACTAAGTCTCTCAAACAATGTTTCTAAAGGGAAATCTCTAAAATGAAATTTGTTGACACAAAGCCTCCGCCAAGAAAGTTTCTAAAGAGAATCTTTCTAAAACAATACTTCCAATGAAATCCTTTCAAAATGAAAGTTCCCAAAGAGAATCCTTCTAAAAAAAAAATTGTCAATATAAAAGTCCATGATTAAAAGGCTTAAAAGAGGAATTTGTGAAGAAAAGTTTTCATCCAAAAACTTTCCAAAAAAAATTTACAAAAGTTTATGAAGACCAAATTTTTTTAAGTAAAACCTTCTAATGAAATATTTATGAAGTGCATGTTTTTTATGGTATAAATTACATAGAAATTATTTTTGAAGAGAAGTTTTTGAATGAAAACTTATGCTAAGCATGGAATATAGCCCTAAAGATAAATATTCTAAAGTAATAGTTCCCAAAACAAAGCTTCCGATGACTAAGTCTCTCAAACAATGTTTCTAAAGGGAAATCTCTAAAATGAAATTTGTTGACACAAAGCCTCCGCCAAGAAAGTTTCTAAAGAGAATCTTTCTAAAACAATACTTCCAATGAAATCCTTTCAAAATGAAAGTTCCCAAAGAGAATCCTTCTAAAAAAAAAATTGTCAATATAAAAGTCCATGATTAAAAGGCTTAAAAGAGGAATTTGTGAAGAAAAGTTTTCATCCAAAAACTTTCCAAAAAAAATTTACAAAAGTTTATGAAGACCAAATTTTTTTAAGTAAAACCTTCTAATGAAATATTTATGAAGTGCATGTTTTTTATGGTATAAATTACATAGAAATTCCTTTTGAAGAGAAGTTTTTGAATGAAAACTTATGCTAAGCATGGAATATACTGAGAGGGGGGGTGAATTAGAATATATTAAGGGAAATTTTTATAAGATATATGATATATGATATACTTTCCCTTAATATATTTTGAAGTTTTTATAAGATATATGATATACTGATTCACCCACCCCCTCTCAGTATATTCCATGCTTAACAATTGGCATCAAAGTAGGTTCCTTTTTGAAAAAGTTTTATAGCTTGAAGGTAGATCAAGAAAGCACAAGATGGCCATACATAAAGGTGCCTCTACAAGCAAAAGAATAGTTGATCAAGAAGAAGAAGAGGATGAAGTTGAAGTAAATATGGAGGGAGAACTCATGTGTGCCTTAGAAGAGATGAAATTTGTTAAAAAGAAAAATCAAAAATTGAAGCGCCAGATCAAGAAAAATGAAAAGGAGTCAAAGGAGATAATTGAAGATCTACAAGCACACTTTAAAGAAGCCAAAAAGAATGAATAAGATCTAACGACACAGTTGGAAATAGCAAGAAAAGAATGTGAAAGGTATGTTACTGAAATTGCCTCTTTAAAATAAGAGATTGAGAAAGCAGTCAATAATAAAATAGTTAATGATTCAAAATTTGAGAATAGCACTAATATGTTGAATAAGATATTAGAAAGCCAAAAGGAAATATCAGATAAGATAGGTATCAGTTTTGAAAAGAAGAAGAGTTATGTTGAAGCTCTTAAAAATTAGGAAACAAGAAGGGAAGAAGTGAAGAATACAGAGGACAAAGAAGGTTGAAACGAACAAAGCTATAAAAGGAAATCAGGTCATAAAATCACAAATAGGTCCTATTTTTATGGTTACTATTTTTATTTTAATGGATATGGTCATAAGAAATTAGAATGTAGAAAAAGAGCACACAATCTCAAAAATAAGAAAAAGGAAGGTCATGTAGAGTCAAGTAAAAGCTATAACTCTTTTGCTCCTCTATCAAGCTTTGATGAAGAGAGAATAATTTGTAACAAGTGTAACAACTTTGGACACATAGCTCGGTATTGTAGAAGTGTGTTCAAGTCAATCAAGGACAAGAGTTTTAGGGCTCCATTCATCAAGAAAAAGGTTCAGACGTGGTAGAAGAAACAACCTGAAGGTTCTATGTTGGTCCAAATAGATTTGCATGCAAGAAATGAAGAAAAGCCATGGTTTATTGATAGCAGATGTTTGAGGCACATGACAAGAGACAAGAGAAAGTTCATAACCTTGAAGAATATCAATGGTGGCATAGTGAAATTTGGGTACAATACTACTGCCAAAATTGTTGAAAAAGGTACACTAAGTTTAGATAATGGTAGAACTAAAATTGAAAATTTTTTATATGTAGAAGGTCTTAAGCATAATCTTTTGAGTGTAAGTCAAATGTGTGATCAGGGGCACACACTAAAGTTTTATGCAGAAGGTTGTGAAATTGGAAGAAAAGATTCAGATTTATTGGTTGTAGATGCTCAAAGAACATGTAATAACTTATATATGCTATCAGACATCAAAGGTCAAAAATGTTGTTTGAGTCAGATTGAAGAAACTTGGCTATGGCACAGGAGAATGGGGCACATAAATTTTGACAATATTTGCAAAATATATAAAAAGGAAGCAGTCATGAATCTTCCAAAGATCACAAAGCCATCTAACACACTTTGTGGACCTTTTCAGCATGGGAAGCAGACTAGAAGGTGGTTTAAAACAAAAGAGTACTCAACCACTCAGATGTAAGAGCTTGTTCACACTGATCTATGTGGACCTATGATGATTCAAAGTACTCAAGGTGATAAATATTTCATGTTGCTTATTGATGATTTTTCACATATGACTTGGATAATGTTTTTAAAGAAAAAATCAGAAGCTTTTAGACAGTTTAAAGAATCCAAAGCATTAGTTGAGAATGAAACTAATCTAAAGATTAAGTGTCTAAGATCAGATCAAGGAGGAGAATTCATGTCAGATCAATTTATTGAGTTTTGTGAAGATCATGAAATAAAGAGACAATATTTAGTAGCTAAAACTCCACAATAAAATGGAGTAGTTAAACGGAAAAATAGAACAATTCAAGAGATGGCAAGGACAATGCTAAATTAATCCAAGATAGAAAATAAATATTGGAGAGAGGTAGTTGGTATAGTAGTGCATATTCATAATAGAGCTTTATTAATCACAAGAACCAACTTGCAGGAGCACCAACCCCTTTGTTGAGCATCAACCCAGTAATTATTTGTGAGCACCAACCACTTTACCGAGAACCAACTTAGTAAAATTTTGTGAGCACCAACCCACAGGAGAACCAACCCACAAGAGCACCAACCCCTTTGTGTAAACCACACAACTATCTCTCAATGTTGTTATCTCAACAAATGATAGTTCATTACAACATCTCTTTCCTCTCTCTCTCTCTCTCACCTTTGCTCTTCTAATCTAGATATAACAAATACAAATCATATTCATCTCTCACAAATTCTCTTCTAAGCTAGATAATACAATATCAAATCAACCTCTCTTTTTAATATTACAAATGGCTTCTCAAGCCTTTATTTATAGCTTTCCAAATGACCTTTGGCCTTCCCCCTTTGTGACCCTTCAATCCTCAAGGAAAATGGTGCCAAACTTGTATGACCCTTCATATCCTTGCCTTTTAAAAGTCATGTGGTGACCCTTTATGAGCAAAAACGTCCTTCCCCCTTTTGTCTTTACTTTGGTGACTTTTCATATTCCTCAAAGTGTCCCTTCATGAGAAATTGTGCCCTTCCTCTTTTGTCTTCACTTGGTGACTCTTGAAATTCCCCAAGATGACTCTTCATGGGAAAATGCATCCCATCCTTCTTTTGTCTTTACCCCATGGCTCTTTGACTTCTCCATGGGCCCTTATTTTGTCTCATATGCAACCAAAAATAAATTCCTTAATATTAAATAAATATTAACTCACATTAGCCAAGATATATCTATTACAAATAACATTAAATGCAATGGGGCCTTTATCACCAATAATGCTAGACCTTTGACATCAATGACAATATTTATAACAATCTCCCCCTTTGTCATTGATGGCAACCTCAATCTTGAAACTACCACATCCTGGCACCTGCACATACTATCATCTAAAAACACACAGTAACTCCCCCTTACTGTAGCAACATGTACCTGTTCCTTGTAACTATTTTTTGCACCTGTACTTGTACCTATTATTATCCCCCTTTGACATCAATGGCAAAGGGCCTACTTGGAGCTAACACTTAGCTCCCCCTCAATTGATACTAAACCTCAATGGCAAGAAGTAAAGGGAATTACTCCCAACTTCTCTCATAGATACTCAAATGTGTCTTTTGGTAGTGCCTTTGTGAAAATATCTACAATCTACTCTGTAGTACTAATATATTCCATCTTAACCTGTTGATCTACAATCTACTCTCTCAAGAAGTGATATCTAATGGGAATATGTTTTGTTTTTGAATGCATTACTAGATTTTTTGAAATATTTAGAGCACTTGTGTTATCACAAAAAATGGAAATAGGTTTATCATACTTTACCTTGATATCTTCCAAAGTTTGCTTCATCTAAAGCACTTGAGTACAACACAATAATACTCCAATATATTCTACTTTAGATGTAGAAAGTGATACTGAGTTTTGCTTCTTGCTTAACCATGATACTAAGCTATCACCAAGGAAGAAAGTTCCTCCACTTGTACTCTTTCTATCATCTAAGCACCCTGCCCAATCTAAATTTGTATAAGCAACTAAAGTGAAATCTTTACCTGTGGGATACCATAATCCATAATCCATTGTCCCCTTGATATATCTAAATATTATTTTCACCAACTAAACATGACTATCTCTTGGAGATGACTAATATCTTGCAACCATACCTACTGCATGTATGATGTTTGATCTCAATGCTGTCAAATATAAAAGACTACCAATCATAGATCTATACAAAGATTGATCTGTAACAGATGAATCTTCATCCTTGCTCACCTTATTTCCTATACACATAGGTGTGCCAATTGGTGCACAATCCTCAAAACCAAACTTCTTCAACATTTCCTTGTCATATTTACTTTGAGATATGAAAATTCCTTTATTTGATTGAAATATTTTCAGCCCTAAGAAAAATGATAATTCTCCAAGCATAGACATCTCAAATTCTTTTTGCATTCTATCAGAAAATTCTTTTGTCATCTTTTCAATATTTCTTCCAAAAATGATATCATCAACATATACTACAACAATCAATTGATGCTCACCTTCTATTTTGATGTAAATATTACTATTAGTAAATCCTCTCTTGAATCCTTGATCTTGTAGGTACTTATCAAGTCTTGCGTACCAAGCTCTAGGAGCTTGTTTTAATCCATACAATGATTTCTTCAATCTACATACATGGTTACTACTATTTGAGAGAATAAACCCCTCAGACTACTCAATGTAGACCTCTTCTTCAAGATTGCCATTTAGGAAGGTAGATTTGACATCCATTTGAAACACTTTGAAATTTTTAAATACTGCATATGCAAGAAACATTCTAATAGCCTCTAACCTTGCCACTAGTGCAAAATTTTCTTCAAAATCTATTCCCTCAATCTGACCATATCCTTTACATACTAATCTTGCTTTATTTCTGGTCACTTCTCCATTTCGTTCAACTCATTTCTATAAACCCATTTTGTTCCTATCACATTGTGATCTTTTGGTCTAGGCACTAATTCCCAAGTATCATTATTTCTATTTGATCTAATTATTCATCCATAGCCTTAACCCAATGCTCATCATGTCTAGCTTCTAAAAAAATTCTAGGCTGAATTTTAGATAACAAAGATAAATTTACTTGTTCAAATTCACTTACCATCATTCTTCTAGTGTGAATTCCTTCTTTTATATCCCCAATGATGTCACTTTCATTATGATTTTTTTGAACGTATTTGGATGGAGTCTTGGTACCTTTTTTCTCCTTCTCCTTTTCCTCATCTTCATCTGATTCTTCAAAGCCTTCCTCTTCAATGATTTTAGGAATGTCTACTAGATCACTGATTCTCTGTGTTCCATCTTCTATCCTAACACTTGCACTTTCAATAATTTTCTTAGTTATTTTGTTATAACATTTATAATCTTTATTTTTGTGAGAATAACCAAGAAATATACCTTCATCTACTCTAGATTCAAACTTAAAAAGTTTTTCATCGATTCTCTTTATGAAGAATTTGCTATCGAAAACTCTGAAATAATCAACTATTGCTAGTTTGTCTTTCCATAGCTCATAAGGAGTCTTGTCACTATTGACTCTTAATAAATCTCTACTTTGAATATGCACTATTTTAACAACCACCTCTCTCCAATATTTATTTTCTATCTTGGATTAATTTAGCATTGTCCTCGCCATCTCCTAAATTGTTCTATTTTTCCATTCAACTACTCCATTTTGTTGTGGAGTTCTAGCTGATGAATATTGTCTCTTTATTCCATGATCTTCACAAAACTCAATAAATTGATCTGACATGAATTCTCCTCCTCAATCTGATCTTAGACACTTAATCTTTGGATTAGTTTCATTCTCAACTAATGCTTTGAACTATCTAAAAGCTTCTAATTTTTTCTTTAAAAACAGTATCAAGTCATACGTGAAAAATCATCAATAATCAACATGAAATATTTATCACCTTGAGTACTTTGAGTCTTCATAGGTCCACATAAATTAGTGTGAACAAGCTCTAGCATTTGAGTGGTCGAGTAATCTTTTGTTTTGAACTGCCTTCTAGCCTGCTTCCCATGCTAACAAGGTCCACAAAGTGTGTTAAATGGCTTTGTGATCTTTGGAAGATTCCTAACTGCTTGCTTTTTGAAAATTTTGACAAGATTGTCAAAATTCATGTGCCCCATTATCATGTGCCATAGCCAACTTTCTTCAATCTGACTCAAACAACATTTTTGACCTTTGATGTCTGATAGCATATATAAGTTATTACCTATTTTTTGAGCATCTGCAACAAATACATCTGAATCTTTTCTTCTAATTTCACAACTTTATACATAAACTTTAGTGTATGCCCCTAATCACACATTTGACTTACACTCAAAATATTATGCTTAAGACCTTCTACATATAAAACTTTTTTTAGTTTTAGTTCTACCATTATCTAAACTTAGTGTACCTTTTTTGGCAATTCTGGCAGTAGCATTGCCCCCAAATTTCACTATGCCATCATTGATATTCTTCAAGGTTATGAACTTGATCTTGTCTCCTATCATGTGCCTCAGACATATACTATCAATAAACGTTGGTTTTTCTTCATTTCTTGCATGCAAAGCTGTCTAGACCAACATAAAACCTTCATGTTGTTTCTTCTACCATGTCAGAACCTTTTTCTTGATGAATGGAGCCCTGAAACTCTGGTCCTTCTTGACTGACTCGAACATGCTTCTACAATACCAAGCTATGTGTCTGAAGTTGTTACACTTGTAACAAATTATGGTCTCTTCATCAAAGCTTCATAGAGAAGCAAAAGAGTTATAGCTTCTGCTTGACTCTACATGACCTTCCTTTTCCTTATTTTTGAGATTGTTGGCTCTTTTTCTACACTCTAATTTCTTATGACCATATCTATTACAATAAAAATAATAACCATAAAAATAGGACCTATTTGTGATTCTCTGACCTGATTGCCTTTTATAGCTTTGTTCTTTCTAGCCTTCTTTGTCCTCTGTATTCTTCACTTCTTCCCTTCTTGTTTCCTCATTTGTAAGAGCTTCAACATAGCTCTTCTTATTTTCAAAACTAATACCTGTCTTATCTGATATTGCCTTTTGGCTTTCTAATATCTTATTCAGTATATTAGTGCTATTCTCAAATTTTGAATCATTGACTATTTTATTATTGACTATTTTCTCAATCTCTTCTTTTAAAGAGGCAATTTTGGTAACATACCTTTCACATTCTTTCTTGTTATTTCCAACTATGCCATTAGATCTTCTTCATTATTCTTGGCTTCTTCAAAGTGTGCTTGTAGATCTTTAATTATCTCCTTTGACTCCTTTTCATTTTTCTCGATCTAGCGCTTCAATTTTCAATTTTTCTTTTCAACAAATTTCAACTCTTCTAAGGCACACATGAGTTTTCCTTCCATATTCAATTCAGCTTCAGCTTCTTCTTCTTCTTGATCAACTATTCTTTTTCTTGGAAAAGAACCTTTATGTATGGCCATCTTATGCTTTCCTAATCTACCTTCAAGCTGAAAAACTTTTTCAAAAAGGAACCTACTCTTATACCAATTGTTAAGCATGGAATATATTGAGAGGAGGGGTGAATTAGTATATCATATATCTTATAAAAATTTCTCTTAATCAAAATCTACTTAATCAAACATTCAAGATATGCAATAAAACTAAAACAACAAACACCACACAAGAGAGAGACACCAGATATAATGTGGAAACCCAATATGGGAAAAACCACATAGAATAATCTCAAGTATATGAATGAGCACCAACCCAAAAAATATTCACAAGCACCAAATTGCAGGAGCACCAACCCCTTTGCTAAGCACCAACCCAGCAATTATTCATGAGTACTAACCCACAAGAGCACTAACCCCTTTGCTGAGCACCAACCCAGCAATAGTTTATGAGCACCAACCCACAGGAGCACCAACCCAGCAACAATTTGTGAGCACCAACCCATAGGAGCACCAACCCCTTTGTGTAAACCACACAACTATCTCTCAATGTTGATATCTCAATAAATGATAGTTCATTACAACATCTCTTTCCTCTCTCTCACCTTTGCTCTTCTAAGCTAGATATAATGAATACAAATCATATTCATCTCTCACAAATGCTCTTCTAAGATAGATAATACAATATCAAATCAACCTCTCTTTTTCATATTACAAATGACTTCTCAAGCCTTTATTTATAACTTTCCAAATGACCTTTGGCCTTCCCCCTTGTGGCCCTTCAATCCTCAAGGAAAATGGTGCCAAACTTGTATGACCCTTCACATCCTTGCCTTTGAAAAGTCTTGTGATGACCTTTCATGAGCAAAAATGTCCTTCCCTCTTTTGTCTTTACTTTGGTGACTTTTTGTAATCCTCAAAGTGTCACTTCATGAGAAATTGTGCTCTTCCTCTTTTGTCTTCACTTGGTGACTCTTGGAATTCCCCAAGATGACTCTTCATGGGAAAATGTATCCCATCCTTCTTTTGTATTTACCCTATGGTTCTTTTACTTCTCCATGGGCCCTTCTTTTATCTCATATGCAACCAAAAATAAATTCATTAATATTAAATAAATATTAACTCACATTAGCCAAGATATATCTATTACAAATAACATTGAATGCAATGGGACCTTTATCACCAATAATGCTAGACCTTTGACATCAATGACAATATTTCCAACAACTTATGAAATAAATTCACTAAAAAAATTTGTTGAAGATTAAGTACTCTAAAATAAGGCCATATGAGTTCCTATCATGAAAAACCATTATTTCCATCTTTTTCATTAATAGGTTAGTTTGAACAAGTGTTTTCAAATGAAAAAAATTATACCATAACATGTTTCAATATTAAAATCACTAAATTTATACAAATAATAAGTATTATAACCCTAAAAATCTTATAGGTAACACTCTAAGATATTCATTATTTCCAAAAAAAACAAAAGGGGTCCACATTTTTCTTAGAAAATATAGGGTGGTGTGTGTTGAATACAAAAAATGGTGACTCATAGGGGTAAATACTCCAAAGTTTTCAAGAACCTAAAATATATGGTTTCATAATCTCAATATCAATCATAAATTTACCCTAAAATAAATGATTAAACTAAGAATGAAAAGAGACTCTTAATAATCCTATACAACATACTAACTTTACTTACACCTTGGATCTATGTGTGAAAAGTGTTATTCTTTATCTCTTATCTCAGGTTTTTAGGCAAAGAAATGGGGGTGAGTCATACATTTTACTTTTATTGGGCATTAGGTATATATATGGGGATCTCAAGAATTGCTCTATTACTAGCTAGGCATCCACATCCCTAATAGAGATACCTTTGATAACCTATTCCTCATTTATTCATATTTTTCATGATGTGTGATATATTGATCTTATTTCATCATGTAGGCTTTGAATCCTTTTTCAATTTTATTTTGTATTTTTAGATTATGCCTTTTATTATATTTTTTATCTTTTCTTTGTTTTTCTTTCAGAAATAGGGAAAAGGGTGACCAAAATGAGCTAGTCTTAGTTAATATTTTATTTTAATGAAATTATCCTTCTAAGCACTTTCCCATGTCCATGATTATTACCTTAAATAATTATTAACATTTTTAATGCATTTTAATCAAGGGGATAAGGAGAGTTTTTTAAATTTGCACAAAACTATAGGAGTAACTTTTACATACCTGATGAAATCATTAGCTTCAGGACATGTTAATGGCTAACTCTCTCATTGCTTACTTGGACTAAAAATTTTGACTTAAATTATGCATTACTCTTTTATTTAGATTGGATTCAAAACAATTCAAACTATATTTTATTATACTAGGATTGACCAAATTTCAACTATCATGAAATTAAAATAAAAATATTCTATAAATCAAGAAAACTACTGAAAATAAGAGGGATACTCTAGAAAACATGAACTAATCTAATAAAATTAAATGATTGAAAGTAGAAAAATAACTAATAAAGCAAATCTAATCTACTTTTACTTCTATCATAATGCCTATTATTACTTAAAGACCTCTCTAGATGGGGAAACCATGAATTAATGCTTCAAAAACTATCCATTCACTAGATATGTTAGATTGTTACCTTGAAGATCTTTCAAATGGAATGCATTATTACCCAAGATTTCTAAAATTTGAGATGGTCTTATCCACTAAGGGGTAAATTTTTCATGCATTCTTATTTTCTCATGGTCTTTGTCTCATAGTAGCACTAAGTTTGAGATCCTAAATACTTTGAATTTTACTCTCTTGTTAAACCATCTCTTAGCCATATCATAATGTTTACTAAAGATTTGTAATGTTTTATCCCTAGAATCTTTCATTTCAATAATATCCAGTAATTTGGAATCTATTTTGTCATTGAGATACATTTATTCTTGTATAAAATAATATTAAAAAAATTATCATGATTGGGAACATTGGTTGTTTCCCATATACTAATAAATATGGTAAAGATTTAAGGGTTTATTTTTACCTAGTCCAATATGCCCAAAGTGCATATTTTAGTAAGAGGTGCCACTCCCTTGGTTTATTTACAGTTGACTTCTTGATCATGTATATGATGTTCTTATTGGTTGACTTAACCAATTCATTACCTTATGGATAGTGATTAGAGGATGATCTAATTGTAGTTTGATTATCATGGACCCACTTAGAGAATTCAACTAATTGAAATGCCAAACCATTGTCACAAACCAAAGATATAGGATTACCAAACCTAGTTGTGATATGTTCCTCAAGAAAACTTATCACATCTTGGGCTCTAGATTTTTTGGTGGCTACTGACTCAATCCATCTAGTGTATTAATATATAGTAGTGAACACAAACTTCTGTCCCACTAATAAATTTAGGTTTATAACACCAATGAAGTCTAATCCCCATTTGGCAAATGGCATGCCTTTAATTACAGGTTATAGTGGCATTACTACATATACCTCTCTTTTAACCAAAACTTGGAATTCATGACACATCTTTATGTGTAAATGAGCATCCTTAAAAAAATTCGGTCAATAATAACCTATTTTGAGTATTTTATGGGTTGTAGTATTATCGTATGGATGGTCATTGCCTATCTTTTGATGTAGATTTGTTAAGCTTCCTCATGTGACACACATCTTAGGTAAATGCCTTTGTAATTATTTATATAGAGCACTCCTTTTATGATCATGTAATGAGAAAAATTGAGCCATAAATCTCTCTTTTTATCTATTTTGATTTCATAGAGACATGTTCCAATGAGTAGGAATTGAATAATACCTGAATACTAATCTTCTTAAGAGACTTGTGTCTGTCATATTTCTTAATTAGTAATGTGTGGGTTAGGTTTAGTCATTAATTAAATAATAATGTATCCTTTAATGATCCTGGTGGGTTTAATTTCAATATCAAATTCTTGTAATTTTGTTATCCTTTTACTTCTATCTTCCTTTGATATTAAAATATGGTACTATGGTGATGGTCTTATTTGAGAGAATGTTGTGCCTAAACTTTTTGACTACTTTGATGAGAGTGAACACTTGTTTATCAATTAGGGAATACCTTAGCTCTACATCTTTTAAGTTATTACTCATAAACACAATAATATTTTCACTTTCTTCCCTCTTCTACATGAGTACAAAAGTAATTGTATGTTCTGAGGTGAATGAATACAAGTAAAATTCTTTGGTGAATTCAGGGCTTACCAGCACTAGGGCTTATGAAATGGCCTTTTTTAAGTCTTGGAAGGAATTCTTAGCTTTAGGAATCTAATCCACTTTGTAATTTTATTTGAGCATTATGTTTTGGGGTATAATAATCTATGCAAATCTTGATATAAATTTTCTTACAAAATTTATTTTTCCAAAGAATGATATGAGTTCCTTTTTGCTGTTTGGAAACATTATTTTTGAAATCCCCTAAATCTTGTTTGGGTCAATAGTGATTCCATATTTAGTAATGACGTGGCCTAGTAGTTTTCCTTCAATAATGATGAATATTCTTTTCTTAGGGTTAAGTGATACCCCAAACTTTCCACACCTCTTGAAAATAAACCAAAGATGGTCAATATGATCAGTTCCATTCTTAGAAAAAATAGTGAAATCACCCATATATATAATTATGCACTTATCTATTATTCCTTAAAATGCATGATCCATTTCTCTCTAAACATTAGCTCCTAAATTAATTAACCCAAATTTCATTCATTTATATACATACATTCCCCACTTTGTAGTAAATGTTATTTTCATCCTATCTTTTGATTTGACTAGTACTTGATTTTAACCTTAAAATCCATCTAAGAAAGACATCATTTTAGACCCACTCACAGTTTTTATTACCTCATCTAAGGAGGGAAAGGGTTGATTGTCCTTTTTTGAAGCTTTATTCAAATTTCTAAAGTTAACACAAAGTCTAATCTTGCCACTCTTTTTTCTGAGTAAAACTAAATTGGCCACCCAAGTTGAATGTCTAATAGGAAATACTATCCTAGAACTTAGTAGATTTTCCACTTCCTTTTGAATTAGTGGTTCCAAAATAGAATTAACTAGCCTCTACCTTTTCCTAAATGGTTTATGATCAAGATTGAGTGGAATTGTATGGGTGATGACTCTAGGATTAATACACTTAAGTCATCATAAGTCCGTATAATTACATCTTTATACCTAATAATTAGTTCCTTAACCTTTTAACTTTCTTCTAGTGTGTAACTTAAGCCAATATTGATGAAGTATGCATTCCTTTCATCACCAACATTTTTTTCACTAAATTTAGATTCATTAACCCTAAGATGCCTTTGTGATTGGGCTTGAGGATCTTTATCAAAGGTCCTTTCCAAGATGATCATTCCCAATGGGAGGTGATTCTCTTTTAGCTAGATAATGTTTCATTCATATAATTCTTCATGGCACTTGTGGTTTCTTTCTTCATCATCAATTATTTGAGATTTGAATTGTCCTACATTTGTCAAAAATTTGACAATTTATTGGTCATCATCAAAAACTTGAAAATTTTCAATATTGTCTAGTACTGAAAGGCACAGTACCAATTTGATGGAGAATTTTTTGATTTTTGACTCCTATAAGGGTACCAAATTCACTGTTGAAGTGGCCAATGAATAGGCAACTCTATTTTGTTCTCTCTAAATAGATACTATGTTGAATGCTTCAAATGATTCAATTAAATCCTAGGCTCTATGTTTTTACTTATTTAGATATGAAATTTTACATTGATATTTATTTCTAACCTAGTTAACAATGAGTTTAGAATCTCTATATACTAGTGATTCTTTAAATTTATCTTGAGGGTAAACTGTAATCCCAAAATTAGGGCTTTATTTTCTAATCTATTATTGGTACATGTTAATTGGAGCCTATATATTGAAAATAGTTTCTCTCCTTGTGGATTGATCAACTAAATACCAATACCTGATCCTTGCTTAGATCTTGCTCCATTGAAATGGAGGGTCCATAATTAGGAAGGTCCCTAAATTTCTTCTGGTGCTTCATTCTTCATGTAAATTATGTAAATTTTAAGACTAAGAGATTTATAACTTACCTCTTCATTAGTAGTATTGTACTCCATAATGGTATGTTTCATTCTTGGCTCTTGATCGATCCTGATCTGGTTGCCTATGTCTCTCCAAGGTAGCCAACATGTGAAAAGTTCATGGAAAGATGTCCATTTAGTGTTTTTGACCAATCAATACTCAACAATAACCCATAACCTTCAATAATATTGATTACCAATATTTTAAGACATTTATACTCTAGGTTTTGAGGTGGCCTAAATTCTCACATCGTTCATCTCTTCTACTATAAGCACTACTATTTTATCTTGTTGTGAAATAGTCTTCTTGGATGGCTTTGGTGTCAAACCAAGCTTCTAACAAATAGAATTTGGCATCAATATTATTGAAGCTATGGAATCTACCAATTAATTATGTATATTCTTATCAAATGCTTTAATGGTCAGTAAAAAAGGGGGAACTTTAGCCTCAATTTTGTAGATAACACTCATGTTGGCTTTCTTGGACTTTTTTGCAATAAACTTGTTTGTAATGGACTTCCATATGATCTCCTTTTTCTCTGTGATTTATGCTAGTTCATGAAGTGTAATGTTGGCCTTAATTTTCTTCATATCCTTGATAATATTCTATCTTCCTTTATTTTTTTCCTCTCTATGTTGAGGCTAATCATTTCCCTTAGGGGGAGAAGGATTATTGTTAGTTTGAGATTTGGAGGGATAACCATATTGTTTGGAGGAGTAGAAGTGGTAAATTGCTATATATTCCTCATATTATAATTGTTCTTATTGACCCATTAGAACACCTACACCTCATTAGAGTTATCCTTAGGGATATTATCATCTTCATTAGGGAAGGAAGACTCAAAAGTCTCAAAGACTATAGCAAAACTAGAAGGGCCAAATACATGAGGGAGATATGGAGGATTCATCATTCCATCTTGTATAATTAACTCCCTTTTGAATATTTCAAAAGTTGTATATAAATATAAGCAATCCAACTCCCCATGCTGAGATGTATTATGGACCCTACACCAATTGGGCAAAGTTTTTTCCATGATATTGATCTCTAGCAGCTTATTAAATTGTTGTTGTTATGTATTGTTAGTGGGCCTATTGAAAGGCTTATTATATATTGTAAAGGAATAATTTTGATTTTAATTATGATTATCGGTATTACCCATCCTCTTATATATATTCAAAAAAAATTACTTAGCTTCTAAACCATTATTTCTATAGTATCTAATTTAGCTTTGTTGTAGTCATAACCCTAAGCGATTGTTGCATTGGTATGAGCTTGATGATGATTATACTACTAGTTATTTTTTTGTATGACTATTCAAGAAATAATAATTATGATTCATTTTATACTACATCATGGGATGTATAGTGTATAACTAATTTTGATTTAATGCATGATCATTCTAATTCACACATGGAATTATATTCAAATATGGAAGTCCATTGTTGAATTTTTGACCTACTAGATTATGAGGGATAAGTTATGGATTGGGATGCTTATGAATATTGATAGCTTTTTGAAATGCCAAAGCTAGCATATTGTCAATAGTATCTCTTCATAAGAATACTATAGTGATAAGTTCCAGGGCATTCTTATATATCTCAAGCATTAAATTCTCATCTGGGTTATACACAACATTCATTCAAGTGTGAATCTTATGGAATCTCACATTGATGGCTCAAATGGACTTATTGGGCTCCCTTTTCATGCTAGTTAAGATTTCATATACTAGACCTAGATTAGTTAGCTATCCAAATTATGCCAGGAATGTACTTCAATACTCATCTTATGAGGTGATGGAATTTTCCTAAAAATTAAGATACCGATCATAAAAAGAATCTTGTAAAGTTAAAAAAAAATATCTTCATGCAACATCCTCATGGATAAAATTTATTAATCTCAAAGAAACCTTGAAATATTTGATATATTCCTTAGTTGTCCTCCCACTTGAGGTGGATAAAGTAGGCAGATACTTTTTTGGATTCCTTGGTAGGTCATGTTATTCCCCAGGGATGGTAATGCCATATTTGATTAACTAGTGTTGAGCCATAGGAATATTGATAGGTGGGGTGTTCCTTACAAGGGGAGGTGTTTAAGCTCGATGTACCTTAAGAATGATAGGTATAGGTCTAAGTCCCCTAGATTTTGATAGTGATGAAACCAAAAGGCTAGCTTGGGCCCTAGACCTTGTTAATCTCTTGGGTGTCTCCATAATAATAGATCCTTATTTATTGAAAAATCACACAAGTGTGCCTTCCTAGTGCCAATTTTTTTTCTTATATTGATGTGGGTTTATGCACACCTCAAAGAAGTTTTAAATGAGGTAACCCATAATATTTTGGGATCTTTATGAAATGAGGTTCCACTTCCAGGCACAACTTTTAGGTATGTCATAATAACAACTAGATGGTAGAATAATAGGTTGAGTTTATGGGTTATTTAACCAGGATTATGGATGGATGCATAGATTCTAATAAAAAGGATAATTCAATATGCAAGTTGGATGGGTGGAATACTAATCTATGGTGGGTATATCTTAAAGAAACTTTAAAAGAAGGGTAAGGAAAAAAATAAGGTTTTATGTCTTTGAAAAGGAGTTTATCATTATATCTTTGGTGGTCTCAAGAACCTTTATTTATTATTTGAAACTATTACACACTCACGAGTAAACATAGATGGAAGATTTGGGTAATCAGGTATAAGATGCTTAATGGTCTTAACTTGAGGTTTCTCTTTTTAAGGCTATTATTTCATACCTTTGGATAAGAGAATACACTTTACACCAATAAGTTATCTAAGGCAGTTTTAGCTCACACCTAAAATACTATATCAAATGAGATACTTCTACACACTTTGGATTATTAATTTAACTTACACTAATAGTATAAATCAATGGAATTTATCAATCTCTAATATCTATTTCACATCTAAGACTAACATTTATTAATAAAATAGTTGAATTCATCTATAGTATTGGCACACATCTAAATTATTAAATCAATACAAACAAATAAAATTATGATTTATTAGCATAGAAAGGGAAGAATAAAGAAAAAACATAGTTGCATGACAATTAATTTATTGTTTTCTTCTTGTATATTCATTCAAAACTTTGACCCTTTGAAAATAAGGTTCTACATGTATATAAAGATCTTGGGGAAGGGGCTACCTCATCCTCCAAGTTTAGAACATTTCATTTACATCTTGATAGACTATAAGATAAGTCTTAGTTACATTTTAATAATTCATAACTCTCTCAATCATTCAATGTGTACATGTTGCAAAAATAATTTATTTAATTAAAATATATATGCAACTAGGACTTAACTACTCAGTTATAATGGTTACATGCAAAATTGGTACAAAATTATCCTCATGCTAAATTAGATCTTGCATGACTTGTTTCAAAACTATCATTATAAGTGTGGTAGTACTCATGATAGATGATGTTGTAATAGGAGATGCACTAGTTGGTTGAGTTGTTGTTTCCATGAGAACTATAGTATGAGGTGGCACTAATGTGGCTATAGTTATTGGTGTTGTAGGTGGAGTTAGTGTAGTAAAAATCATAGGTTGTGTTTGTTGGGATGACTTCTTTTTAGCATCTAAGTCCTTTAGTGTTCGTATGATTTAGCATATTGTGCTTGAATTATGTTCATATCTAGGAAGTGCAACCTATTCACCCTACTTATATATTCTATCAATTTAGCATATTTAATTTTCATGGCTCTAAAGTGAACTTGGAAAACTTATACCTCTATCACCTTATTCTTAGGTGTTCTCAATTCAATTTAAATGTCTTTTAAGCTCAAACATTACAAAATTTTCTTGAAGCCATCAGAGGCTTGTTTAATAATTTGATCAAATGTAGCCTAAGTCGCTAGATTGCCTTTTTTGTCTTGAATTGTAGTTAATTCCAACTTTATCAAAATTTTCTCAACCTATTTCTCTTACTCGACCAATTTATTCACTAGATCCTTAGAGGATAATACCCAATATTAGTCCTCTTACATTTTTATTTTTTATAAATTCAAAGCATTTGATGCCTCTAATAGGGTCAAGTTTGAATTGATAAATGACTTATTAGGGGTTTATAGTACAAATAAATTTAGCTTACTATCATCCTCTTTGTGTCTTTTGAATAATCTAGTTATATTATTGACATGGGGATCCAAACAAACTCTCAAATAATGAATAGAATCAAGAATCTCATACAACCTAAGATCTACATTTTGCACATCCTAATCAATGCCTTGGAGATCCTAAATCTCTTATTTTTTCTCTCTAAGAGTTTCCAACTCCTCTTCAAGATATTATTTAACCATTTTAGTCATTTCATGTATGGTAAGGATTGATTTTGTATGGGTATCCATGTAGGAATTGAGGTACTCAATATAAGGGGACTGATAGTTTTGTCTATTCTACCTCTTGCTAAGGGAAAAAACTTCTTCCCTCTCCTCCACAATTAGATTTTTTTCTCAAGCTATCTTCTATTTTCCTCTTCCTTACCCTCAAAACTAATTCAATAACCTTATTAAATAGTAAGCTCTTTATTGATATTTTAATTATCTTTATATTAGGCCTCTTAGATGTTGAGGCTCCTAATTCCATAGCCTAATCTCGAAGACTAAACTTTAAGAGATTTGAGCTTCCACTTGTGCATGTTATTTAGGCTCAATATTAGTTTTAATGGAATGGTTGGACATAGATGGACATATGATTTTTGAATAGTATATGTTTCCATATTATGGCATTGGATGGATAACAAAGACTAACTACTTCCTAGGTACCCTTTTGTTAGTAATTATTATGGTTATGGTGCTTAGAGTGGAAGAAGGTAAATGTGAACCCAATTGAGTAGATAGAGAATTAGTTGGAGTGATGGAATGGGTAATGGCTATAATGGACAAAGATAGTGTTGATAGGATGGACACTAATGAAATGAAAGCATAGTAGTGGAGGGTGTAATAGGTGAAGTGGAAATGGTAGTGGGAATAATCATAAATGGGTGAAAGAAAAGTAAACTTGAAAAATGTGCCTATGGAGGAATGAATGTATAAATAGATGGCCTAGGGGTGATAAAAACTATAGGTAAGGACATTAAAGGGAAAAGTCCTAGAGGGGTTGTGAGTAAAGGACCCTTGATGTCTCACATGTCATAGGTGTCTTAGCCTTTAGTGCTTGTAATCTCAATACATTAACCTATTGTAGATCCCCCTAATCTACCTCTTGTGTTGGAGGGGTTTGTGGTCTATCTCCCATAGGCTTCTATTGATAGCATTTAGTTTCCATGCTAAATTTTGGGACTATTTCCTATGATGGAAGAGAGGGGGGAATAATTTCTGGTACTAGGGATGAGGAAGCCATTATTTCCTCATCATCAGAGGAGTCTAAGAAAATAATATTGGGGTTTTCTTTTTGTACACTACCTCTTTCTTGAGTTAGCTCCTTAGCTAGCTCTTATTTGACTTATATTAGTTCAACTATAGAAGTTTAAACTAGGAGCACTAGTTTCTATTATGTTTATGTAGAGTTAGGAATTTATTCTTCCTTGGCTTTTTTATCATGTTCTCTAATAAATGGTACCTTAGATACTAACTAATATTGGTCTTGAGGTTGTCCTTGATCTATTTGGGGATCTAGTCCCTCTCCTTCTGGTGTCTGTGATGGCCTACCACTCTAAAAACCATAAGATCCCCATCCTCTAGGAGTTAGAATCCTAAACTTTGCATCATTGAGAGTAAGATATGGCTCCCCCTATATCACTCTTGATAAGTCCTCACTCAATCTTGGATTTGTGGCCCTTTTCTTGACCTCCTCATCATCCTTGGCATTTAGGAATAGAAAATCATGATCCATTGGCTTATGTTTTAAAGCGATGCTAAGGGTATGAATTTTCTTTTAAACCTTACCATGAGGATCCTAGTCTTTATGAGGGAGGGTAGGTTATGCATATGCCTTTATAGCATTGCCAACTTCATTGAATTTCCTACAAATTTTATATTGCATTCTCCCAATGGTGATGTGGGATCCATGAAATGTGGCCTTCTTATTTCTTGTCAACTCTTCATCAATGTTATTCCATATTTGATATGTAATTCATATTCAACTACCTAGTCTAGAATGAACTTTGGGAGTTGAAGATAGAGCCAATAATCTCCTACATTGTTGGCAAGTGTCTGGGCTATGTTATGGGAAATTATTTCCAAAGGCAAGTCATGTATGTCCATCCATACCTAAGGGTAGATGTCCTCATCTATCTTCTATATGTCTCTAACATAGAATTATATATGCACAAAACTATAATAGAAAAAAATATTACTCTTGATGGCTTCAGTATTAGGATAACACATGACTTAATTATGTCTACACATAGTCCCCATAACCACCTCTAATAGATAGGACATCATGTATAAGTTTCCTCCCAATGACCTATTGTATTTATATAAGACTTGTTCTTGGAGGCATGTATTGATCACTTCCCCTAAAGTGTAAGTGGGCTTCGAGGTATATAGTAGGTCTAGTAGGGAAACCCCCTCTATGTGTAGAAAGCAGATGCTCACATTCCCAAAAATTCTATTTAGTAGTGTCATTCCCATATGGATTCCCACTCTGAATTAAGTGATAGGGATAGGGATCTTGACATGTTATTTCAAATTAAAACTTTACTTGGGGAGGAGCCACCTTGATAATGCCTAATTTGCATTGTTGTACTTCTTCCATGTAATAATATTGTGTAAATTAAGAGTGACACTAGAATGGGTAAGATCAAATACCTATTGAATGCCTCACCTACTATATACATGACAATTGTATTTTTATCAATATAGTGAAGTATCCACCATCCATTACTCTAGCTTCGAAGAAGATGACCCCATAGTAAATCAAAACATGACATAACCTTTGGCTATGCAGATGTGTAGTGTAGGGCTTGAAATTTGAAAGGAAACATTTCCTTCACTAGTTACTTGTCTTTAACTATAAGGTCTTCTTCATGTATGAAGGAGTCTAAATTTTCTATTGATTCACATAATGTTAAGTAGTTTGGATAGTGTCTATCAAATTTAGTAGCAATAAACACAGTGTCTAAATACTTTGTAGAATCCTTGCTTGAGAACCTAGATGGTGTCAAAGTTTCTTTGTAGTACTTGGATGATGATGCCATGGTGTTTGATGAGCACTTGTATGATCCAAGATTTTGATAATGGCATATATCATTGAACTAAATTTTGTGGATCATAAATCACTCTTATAGCATTTAAGGATTTTGAGATTAATTAAGGCTAAAGTTTACTCAAGCTTGAAGATAGAATGATGTGTACTCAGCTATGGGCTTGATGTAAATAGATTTTTGCATTGATTTCTAGTTTGTGTGCCATTAATCATTAACATCTATGAGCTCATCACCTTTATTTAATTTGAATTTGACCACCCTATCCTATTGTACATGCCACATATGATGCCTTATCATTAACGATGTCATGGTATAACCTTTCATCCTTTTTCATGTGTCATTATGTAGTCTGAAAGATAGCATTTAAACTTTACCTTTAGGATAAAATACTCTAAATCTTAGAATGTTTTTCAAGAATATTTTCTCCAGAAGCTTTTATCTCAAAGTTTTTGAAAAAAAATTTACAAAACAAAGTCATTGATGACTAACTAGTCTTTCAAAAGGTTAGTTTGGGTAAAATTATTCACATGGAAATTCACCAAAGAGAAATCTCCCAAATTTATAGGTCCTAAAACAAAGTTTATAATGATTATGTCTCCAAAAAAAAGTTTCAAAAGTGAAATCTCTAAAATGAAAGTTGCTGAGAAAAAGCCTCTAATGAGAAAGTTTTTGAAGAGAATCTTTCTGAAACAAACCTTCCAATGAAATCCTTTTGAAATGAAATTTGATGAATAAAATCCTTCTAAAATAAATTCATCGATATAAAATTCCCTAATGAAAAGGCTCCAAAGAGAAAGACCTCACAAAGAAAAGTTATCGTCTAAAAACTTTCCAAAACAAAGTTATCGAAGACCAAATTTGTTGAAGTAAAACCTTTCAATGAAATATTTCTAAAGTTAATGTTTCTAACAGGAAAGATACCATAGAGAATATTTTCAAAGAGAAGTTTCTAAATGAAAACTTTTGAAATAAATTCATCAAAACAAATTTCCTAAAGGTTAAGTATTTATAAATAAGGCTATATGAGTTCTTGTCATGTAAAGCCATTATTCCCATATTTTTCATTAAGATGTTAGTTTGAACAAGTGTTTCCAAAGGGAAAAAAAACATACACAAAATGATTTAATTTTAAAATCACCTATTTCTATAGATAATAACAAGTATCATTACCCTTAAAATCTCATAAATACCCCTCTGAGATATTCATTATTTCCAAAAAAGGGGGTCCCCACTTTTAAGATAAAAATATAGGGTGGGGTGTGTTAAATACAATAAATTCCCTAAAACATATAATTGGCTATGTAAAAGTGTGCCATATCAACTTATTTCCACCTATAAACTCCTCCAAACTTGGTTATGCCAAGGACACAACTACCAAAAGAATAAGATCTTAGAGACTAGATATGTACATGGCATGGCCTTGCTTTTTGTACTTTAGTACCACTGTCATTTTATAAATTTATTATTGGTCTTCTAAGTCCACATTAAGGTCAACACCTAAGCATTTTAAAATTGTGACCTTTTTAATCCTTTGGGTAGTGATCCTCATTTTTTGCCTTGTGAAGTAAAATTAGTCCTCATGGATGCACAAGATAAGAAATCTCATGACCTCCATGGGCTACCTAAAATAAGGTAAGTTGAAGAGTTAGAACACTCTAACATCATTGAGAAGATTGAAAACCGTGAGATTGTAAGTGATCTCATTCTTTGTGTTCTGGTGCTCAACCCTATAATCACATTGTAATTATATCTCATTCCTAGGTTGTTAGTGATAAAAATAAAATACTTGATAGGTTGACACCTTAGAATCCCAATTCTTAACATGCAATACTAACTCAAGATATTTCATTTCTTTTTATTAACACAGGGTATGGGGGAGGTGTTGCATTTTTTTATTTACCTCATATATCCTATTCAATTTATTAATGTATGTTTTTTCTATGTGTTGTGCCAATTTTTCCACTTGCATTTTAGGTTCAATAGGTACTTCCTCTCTGATCAAAACTAGTTGTTTTTTCATGCCCTCTAACTCTTCCTCTTCACAGATCATAGGTAAAATCTTGATTATCTAGGCCTTCTTCTTTGAATTCACCACCATCCAAAGAGCCAAAAGGTTGATGTGTAACCATTTGATCCTCCTAAAATAATATGTGTTTATTGTTTCAATTTCCCTTGTTTTTCCTACTTTTATGTAATAATAGAATTTACTGATTTTAGATCAGATCACTTTATTTATTCCCTTGTCTTCCCTTATTCACTTTATTTATTCCCTTGTATTCACCATAATAGAATTTGGAATTATTAAAATATAAAAATCCATTTCCAAATGCATTAGAGCAAAACTATATTATTCAAAATGTACTTAAGTAATTCATGATCTATAAATAAAGTGAATGGGGTGGCCAAAAATATAGGTAAAACTTCTAGGACATGTATAACATGGGCAATGCTTTGCATTCTATAGTTGATTGATTCTATTCATCTGGAGCAAGATTCTAATTGAAAAATTAGATGGGATGATCAAAACTAGAATCACCAAATTGTATAAGGATAGTTCCCATTTCCATACCTAAAGCATCAACATGTACATGAAATGGATTTGTCTAATCAATAAAGTGGAGAATGGGTGCAGTGATTAGTATGTCCTTGAGTGTTATGAATGTTTGTTGGTGATAATTTTTTCATAATAATTGACCATTTAATTTAAGTAGTTCCTCTTGTAATGTTATGATCTTAGCATATCCCTAAATTAATTTTGTATAGTACCCCTTGTGTCTTAGGAAGGTGTGGACCTCACACTGGGTTATCATTGCTAGAAGTTGAATAATGACCATAATCTTAGTTGGATCTACCAGTAGTCCATTTTGATAAATAATGTGACCCAATAAAATGTAAAAAAAAAAGAGTAATAAATACACACTTATTCAAAATTAAACAAATATGAAGTTGATAGTAGTGCTCAAGCATGAGGTAAATATTAGAACAATGATCATGCACTAGACAATATAGGTTTAGTCATCTAAGTATACTTAAATTAAATTTTGAATATAATATTTAAAATATTATACCAAAATACATGAGAACATGGTTGAAGCATTATTCAAATTGAAAGGCATCACATTATAGGTGAACGAACCCAATTTAGTTTCAAAGGTGGTATATGGTTTATCTTTCTATGTAACTTAGACCTAATGATAGCCAAAAAATCATCAGTGAAGGTGTAAATCTTACACCCAAAAACTCCTAAAATTTCATTTGTGAAAGGTGTTAGAAAATGGTTGGTGACACAAGCAATACTAAATATCCTATAGTCTACACAAATATGAATGTGGTCATCCTTATTAATACTAATCACCATAAGACTAACCCATTTATATTCATCAATAGGAGGGATAAATTTATCATGTAACATACTATTAATCTACCCTTTAACTCAAGTATGTAATTAGGATTCATTTAATATGGTCTTTTTTTGACTAGTCGAGCACCTTCAACTAACTTGATGTGCATATTTACAAATGAAGGATGCACTCCTTTCATCTCTATGTAATTACATGGTAAAATGTCTTGATATTCCTATAAGAGTTTCAAAATCTTGGTGACCTCAGTATTAGACCAATAATATCCCATAGTGGCCATCTTAGGTGTGTCCTCTATTCCAATATTACACTAAACCATATGGAGTTGATCATAATATGGTTGATGGTTAGTCTATATGGTTTCTCTAACATTACATGCCCCATATTTAGTATGTAAGGCTAAGTGGTCAAGGGATGGATCTTACAAGTCAAAACTAGTACATTCCTCAACTTGGTACATAACCTAATACTTTTCCTTCCATATTTGTTCCCTTAGTGCATGGTCCATTTGAGAGTCAATCTATAAATAATATGGGGAAAGAGTAATATATTCTTGAATTATGGACAATCTATCCTCATGTGCACCATATATATGTCATATGCAATCTTTCAATGATGTTGAATTGCTTACAACTTGACATATTGATTATAGGTATAGGCATAAATCCATGTGAGGGGATGATTAAGATGGTGATAAAATCATATTACTTATAATTTTACTCTAGGAATCTATGTCTAGGCATCATTATTGATGAATGTACCAGACTCTAGCCCAGGTTTGTAAAGTACCATAAAATGAATGAACCCACAAATATTCAATCAAATATGTCTCATCTATATTCCAAATGTTTTCACATGCCTTAAGATGAGCTTCAGGGGCATTAACACCATCATAACATAGAGTGGCACAAACATGATTATGATGATAGAAATGGTAGTGCATGGTAGCACACACTCAATCTCAAGTGAGAAAATTATGGTAGTGAGTTTACCACCATCAAGAAATTATCCCATGAAGAACATGAATAAGTGAGTGTATCTATTCATATTAAAATATATAAAAGGTTTCCAACTATTGTACATACTCCCAAACCTCCATTTGACCATGAAACCTAGGTGCTTGATCTAACTGTAGGGGTGGTCTAGCCATCAAACATCCACCAATGAGGAAAATAGACTTATGAAGCTTATGTAGCTTGTATGGAACATTTTCATAACTACCAATTACACCAAAAATTCATCCATTAATATCATATTCTTTATGATCCCAATGCTTGTAGTAATTAATGAAAAAAATGGATAACTATGTTAAAGAAAAGATGAAGAATTGACATTTCAATCCAAAGCTAGGCCCATCTTCAAGAATGCTAAAAAACATGAGAAATAATGGTGTAGACCAGACCAATAAATAATAATAAAACAAATAAAATAGGGAAAGGTTGACCAAGGTAGAGAAAAATTTAATAATGGAAGGAAAGGAAGGATCACGTGGGATACTCTTTTTTGTTTTTATGAGGTGAATAATGGGTTTCCAACTAAAGTTAAGCTTCCATCCATCATCCCTATTCATATAATTATGGTATTTATCAATTTCAATAGCCTCATGGATCCTTCTCTTTAAAAAAAATCTTCTTTGGCAATAACGCTAAACTTATCCATGCAAATATGATGGCCAATGGCTTGAGAATACTTGGCCAAGGTGGATTTATGAATAGGATTATGAGCAAGATCAGCAAAATGATTCTTTACTTTATTCTAACCTATATAGAATGACTAGTTTCCCCCACATAGATTTTGCCACAACTACAAGGGATAGAATAAAATCCTTTGAAATAACTCAAAACAAGAGGATATTTTGCCTTGTCAAGCATTTTTTTGATTGTATTAAGCAGTAAAAAGTGATTTTTATATTTTTTTTCTTAATAATCCTCACTATAACATCAGTGGTACCTTTAATATAAGGAAAAGATACTCTACCATAGAAATATTATTCAAGGGGATCAAGGTGAGGATAAATCTATGCCTTTTGTATTAATTTTATAACTGTGTTATCATTATAACCATTTAATTTAAAAATGGTTGACAAGTGTTCCAATTCTTGATCAATATGCTCAGAGTCTAAAATTCTCATAGCTCGAGTAACTAGTGTATTTGTAATGCCATGCTTATGAGTAGGATGGCGGTGGGAATTAGCATATAAGTATTTATCAAAATGAGTTTTCTTCCAAAAGATAGTGAGATAAAGAACCAGCATTGCTTCTAATTATGAGGATGTCTAAAAATGGAATTTGATTATTATCCTCAATCTCTATAGTAAATGTAATGAGGTCAAATCTACTATTTAAAAAATTTAAAAACTTATCCAAGCTCTATCTCCCATGAAGCCAATTTACATTAACATCATCAATGAAATGTTTTCACCATTTAGCTTTAATGGGTAAGTGAATAGAGCTAAGTTTTCAAAATTTTCCATATAAATATCAGCCATAATAAGGTGAGAGCAGTGATCCCATAGTAATACCTTCAATCTGTTTAAATAAGATGCCACGAAAGCTGAAATATGTGGTTTTTTAACAAACCTTCACCAAATTAGTAGTTTCATCATTATTAAGGTTCCCTATAATCTCAATAACCTCATTCATCACAAACTTGGTAAAGAGAGAAACAACATCAAACCTAACCAAAATATCCTACCTGTGAACCTTGAAATTCCTCATTTCGTTAACCATACGTGTAGAATCTTTGATGAAAGAATTTGTACCACTTGTGAGAGAAATAATTTTTTTAGAGAGAAATTTGGCTAGATTATAGTAAGGTGAGTTAATATTATTTACAATAGGCCTCATAGGAATACCAACTTTGTGGACCTTAGGTAAGCCATAGATACGCAAGATCAAATAATTTTTTGGAATAAGCCTCTTTTTCAAATTTTCATCCAACAAGGAACACTTAATAGCACATTCAACCTTTCTTAGAATTATATTACTCAAATCCTTATACAACTTCTTATAACTTCTTGTATTTGATAAAATCTCAATAATTTTATTATCATAGTCAACCATGTTCATAACCACAGTAGTGTTACCTTTGTCAACCCTAGCAATAGTAATATCTTTATTGGATCTAAGATTATTAAGATCAATGGCTTATTTTAAATTATTATCCTTTAGTGGGTTATATTTTCTTAAAATGACAACACATTCCTACCTAACCTCTTCAATGGATTCAGCCAACAAATTTTTAATTGAGTCTTCCATAATATTAATTAAGGATTTAAGTAAAATGTGTTTAGGTGAAATTGCATAGTTTAAATCAAATTCAATAACATTATTGGAGACCACATCCAAGCTACTATCAGAGATGTTTAAAATACTCAACTTTTTCATAAGCATGGTAATTAGTTTCTAAACATGATAAATCAAATCAAATTTTATGTTTTATTTGGTAGAAATAACATCCAATGTTCTTTGCAAAGCACTAGAAGATACAGATTCAAGATTCTCTTATAGGTAATTTTGAATAGAAGTCACAAGTTTTAAATATAGTGAATAAAGTTTGATTAAAAGCTCATTAATCATACACCTAGTTCATAGGCATTATTGGTAGTGTAAGAAATGGATTATGTGTCCACCCATTATAATATACCATCTAGACTAAGATTACTATGCTCATTTCCCTCAGCTGTGATGTTATATATATGATTGAGATCCACCTCAATGTTAACTAGTTCAATAAAAGGAGGTCCCTAACCAATGTTTATGGGATTCAAGACATGTTGATCATCATTTTCAAAATTGATGTAGTGTTTTTGAATCTCAAGTCAGTGTTGTTTGCATAGCACCATGGAGACCCAAAAGAGCCAAAAATCATCAGCTTCATCCAACTCAATTACTTCAAATTTAACCTTGAAAATGACACCCAAAATATAAATGATGGAATTTTTAATAACTCATATGGGTAGTGCACAAGTCTTATTATCCATAAACAATACATTTGGAGAAGGTTACAAAGGAGGACTTACCATCTTTCTCCAAGCATCCTTTGTTAGTACATTTACCTCTATGCCAGTGTCTATTAGTATATCCTAAATGATCTAACCATCAATAATTATGTTTACTAGGATTTCTTTATTATACTATGTCTTGGGTTGGACATGATCCTCTAATCATCGTGCATGGTTCAATCAATAATCCTCTGTAGTCTTTGGTCCTTGATGACTTAGCTAATTCCTTAAAATGGGAATGATGTCTTCATCAAGAATTTGTTTACATAATTCATGAAACTCATCATGTTTTGAGTATGTGAGTATCAAGGCATTCTACATTTTAACATGCATAGTAGCATCTCTATCCTTAAGAAATTTAATTTCACCTTATAGTTTCCACACCAAAGTCATTATGTCTTGTAATACTTATTTATATTATTAAGCATCTGAGTAGCGATTTGCATGAGGCTCTTCCCATTGAACCTTGTTAGTATGAAGATTTGAAATTGATTAGGAAGGAGAACCACGTCATGTAGTAATATTTACCTTAGGACTAGTCAGAGTGGTAGGGAATGGTTTCCATTGAGTATTTGGATTTTTTTAGTCAATCTCATCCCAACACCTTTCTCATTTCACTCTTTGGTGATGGTGGCATACAAGTCTAGGAATTATTCTAGATGATGCTCATTATTAAAAAATGCATAAGTTGGATAGACTATGTAATCATGCTAGTAATGTTCTATAGATATGCACTTATAGTAGGTTTTGGGCATAAAATAACCACCTTCACATCCACAACCATGACCTTTATAGGTCTGACCTCCACCATTTTCCTATTGTTAGCTACATAGTTTTGGTGATTACATTACATGTGTGACTCATGAATCTCACTGATAAGTCATCAATAATTTATATCATGTGTATATGCATCACATATTTTACAGTATGATGATACATTTAATTGAGTAGTCTACTAAAGTAAGGATCAATATCTCATATCATGCTCTTCTTGGCATATCTCACTAGACTACTTTACCACTATGTGAATACTCCTCCTAGGATAATTATTTTTATTTTGACCTTCAAATTCATAATCAACACACCATAAACCACTATTAGTATATTGAGTATTATCCATAGTGATGTTCTCCAACTGAGATACCATATTAGTAATCTAAGATTCCATAAATGGATTACTCCCTGTATCTATACTTCTAATAGATTCAGTATGAAAGGCAACTTACAATGCCTCACATGAGTCAGTGAAGGTCTTCTAGGATAATGTGCATCAAAAAGGAAGTAACAACCCCCCTATAAACCACTGGGCATGTTATGTTGTGTTTATGTCAAATGATAACTTGGAAAGAAGCATTTTAAATTACACATCATACTTGCATACATTATTATTAAGTTCTTATTTAATATCTTTCAAGGCAACAGTACTCTATTATTCAAACTCTAGAATGTTAAATTCCTGAAGAAAAGTTTCCTTCAATATTTCGTAGTTTACAAAAACTTACTTTTGGATCAAACTTTAGGTACCATTTATGTGCATGGTCTAGAAGGGTGGTGGAAAATTGAGTTTCCTTATATTCAATATAATTAATGCCTCACACCCACCAAATTAATTTAGACTTATGAACATTTTCCATTGCATTTTCAACATCACGATATTCAATAAAATGAAGCATCATCTCATAGTAGACTATAGATAGATTGGGTGTTAGAAATGGATCCTATTATGATGCACCTCTTATTCCTCTTAGACCCTATGGGGGAGGTCCACCGATTCCCCCTACACCACATCTAGATCCTCCATCGAAACCACCATCTATACCACCTCCCACACCTCCCATGGAAATAAAAGTAGATGGACATTAGGAAAAGAAATAGGTTGATTAACTATTTATGGACTTGTATTCTATCCACTAGTTATATTTGGTCTAACAGGCATTCCAAAGTGATCCTTAGGGTTGACTTGTAATGTAAAATAAATTAATGACAAACTATTATCTTAATTTTGTACTTCAAAAGTTTCTTTGATAGTTTTAGGCTCTAAATCTACATTATTTGTATCCCAATTTCTTACAAGAAATGCATCCAACTCAAATGCATTATCATGTGCTAAGGATGGGGAATTAAGCCTATATATATTGGGTTCTAAAATCACAAATGCTTTACTTGTTTCTCTGGCATGTACGTATGATGGTGTTGGGTGTGGTCCTATGGTTGGGGAGTCATCATCATGCCTTTATACCTCTATGCAGATCCTCAAAACACTTATAGAGTAATCTTACTCCCTCTCTAGATCACTTATAACCATATCCTTTTACCTAACCTCATCATACTTACACTTACATAACTCCCACTAACTAGATTCCATGTTAAACCAATAATCTCATGTCAATATGTGCCCCATTATATCCCCATTAATTGCGCTACTCACACACGAGAGAGTTTATCTATCCATGTGAAAGTTTTCAAATCTTGAGTCAATAATAAGATTCTTAATTTCTAATGAAAAATACCTAAGATACCTTATGTGTAGCTCTTAAAGTAAGTTAAACTAGGATTACTCTAGACAAGAATACATAGAGATCACGTATTCCAAAATATAGATATTAAGTGTTCCTCCCCACTAAATGTCCATTATGTGCATCTAAGGTTCCCCCAATATTAACAAGGCTAACTAAAACTCTACTAACTAGGAGACCTTCTATCCATAATTTATTGAATGGTCTTGTACATACATCGAAAGCTAAGCATTCAATTGAATGGGCACTTCTATAAATAAATATACATAGAGTGAGTCATAAAGGTGTTTGTCTACCCATGTGCATGTATAAAATCCTACTTCAAGATACAGAAGTGAAAAATTATTTTCTACAATAGTAACCCAACACTCGACATTTTCCAAATATAATTGTTTGAGCATTTTTCCACCATCATGTGAATAAGTGCAATGGTCCCAACAATAGAACCAAAATGTTGGGTTGTTTTTCCTTTAGTATAGCATGACTTTTCCTAGTCACGTGCCTAAGAGAATAAGAATTCCCATGAGATAGCATGTTGTCATATCACATGAGAAAGGTTCTCATGTACTCACCTAATACATGCAACTTAAGATTAGTTCCCATTAGTTATGTCACATGGTACTATATACATTTTTTTTCTTATGTTAGGGTGATCAAACAAGCACTTAGTTCTAAATTCATGATTAGTTCCTTATGTAAATTTTGAATGTTCATTCATTACCTACTTAACTAATCACAAAAAAAGATGGGCATAAACTGAGAATAAAATATTATTGATTATATTGTATTCATAATTAGATTACATAAGGTAGTCCATTAACTCAAAATATTTTTCCTCATTACATACATAAGTCACATCCATAATTATGATGGCTCAAGATTATAATTACCAACCAACCCACTAAGTAATATGGGTATTTATACATGGGTCTACCCCAACCATTTAATTAATTACATGGAGATGACTCTCCAATAACCATTAACAATAATAATTTATGGGAAGTCATTATATTAAATTCCTAATGACCCAGGCCTAACTACCCCTATATGCTTTCTTTATGTTGGATCTTCGTTATCATGTGCCTATTTTCTCATAGACCGGTGTTAAATTCATTATTGACTATTCTTATCTAATGTTCAAGTAAACCATTTCCTAGCCATCTTTGCTTTCCTCACCCTTTTCCAAGTCTTTTGCTATTGTTTTATTCTTACAATCTCATTTCCCCCATGTTTCATGTATCCTTATTTTTCATAACTTTCCTCTTCTATACCACAGTCTTCCATGTCATGTTTATTTTATGATTACACTTCCTTCCATGCCATTATGTTAAAAAAATACTTAGGATAAATAGATATAACATTGATGTCCCAACACACAATGACCCTACTTTCAAAGGGCATTTCCTACATAGTCAATACTCCAAAAGAGGGCCTCGAACACATGTAGTTCTCCCCTATGTGTTGGTTTGTGTGTGAATCATGCAATCTATATAAAGTAGAATAGTGACCTAGCTTGTAACTTATAAAATATGGCCTAATGGTTGCTCCTTTGGCACTTTAGACCTATATCTAGGTTCTTCCTTTGACTGATATCATAATAGAGTAGAATAGGGAAGCTTTTGGTAACTTGAGTGATTCTTGAGTGTTTTTTTAGTGTTCTTTTGGTTTGATTATTAGGTGAAGAATGAATGAGGGTTGATATTGCATTTATACCAATCATATCATGAGATAAATTACATTAAAACACTCAATTCAGCCTTTGTAATACATTTTATTTTTAAATTAGATGACTTTTATGGCACTGAACACTTGTATCAGGCCAAGACAGTAATATGGACATTACTATCTAACCCGGACACTACTGTACGGGTAGAAGGAGAGAATGCACATTCTCAAAACTTACGTAGGTGTAAAATAATTATATTTTAAGTATTTTAGGAAATATAATATGTCTATGTCATCAATATAAGGTTTGTCAAACTAATATATAGGTCAAGGGGCATAAGATAGAGTAAATGTAAGGCTTACAGAAGCAAGGCATGTGTAAAACTAAGAGCAATAGCTAGGGTCATAAGTTTTCCAAGTGTATAAGACTAAAGTGATACATAATCAAAAAATATCATCTACATTTCCCCCCTTTATCTAGTAATGAAACTGATAGTTTAAAGGAAATGAACAAGTTCTTGGGTGTGTATACACACCTTATCTTTGCTTGAGTTGAATTTGAGTGTTTTGTTGGAGTTGGGTTTGAGTGTTTTGTTGGTGACTAACTTATAACCAAGATCATGTTATAATGTATATTTAGTGCATATAATCTAGGTGAAAAGTACTTGAAATGAATTTAAATTGAAATAGCATGGTTTAAGAGTTCACCTGTGTGCCAATGTAACTACCTTACCTATTGACAAGTTATTTTTGTAAAAGATGTATCATTAAAAGGATTGGAAACTAATGTCATGATAAATATAGATGATTATTTAAAGTGCATATATCTCTGGAGTTAGAGAGAGATATTGGAAGGCACATTCCCCCAACTTAGATTAGAATTGAGTTACCACCTAGTAGTTGAGATTAGCTCAACCATTAAACCTAATAATACTTGCAACCTAGTGAGTTCAGATGTTCAAGTCTAAATTGAAAACTTGGTAAGATTGAGTGATTTAATCACCTTAATTATACTAAAAAGGTGAACTAACTACTTCAGTGGACTAGGTCACTAAAGTCTATTGTGTATCAATATGTGAAATAGTTTTAGAATCTAAGATTGAATTGACTTTCATAATATTAGGCACATGTTGCATATCATATGCACTTTAGATTTGTCTCATGTTGAAACTATGTGTAACAATGGTACCTGTATAGAATTATACCACAAATGTGTATCAAAATCATATAACTATGTACTTTGGCTAATTTTAAAAATTGTGTAAGTGTGGAGGACATGATTCCAAAGTATGCCAAAATATATATGGAGAAATATGAAACTGATATAAGTGTTGGCCAAAATTTGAACACCATGAATAGGATTCATTCAAAACTTTGATGTATTTGACCTTAACTTTTTTGATATCCATTATGAAGGTCTTGTATTGATCATTAATAATCTAGGATGATAAGTAATGTAGAGAAGCTCATTTCATCCTCTACCCAACCTAAGATTTAACACTTGCAATTATCAATTCATGCATTTAATCTCCTCATTCTTGTCTACTTTGCCAATTCTCCCTCTAGTTTCATGTAATTCTCTCTATATATCTATATTTTAGGCTTTTTGATGTCATACAGCCTATCTTTAACACCTCTAAACCTCTCAACTTATCTATTTGGCTTGTTCCATTCACCTACTAACTCTTTTGATTTCATCTCACTCTCTACTAGCCTTCTCTAGGCTATAAGCTTCAAACCCAAAACACTTTAAACTCTCTACTCTACTTCACCACATATCTAAGGCCTCTTTAGGTTTCTAGGGTCACATCTCATTTTCATAACTTGAATCCAATGCTCACTCTATCATTAAACTCTTTTAGACAACTCCACCCTCATTTCCCTTATCCTTGTAGCCTTTTTTGTGCTTTTCTCAATGGTACGAAATAGTAAGGATAAATATTGAGAACATATCACCTTTTCCAATCACCCTCTATCCTCCTACACATCTCCACAAATTTTCATTCACTAACTCTCTAGTTTCCACCATTTCCTAGCCTCTTTCTCACTCTAATTAGCCCTTTTAGGCCTGTTTGACCCTATCAATAACACAGTCAATAATATATGTATGGACAGAAGCCATACTAATTAAAAACTTTCAAAATATTCTTACTCATACTAGGTTTCATCAAAATACTAGTTTTTATCAATTTTCACTAGTCACAACATTAAATATTCCTCTTTTTGCATTGTTGCCCTAACATAGGGTTTATAACTCTATATCAAACCTAAATGGGTATATTTGAAGGTTTTAACTTATATAATGACTTTAAAAACACTTTTAAACTTGTATAACCTCTGTGTAAGCATAATAAACCTCATCCATGCTTCAGATGCCCACTCTAACCCTATTATTATGCCTTTTATCAAAGTTGGAGGTTGATTGTGTAGGTTTCTTAAGCCTCAACAAAACTATATTCACTTTTACACAAAATTATATAAATACATAAAAACATAATTAAAAAATAAACCTTATTAATCCAAGATCAAAATTATGAATGATGTTAGAAGTATCAACAACTTGTTTTATTGTTTATTTTTTACATTACTTAGTCTTCACAGTCAAACACTAATATACATACACAGCTAACAGGGTTTGGATACATAATGACATTACCTAAAGGTATTAGGGTGTTTAATAAACTTTATCACTTAGTATTTTATCTATCAACACCAAATTATTTCTTCAAAAACTTCTAATCATGATTATGATCAGTTATGACATCATACACAAGTTACTTAATTGGTTATCAAGAACAGAATACTCACCATTGTTGATCTATGATCATTTAGTCTATGTTTACAAAAAACACACTTTAAATATGTATACAAAATCACACACCATTACTTATACTCCTAGGTTTCATTCCCATTGCTTGTGAATTCATTCAATAGGTTATTGAACATTATTTTCTCATATTTAATATAAAGTATTATTACGGTCCTAAAATAGTCAACTTTGCACACAACAATAATTTGTTCCAAAGCCCAAATGATCTCAATACAATCAAGATCATTCATAAAATAATGCCACAACAACACACAAAGTTTTGCTTAAAATAATTCTAATTTATTTGATTCTTTTCACTTACATAGTTGCCACTATCATTATGGACAAGGTATAGGGTTTTTCCATTATCTTTACTCAACATTCAATCCCTTCAAACCTATTATTCTTCCCACAAATATTTATATCTTTTACTAACTACCTCTCTATGATACTACCACCTATAACCCACCAAAACTTGTTGCATTCCATGAGAAACTACCTTTTTGACAACTACTTCTTATGGTAACTAACTTGACATAATGTTTACATTCATAATTCATATTCTTTATCTTTATCCATATGATTTGTACATGAAAACACCTTAAACACATACCTAGACTCACTTAAGACATCTTACACACGCTTTATAACATCATATTTCTTGAAAACTACCTTAAAACATTCATAAAATGCTAACAACATTTCAAATATTCAAATTAGTGTTTTGGTAGGAAGAGTTCCCAATGCCAAGAACAACCACTACAAAAATACCTAACAAATAAATCACCCTCAATGGGATGCTAAGAGACCAAAGACACTTAAATATGATCAAATTTACTTATTTGATTGATACCCCTGCATCATACTCTTAGGGAAGAAAGAAATGAGCTTCTAATAGAGTGTTATGTTCTTCTTTCATGTATTCCAATTCATCTCTCTTACATCATCCTCATCTACTATTGATCCTTCATGCCTCAATTTATCCTCTTTGTGATCATGCTTACCTCTATCATATATGAGTTTGCCTTATTGCTTCCACCACTTTCTTTCATCAACTTTAACTTTATGTGCACTCTCTCTTGCATATTTACCTCTATCATATGGGTTGTAGATGCCCCAAATCATTGTTGCACCTATGCTTTAATCTTCCCATGCTATCATCACTATATTTTCAACATTAACTAAGACAATTTCATGCCTATTTATTTCAAATTTTTATACTATTGCAACTAATAATTCCTCTTCACTTTATTTATCATCTATATTATTACTCTCAACTACTATAATTTGTATTTCATATTTATTTTCCACCTCTTCACCATGAAAATCTCTTTCCAAGGCTACCAAATATACTCCCAACTAATCATCACTAATGTAAACAAATAGAAAATTGGATTTCTTAACTTGTTCAATCAATTGCATTTCACTTTCCCATCCTTTATATAGGTCTACAAACTAATATATTTCTTTGTCCTTCTCTTCATCTAGATGGATGAAACTATGTTATTTATACTCACTCAAAATTTCCTCATCTATCTTAATGTGTTATTCATCCTCTTATTTACTTGAATACTCACTCAAAAAAAGCATATGCATCTCCATCTAGAGTTACTTGCATAATAACTTTTTATACCTTCTTTCCTCTTTCATGGCTTGCATCCTTCTTCTCTTTACTTTTAGTTTGATTGGCCAATTGATTGGATTATTCCTCATGACCAATCCAAAATTTGGGTTCTCATTTTCTCTCACCTAATTAATCATAACTAATAATTTATCTAATTTCTACCTCACTTAAATCATCTCTTTCTCCATCCCTATCTTCTTGGTGTCATCCTACATCATCTTCTCTTTCTAGTAGCTTCTCTCAACCTTTTCATATTTTATATTTTCTCTCACTTTACTCATTTTATCTAATATTTATATCATCCTCTTGGTCTAATATATACATATACTTCTTTCACAAGTCTCCTATAATTGCCACCTCATGACCTCTCACTTGGGTCTTTCTCAATCTCTCATGACCCCTCACTTGGGTCTATCTTCACTTTTAATTTCACTAAGACACTCTTATCTCTCCTAAATATCACTTTTGATAACTCTATTAATATTTCCAAATATCTCTCACTCTCTCAACAAGCCTTCACTAGCTTCAGTGCTACCTACCACACTTCACAATATCATCTTATACTCATACCTCAACACAATTCATAAACAAATCAAAAGAAATAAAAATGAAAACTCAATAACATATGTAACTTACTATTTTATGGTTATCCTTAATTTTTCCCCAATGAATCATGCTAATCTAATACCAAATTATGCAGAGAAGATCATTTCATCCTCTACCCAACCCAAGCTCTGACACCTATAATTATCAATTCATGTATTTAACCTCCTCAATCTTATCTACTTTGCCAATTCTCTATTTAGTTTCATGTCATTATGTCTCTAGATATATATTCTATGCTTCTTTATGTCATATAATCTATCTTTAACACCTTTAAATCTCTCAACTTATCTATTTTCCTTGTTCCATTCACATACTAACTCATTTGATTTCATCTCACTCTCTACTAGCCTTCTCTAGGCTATAAACTTCAAACCCAAAACACTTCAAAATATGTAATATAATTCTTGCCACACATGTATTTAACCTCCTCATTCTTATCTACTTTGCCAATTCTCTATTTAGTTTCATGTCATTATGTCTCTAGATATATATTCTATGCTTCTTTATGTCATATAATCTATCTTTAACACCTTTAAACCTCTCAACTTATCTATTTTCCTTGTTCCATTCACATACTAACTCCTTTGATTTCATCTCACTCTCTACTAGCCTTCTCTAGGCTATAAACTTCAAACCCAAAACACTTCAAAATATGTAATATAATTCTTGCCACATATATGAGGGATATTTATGTTTATATTATTACATCTCACTTTCATAAATTAAATCTAACCTTCACTCTATCATCAAACTCTTTTAAACAAGTCTGCCCTCATTTCCCTTATTCTTGTATCTTTTTGTCTACTTGAACTCAAAGGAGTTAGTAGGTGAATGGAACAAGGAAAATAGATAAGTTGAGAGGTTCAGATGTGTTAAAGATAGAGTGTATGACATAAATAATCCTATACTATAGATATAGAGAGAGAATGACATGAAACTAGAGAGAGAATTGGCAAAGTAGAGAAGAATGAGGAGATTAAATGCATGAATTTATAATTTTAGGTGTTAGAGCTTGGGTTGGGTAGAGGATGAAATGAGATTATCTGCATCATTAAGTATTTTTTATTCCTTAGTAGCTTACAAGGTCATTTATTATGGTCTGGTTAGTAGCTAAGTCAAGTCACTTTGTATTTTCATCAAATATTCATTCTTTGTAAGCCTTCATTATGTGTTTTGCATTATTTAAGGAAAGTTTGATAAATTTAACTTTAAGTGGAAATAAAATCCATGAGGAAACATACTCAAGGAGATAAGGTCATAACCCTTAAAGGAATAAATATATTCTAAAGATGATCAAATTGGTCAAAGAAGAAAAACTAGTAAGTTGATCACATTTTGTTTCAAACAATTTGGATAATTTAAGGTAATTTTGACAAGATTAAGGTATTTCATTTCTTTAGTCTTAATGTGCATTCCAATGTTGAGATAATAGTTACTAGTAAATAGTAAATGTTAAGGTTTTTTTTCTTGTATATATGTATTTTTAAGTCATCTAACACTAAATGGTAACATTTTTCTTGCATGTGTCTATAAACCTTCTCTAAGTTTTTTCAATAACTACTTTCCAATGTTTGAACATTTTTGTGACTGCTATTCATAATTTTTAGCAGCCAAATGAGTATTTATTATAATATTTAAAGGAAAAAATATGTGGGAAACATTTTTACACACTTCTCTACCTCCATATAAGTTAGGGGAAGTTGAAGAGTCACCCGATTCACTATCTTCAATAGTTCCAAAGGGCATAATATCCAAATTCTTAAAGAATGAAATATTTTGGAAGCCTTTTTTAGAGGATATATGTTGAATTAAAATGTAAAAAATATTTTATGGGTCCCCATGGTATTTTCAAATCCAAATCCATACAAAAAGTGGAGCTATAGAGCCAAAAAATGTAAAAACCCATTCCATTTCTCCATCGGGTTTCTTTAAAGCTCAAGAGAGTTAACCGATTTTTATTTAGCATTATGAGGAGAGATAAATTTTAGACCCCAGATATTTTTCATATGAGGGCACCCTGATTACCTTCTAATTTTTGTCATTTTTTATCTAGTTAGGACCCTTAACTTTATGAATAATTATTTAAGAATTTAAGGTACAAAAAAAGGACTCAAAACCCTACTAGGGTCAATTTTCTTCAAGTGTTGAGTTATGAATATATATGAATGCATGAAAATTATTTTGAAGGTTATTTTTAACACTATTTCACCCTTTCAATACTATTTTATTTCATGTTTCTTCATGTTCAAGTTTAGTGCATTATCCAATTGTCTAGTTTTACTAGTTTGATCAAGACAGTCAAGTTGCAAGAGTTATGAGGTGTTTTGGGTGCATTAAATAGATAAAAATGAGATTATTAATATATTATCCAATCCCATAAATATATCTCAAACATCTTTAGGCACAATTGGAGGCATGATTTTTAATAAAGGTAGAGACTAAGTGAATTTATAGGCATGGCTGAGGGAGACCTTATTAAAAAAATATATGTTTTCATTATATACAATACTTGAATGTAAAATTTCATCTTAAAATATCCTTGAATACGATTCTCAATTAATATCCAAATAACAAACCCTAGAGGTCAATATTTTGGAATTTTTTTTTAGGCCAAGACTAAGGGAGTTTTGTTAACCTACAGGTCTACAAACATGTAGGTCATCATTGACACTAAAATTCATTCAATGGATTAAATTATAAGTATATATGGTTTCATTTAAAACATTTTATTTCCTTTTTCCTTTAAAAAAGTATCCAAGCTTTCTTAGGCCAACAGTGAGAGAAAGAGGTTTAAATTAACTCAATGTAATGAAAGCAAGATGATATGTGTTTCTAGAGGAAGATTTATCTTAAGTGACTTAAAAATCACCTTAAAAATACCTTTCATGAGATCTCAAATCATCCAAAAATTTGTGTAGGCTTAGAATCTTAACTCATGTTGCATTCAGCTTGACTGTGTAAGTTAAATTGGATTGTGCAAGCTTAGAAGAAAACTGTGATAATTCTAAATTAGTTATATAGTTGATTTGGACACATTTGAATGAATAAAATACATATAAAAAATGTTTAATTAATATCAATACTCCCATCATTTTTTTATTTAACTCAAAGAGGACCAAAAATGGAGGAATCAAAACTTTTAAACAAATGGCCACCTACAGGCCTATAGCAGGTAGTAAGGTCAAAAAATCATGTTGGTGATGGTTTCTTGAAAGTTTGGGAAAATTTATATATGTAAAATAATATTTTATTGATATATTTAAGAGTCCAAAACACATCAAATAATTTTTTTTATCCCATAAAATTTAATTTGGCAAACCTATAGTCAAGCAACCATAATCAATTCATATAGGCCTGCATATAAGAGTATGCATTTTATGTGTTAGATGGAGACTCAAAGATTATTTGAGTTTTGATAACTTCCAAGGTTTTATTTTGAAATATTTTCACAATTTTTAAGGAATTTAAATCCATCAAAAAGAGAATTTCTAAACATTGACAAGTTGACAGACCTAAAACATCACCTACAAGTTTGTCACAAGAAAATGATCAAAAAAAGGATGTGTATGATGAGGAAAAGAGTTCTAAATGTATTTAAATGGTCAATATAAGTGTAATAAACATGTTATAATCATTAAAAAACACAAAATTTATAATGATAAGATAACAATCATACTTTCAGTTAGGTAAACCTAGTAAGCAACTACAGGTAGGTTTTAGGTGAATTAAGGAAAATGTGTTGATCATTGCTTAAAGACATGAGGAGTAGATGTTATTTAATGAGGTATATACATAGATTGATTGAAATCATTGAAGGGCTCAAAAGGTCTAATTAGGCCTAAAAGGCCTAAATAAGCATTCATAGCCCTGTGTGTGAAGTATGAAGAAATCTTGTAATTTTGAAGTGATTTGTATATTTTGAGAGTTTAAATGGGTGATTTATATGTTTTATAAATCTTATATTAATTTTAACTCATTTAAAATATGAAAAGAAATCCAAACTAGCACTATTAGGGTCACTTCTAGAAGACTACCCTTAAACCATAGCTATGGGCTATACAAGTTGCAGTGAGTTTGAAAAGTGGAATAGTGTATGATAGAAATTTAATAAATTATTTATAATTTAAGATACATAAATGAGTTTTATTAGACTAAAACAAATAAATTTCATGCTTTATAAGGCCAAATCACCCTTCTCGAGCTCTCAAATAGGCCTATTCTGCCTAAGAACCTAGTTTCTTCACGTGAGAACTTACATGAGAAGGTGAATTTTTTGGGATATTGAGATTATTGTGGAGGACTTAAGGGGGTTTTTTCAAGAACTTATTTTTTTTTAAAGATATTAAGGCCCATAATTTTATGAACCATCGTTAAGACTCCAAGTGTCTTAAACCCTACTTGAACTCTCTAAAGTAACCTGATAGGGAAAATTGACCTTTTAAGCCCCTAATATGGATTTATATGACTTATAAACCATTTATATGACCTTAATTCCTCTAAAAATAATCTTAATGAGTAAATTTTTGGCATTTATAGGATTTTTTGTATAGAAAAGGGCCTTAAAATATCCTTTTTGAGCTTGTATCCAAGGTTTTGAGCTAAATAAATGTTAAAAATCAATTAAGGATAATATTGAAGTAAAAATAGAAGTTTTATAATCATTTTTATACCATTACATAATATTATATACTTATATTATAGGTTACAAATTGTTAGCTAGGCCTTAATGAAGAAATGTGACCAATCTTCCATGAAGAAGGAAGAGTTGCATGTTTTTTGCAAGACCTCATAAACAAAGGAATTTTAGAATATATTTGTGAGAGTATAATGTTATATATATATAATGCATTATGATTCATTAAATATATATATGAACCATTATCAACCCTTAAATTCACTTTAAGCTTTAAGACATAAATGTTTATTTCTATTCCCTTGTCAAACAAGTGTGAATACTACAACTGTAAGGTGATCTCCAGTGCTTTAAAAAAGGTTCCATGGCCTGATGTAGGACCTAAAGGAAACAAAAAAAATGATGGAGGTATCTAAATCAAAAAACTATAACTTACTTATAAAATCAAACCTTGGTAGCAAGAGAGTGTGAAAATGAATCATGTAGTTTAAGTACAAGACTCATATGATGAATAAGCATTCCAAGGTGAGAGTTGGCATTGAAAGATATCAACCATGACAAATGTCAATTAGATGACTTGTAATTTTCATTAATATGTAGATGTTTAACTCACCAAGAAAAAATTATGATCAAGAAGGTATCAAAATTGCTAAGAAGACCTCCTATGCCATCTCTATGAAATGTTACTCCAACGCATGTCCTAGATGCTAAGAAGGAAGATGAAAACACATTATTTTCAAGGTTAGTGTCATTATTTATTTATTTTAAACTTATATGATCATGATGCGCATATCATGATTTTATCTTATTTTCATATTCTTCTCTCTTCGCCTAATTCATCTATAAATGAAGCATTGAGAGGTATTGAATGTATCCTCAAGCTAGTTATGTTGAAGCCTTACTAATTTTGAGACTTGTACTTGCCTTTAAATTAATTAAATTTGAGTTCTATCATTTTCATATTTCATATATTTATCTTGAGTTATTTTTTTATGAATGTTTTGTGATGGTGAGAGTACTTCCATGCATTTATCTTTATTTTTCAACCTTCTATGTAAGTTAGTTTCCTTTCCACTGAACATATGATGTGTAATACATGGTTTTCTAAGTTTAAGTGTTGAAATATCATTATTATATGTTATCAAGCCTCTTTAATTATCACCTTAGCTATTTCAATAGCCATATCCTTCATATAGAAACACTAGTGTGGTAAGAGGTGTTTTGAAGTTTGTGAAATCAGAATTTAACTTATCTTTTCATAGTGTAAACAATAGAAAGTTGACTCTATATTTGGTGCATAAAATTCATGTTTTATTCTTATTTTGTTCATTTATACCCCTTTTATTTTCAATTTTTATAATTTTGTTAGGAGTTTTTGGTGAAGCATCAAGGGAGCTAGCCCAACCTAGAGGTTCAATCCACTTAGTAGGTCACCGACAACATAGGATTTTTCCCATGGTATGATCTAGTTAGGAAGGATTAAAAAAACTTTCTAGGGGTGAAAATTATTATAGATAATAGTTCTATCATGCTCAGTGGGATTGAATTTTAAAAAGTTTGTCTAAGTTTTATGTTGGTCTTGGAAAATTTGTAGCTATAACAACCTACTTCGTGCAACATCTAGTGATTCCATTAAGTTCTTAGCTCTTGGTGATAGACTAGCAAGCCATTTTTCATGATAAAGTTGATAAAAAGGTCAAGGTATAAAGGTATTCCTATTGATTTTGTTGAATTACTTTTATTTTTATTCAAGAGAAAGAGATATCTCCATACTCTTCCTTACACCAAGAAACCTAGAACAAAGCTTTATTTCCCATATACTCCAAGCTCTCCCAAGGCTTAAAATATGGATATAAATCTTCCTTTGTCCCCTTCAATGGTGGATGTCCCATAAACCTTGAACAATATGATTAAATCCCTTGGCATCCCTCAAGAGTGTCCCATAATTTAGTGGAGAGAACACTATTATACCCATTGAGCATATAAGAGATATGTCTAATTTTTGCAATGTCCACAATGTCACCCAAGAGAATATAGACATTAGGTTGTTGGAAATCTCATTTAAGGGAAAAGCTTTGGATTTTATAGGACTTAAACTCCTAATTAAATAAACTCATGGGATTATTTGGGTGAGAATTTGAGTAAGAAGTTTGAATAAAAGAGTGATCATTTGTCACTAGCTGAATAATTGACTATTATTAAGAGATCCGCACAAGAATTCATGCAAGAATTAAATTCTAGATTCCAAAATACATGGGATAGAATCCCAATTCTTGTTAGACCCACTAAAAATTATGAATTGATCCAAAACTTATAATTTTTAGTTGACAAATATTTCAAGAACACAAAAATAACATAGTAACAATGAATTCTCTGAGAAGAGATGTTTTATTATTCAAGATCACAATACAACTATATGTTTATCGCTAAGAAGAGATGTTTGATTTCCATTTCAAGTTACATCTTCATTTATACACATTTTTAAATTATATGGATTATGTGGAAGGTCACCAATCTCAAGGGAGATTAAGTGGTTTGACTTCCATGATTTAAAACAATACAAAATTCAAGGAATTACTATTTTTAGAAACTTAATATTTTTAGGCTACAATACTAAAATTGAAATTTGGGGAACTTATATTGGGTTTTTTAGTCAAAATACATCTTAATTTCATCTCACTAAATTCTCCTTATTCTTATCTTTCCAATGATTCAAATGGTGAGTCGATTGGAGCTACGGTGCAAAAGTTATGGCTCTCAGAAGTTTCATCACCAATTGGGGTGGAACCGTCACCCGAATTATCATCTGAATTATTGCCCAAATAATTCCTCCCTCCTTGAGAATCAATGGTCCCCATTGCATCAATGTTCCTCACCAATTATGTCAATTGTTTCTTGATTTTATTCTTTATGATCCACTCACCTTGGTGGGTAAGCTAGCCCCTTTTGACCACTTGATAAAGTGGGATAGAGCATCCTCTTATTGTATTCATCTAGGTGTCCACAATCTGATCCTCCTCCACTGGAGTAAAACTCTATGGATCAATCTCATTAATGTCTAGAAACTCTATGGATCAATCTCATTAATGTCTAGCTATTTTTCTATGACTAAAGTGTCTAATAGAGGTGGATTATATGGTTTGAGGAGCTCCATGTTGAATATTGGATGCAGACCAAGGTAGGCTAGTAGGTTTAACTCAAAAGCATTTTCTCCAACTTTTTTGGTGATGGTGTAGGGACCATTTCATAGAGGCTGAATTTTTCTATGTGGGCCTACAATTCATTCCTTATGAATCCACAACCAAACCTTGTTACCCATATTAAAATGGTGTGTAATCCTATGTTTGTCATGGCATTGCTTATACTTCTAATTCATCTTATCCAAGATGTTATGAACTTGCTACTAGATGTGTTGCATTTTTTCAATGAAATTTGTTGCTTTTGTTGCCCGAGATCTTCCATGAGGTGTGTGTTCCATGGTGGATAATGAAATAAATATATCAATTGGTGCCATGGGTTGGAACCTAAAGCATAATTGGAATGGACTATGCTTGCTTGAGTTGTGCATGGCTTGATTGTATCCATATTGTATGAAAAGAAGCCCCTCATCCCATGTGCATGGATGTTTGGAGTGATACATCTGAATCATGTGAACAATCAAGTGGTTCACCACCTGTATCTAAATATCAGTCAATGGATAGAAGGTTGTGGACTTCATTAGCTTGATATGCATCATCTTCCATAGTGTGAACTAGAAGATACTCAAGAACTTGTTGTCTTGATCTGAGATAATGGACTTGGGGAGACCAAATGGACCCTTACATGAATAAAATATAGTTGAGCAGTTTCTTTAGTAGATATATGTTTCTTACAAGCAATCATGATAGCCATTTTTGAAAAATGATCAACTACAACAAAATACATTCCTTGCCATGTTTTGAAGTGGGAAAACTTGAGAGAAAATCCATTGAGATAGATTCCCAAGGCCTGGTTGGTTCTGGCAATGGCATTTACAATCCTTGCTTCTTATTTGTTGGCTTGGCTATTACACATGGGGTGAAAGATTTGAGATATATTTCCACATCCTTTCACATATGGGGTAAGTAGAAGTGTTTTTGAAGAACTACCAATGTATTTTCTACACCAAAGTGTCTAATTATGCTACTAAAATGTGCTTCCCATATCATCTTCTATTGCTCTATAACTATAACACAGATGTCTCCCATATGATAGAGGAAATTATCTTGTAAATAGAAATCAAAAACATGTTTACCTTTTTGAAGCACCTGATATGTATCAACAAAGGTAAGATTTGCTTCATATAGAGCACCCCAAGTGGTAGTCTCATGTTCACATAGGTCAATAACTATTGTGAGTGTAGTAATTGGTGGGTGGCTCAGACAATCTATAGCCATATTTGAGCTCCCCTTTTTGTGTTTGATTATCAGATGGAATTGTTGAAGATATGTGGCCCACTTTTGGTGCCTTTCATTTCATAGTTTTCTCTATCTTTGAATGAATTCCAATGGTCTATGATCAGTGTGGATGACCATCTCTTTCCCCAAGATGTAGTGTTTCCATTGTTTTTAGGCTTGCATAATAGTATAGAGCTCCTTATCATATGTTAGATATCTCTTGACTGTATCAGTGAAATTTTCACTATGATATGTAATAGGATGGCCATGTTGCATGATGACAACTCCCATGTCATATTTAGATGCATATATCATCAACTCAAAAAAGGTTGATGTAAATCTGGTAAGGCAAGAACAAGGGCTAAGCAAAGTCCGTTCTTCAAATTCTCAAATTCCCTTTGTTGTATTTCACCCCACTTAAATCTAGCTTTATCTCTTCATTTAGTCACTTAGGTTAGTGACCAAGTAACATGTGAAAATCCAAAAACAAACCTATGATAGAAATTTGTAAGACCTAAGAAGCTATGAAGTTCTGTGAGGGTCCTTAGTGTAGGCCATTCTCAAATAACTCAAATCCTTTCTAGATCAACATGGACCCCTTCCTCATTCACAACATACCTAAGGTACTAAATTTTTGTCATCTTGAATATGCATTTGTTGATATTTGCATACAACTTGTGCTCTTGAAGAGTTTGAAGCACCTTATGAACATGTTGTAGATGTTCCTCTCATGTTCTACTATAAATGAGTATGTCATCTAGGTAGACAACCACAAATGAGTTGGTGAAGTGTCTTAGGATGTCATCCATCATCCTCATGAAGGTTATAAGTGCATTAGTTAAGCCAAAAGGCATAACCAACCATTCAAAAACCCCCTCCTCAAATTTTAATGTAGTCTTCCAGAGATCAGTGGGATCAATGGGAATTTGGTGATAGCTAGATTTGAGATCAATTTTGGTGAAGAACTTCACACCACAGAGTTGGTCCAGTAGATCATCAATCCTAGGGAGAGGGTATTGATTCTTCACAATGATGTTATTTAGGTCTTGATAGTCAATGCAAAGCCTCCATGTTCCATCTTTCTTTGGTGTAAGGATAATTGGGCTACCATAGGGTGAAGAGCTTGGCCTGATGTGACCCTTTTGGATCAATTCTTGAATATATATTTTTATCTCATCATTCTCCAAAATTGATCTACGATACATATAAATATTAGGTAAAGGTGATCCTAAGATCAAATCGATACAATATTTTACCTAGTAATGCAATGGAATTCCTATGGGTGACTTGAATAAGTCATCATATTCTCCTATGATTTGTCCCATCTACTTCTATTATTGTGTTGATTGTGTAGACAAGATTACAACATCACCTTTCTTAGATTTATATGGTTTAACCACCATGAGAATGAATTACTTTGTCTTGTCCACCAATATCTTACATTGCTTGGCACTAATCAGGGAGATAGATGTGGGAGGTGGTACCTACAATACCCTATAGCACTATGTTCCAAGAGTGAGGGTTATTCTTTGGGTTCATGATTCATAGATTCCATTTTGATCATACATGAATGGTTGACCAAGGAGTACATCACAAACATCTAGATTGACCACATCACACAAGAATTTATCTTGGAAAGGTTTTATTACATATGAAAGAAGACACTGATGGGTGACATGGAGGTCTCTCCTTGGGCTCAACCATCTAATAATGTATGGCTTTGGGTGAGGCTTCATGGATAGATTTAGACTTTTCACAAATCTAGTAGAGATTAAATTCTTTTGACTCCCACTATTAAGAATGAAATGTAGAGGCTTACCTTTTACCCATAATTTGGAGTGAAATAATATTTTCATGTCATCTAGCCTTTCCTCACAGGTCTATGATGAAGCAACAATGGTATTAGGCTTAGCATCTATAATCTCTTCTTCATCCTCTTTGACTGTAAGTTGTGTATGAGATAGAGTATTAGATGTTGACTATTATGACTTAGAAAGTAGTGACTTGATGACTTGACATTTTTCTTTAGAGTGAGTTCCAATTTTGTGTTAATCACACCATTTTATATCCTTCCCTTTTTGGGGTTTCTTATCTTGAAACTCATTTTCCTTCCAATTTTGGCCTCATGTTTGACCTTCCTTGTCACTTTTCCTTTTTGAAGGCTGACTCTTCATATTCTTTCTACCATACTTCTACTAAATCTTCACTGTGAACTTGTATGCCTCATCAAAGGTTTCCAAATTGAAGAGTTCCATTTTCCCCCATATGTACCACTGTAGTCCACAATTATATTTGAGAGTCTTATGTTTCTCACTTTCTTGGATGCCCAATCTTGCAGACAAAGAATGAAAAATGTATGTGTAATATTGAACAAATTAGTCCTTACCTTGGTGAAGTTATTGCCACTGTATGTGAAGATCATCATATGCTCCAATGGGATAGTATTCTTCCTTTACTGCTTGCATAAAATCATCCTAGGTAGGTTCCACCACAAGGCCAATGTCATATGTACTGAACCTCTTTTTGTACACTTCCCACTAATTTTTCATCGGTAATGATGCTTTCAAAAGAGAAAAAGTGATCTTTTCTCCATCAGTGAATTTATTTATAGAGAAGTAGGAAGATAATTGATCCAACCAATTTTCTACTACATCAGCATTTATTTTGCCTTCGAATGTAGGAATATCAAAATTCACTTGAACCTTGAAGGGTGTTGGGGTATTGAAAGGATGTTCCATAGATGAGGAGCCAGGAAGTGCAGATGAGGAGCTAGAATTTCCCATCAGGAGTTGATGGAGAATTTGGGGAAAAAATTATAACATCTATACTTGTTTCCATTAGAGGGATTAATTTACCATTTCCTTTAAAGGATAAGATGTCTCAATGTTTTCTGATATTTGAAGTCATTTGAAGCGAATAGGCGGATAGTTTGGATGCTTTGTTGTTTTCCACCCAAGTTTCTTGTAGTCTGACCTCATCCTCAAGATCATACACTCTCAATACAAACCACTCTGATGCCACTAATCTAAAAATTATAAGTTTTGCTTGACAAATATTTCAAGAAAACAAAAATAATATAGTAATAATGAATTCTCTAAGAAGAGATGTCTTATTACTCAAGATCACAATACAACTATATGCTTATCTCTAGGAAGAGATGTCTGATTTCCATTTTGGGTTACATATTCATTTATACAAATTCTGAAAGTAAGGGGAGGATGTGGCAGGTAAAAAATATTGGGAGATTAATTGGTTCAACTTCCATGATTTAAAACAATACAGAATTTGAAGAATTACTATTTTTAGAAACTTACTATTTTTAGACTGCACTACTAAAATTGAAATTTTGGGCACTTCTATTAGGTTTTCATGGGTCAAAATACATGGGGTATAGCTCCATGTCATCTCACCATTTTATCCTTGTTTTTATCTTTCCAAAGGTTCAAATGGTGATTCAATTAGAGCTACGGTGCAAAATTTATGCCTCCCAAAAGTTTCATCATCAATTGGGGTAGAACCGTAACCCCAATTATCACCTGAATTGTTGCCCAGATCATGCATTCCTCTACTATATTAAGGCATTGAATAGTGATATATTTGTTATGATACAATCCATAAGAGGAAATACCCTATCGAAAGCTTATGACCTTGACATAAAAGATGAAAATAATCTCATATGGAATGTAAATATATCCCCAAGGCCTCTCATGTCATTTTTTCCTAATATACAACCTCCTACTCCCACTCTTCCTCTCATTCCTACATTGATTGATGATACGTTGGCTAATCCTAGTCAACCAAGAAAATTAAATGATGAAGAGATATAATTAATAAAGACCCTTAAAATGATATTACATTGATACAGAGTCATTTAAATCATTCTTTTAGACCCTATCAATCTCCATACCATCCAATCAATCATATCAGCCTAATAGGCCACCTTTCCAAAGCAATTCTCAAAGGCAAGGGCAAGTTACCAATGTGAGACCATATAGTATATGCAATCCCAATGTTACCTCCACTTATAGAGACTTGGTACCTACTCAAAATAACTTGGTTCAAGTGCATGATTGGTATTCTTAATGGGATCATCTCTATAATCAGCTTTCTAGTTAAAGTGAAGTCTTTAATCAAGCTTGTATAGCACAAAATATAACCATTTCATCTATGACACAAGTTAAAGTTCCAAATCAAAAATGAAAAATAAGTTCAATCTAATGCTATATTGGTAAATTTTTAAGAGGGAGAGTGTTATCTAATAAATCAATTGGGAGGTACAAGTATAGCTAATGACACTCCTATTGTAGCTAATACAAGGTCTAAAAGAAAATTAATTGATGATGATCAAAATGTTAGGATGTGGAGCTAAAAGCTTCAACTAGTGCAAACATGGAGGAGGTTGTTGAGTTCTAGGGAACCCGGCGTCGGTGGGTTGCAGTGCAGAAGGAAACTGACATCGACAGGTGTGAGCTGAAGACAACTGGCATCGGCAGGAAGTCAGCCGATGTCAGTCACCTCCAGGCAGATAGGGACTGATGTCGGTTGCCTGTGGTAGTTCCAAAACTGTTCATTACACAGACAGTTAGTTCATTAAATCGAGAGTTTGCATGTAAAGGCTAATTATAGTCTTGAGTTGCGTGTCTAATTATTGTAATTAGGATAGTCTAATTATTGTAAGCATGAGATCTATATATGGACTCATGGGTTGTATTGTAAACTTGTAGCTAGAGAGTAAGAGAGCAAATAAGCTCCTTCTGAGAGAGGAGAGCAATGGTGTGTTCCTCCTAGTGCCACAATACCAAGAGTGGGTGCTGGTTTGGAGAATCAAAAGGGTTCTTCATATTTGTATGATCTTAGTTAGCAAGTGAGCATGGCTTTCTTTTGGAGATCTACAATGGTGAGTAAGGTCTAGTGATTTGTAGGTAGCAGTAGAGAGCAGGAGATCTACTTGGATTACGGTTGTGTACTTGGTGTACTGGCAGCATGTTACTGATTGGTTGGAGAGGTGAACATCAATTCTATATTGGAGTTGATTGTTGGGATCGAGAGAGAGAGGGAAGAAGGTATTGAGGTGTGGTGAACCTTTGAGGTGGAAGAAGAAGTGGCATCTTCTTTATTGTATATTCTTCTGAGTGATTATTAATATAATTGTGTATTGTCTCTCATATTCCTGTGTTGTTTCATATTTCTAGTTACTTATTGATTCTAGTTAAATTTTGTGTTTAGTTACTAATATAAGTAATCATATGTGCTCTATTGGTGGAGCAAGATCCTAACAAGTTGGTATCAGAGCCTGGTTGTAGGTTCACGAGCTGATACCATCAATTGGTATCAGAGCTTTTGGTTGGGTTGATTAACAGGGGGTTTCAGATCTGGTAGTGTTTTTTGATTACAGGTCACTCTCAGGGGTTTCAGATTGAGTGGGAGTATAGCAATGGCAGAAGAAAGTAAGCTATGAATGGAGAAACTAAATAGCATGAATGGTCTGATTGATGGAAAGAAAGAGTAGGTAAAGGGAGATTGTTGGTCAATAGAAGATTAGCGTGTAGAAGCAGATGTTGCAGGGGATGTTGCACAGGTTGCTCTGGATAAAGTAGAATCTTTGTTTACATATTATTTTACCTCTTTCCATGCAGCCTAAAATAGAGCATCTTTTCATGGGTATGTCTTTGGAGACTTTGGAGAGATTTATTTAGGGGTTGGAGAGCCTTGTCAGATTATTGACAAAGGGGAAGTGAAGCTGAAATTACAGACGGATGACACACAGTGGTTGAAGGAAGTCATGCAGGTACCAGTCTTGGAGATGAGTCTAATTTCTTCAAGAAATTTGGGTGATTGGAGATGTATTGTAACTCTCATAGTGGATATACTTGAATTAGATGGTGGTAAGAAAGTAGGTATCCTTTATCTATCTACTTATATTACTGATTCACCTTTTGTTACAAAGATGTGGCTTCGTAGGCTTGGTCACATATGTAGGAGGGGAATGCATGTTCTTAAGTTGAAGATAGATGTTTTTGACAAGCTAAAGAACTGGAAAGCCTTGGTGTTCATGGAGGAGATGACGGACAGAGATCAGTTGAGTGGACTGAATTATTCTGAGTAGGGTTGTGTTGATTTGAACAGGGTTTTGATCCATGGAGAGCTCACAGTTAAAAAGTTATCACTCACAGGTGAACATAGGTACCGGCATCGGTCAGACAAGAACTGACATCAACAGAAGGGATACCGGTGTCGGTCATGAAACTGACGTCGACAGTCAGGGTCAGTGTAGGGAACTGACATCAATCAGTTGTAGACTGGGAGATGGCTGAGATCAGTCACTGCTATGGATGTTGGGCGGACAGTAAGCTATCAACAAGTCTCAAACACTCATAGGGAGGTCAAAAAGGGTAAGTGAACCTCATATTCATTGTTCACCTTCTTTATATTGCTTACTAATGGTCAAAAACTAGGAAGATGGAAGAAGCAATGCAGGTAGAATCTAGAAATAGTGGGAGCTTGGCATGGATGAGGAGTGAGTCCTTGGAGAAGAACCAAATAGGTATTTGTTGGTAGAGTTGTCAGCTAGAAGAAAGCACTGAGAGACAGATGGATTCCCAAGTTAAAGGAGAGAGTGGATGGATACGTGAGATGGAAGGCCAAGGTATATGGTCTTGAGCAAGCTGCAGGGCAATGGAGGTTTAACTATTGTGTTTGTCTTACTAGGTGGATGATGAGTCACGACAATATCCAGTTACTATATGTGGGTAATTTGCTAGTAGATTTTATACATATAGGGATTTACTGAGCTAAGGGTAAGGTTAGTTCAGAGGTATGTCATGAATAATTTAGAGCAGCGAAATTCTTTGGCATAAGAGACATGGAGATTGTGTCTCCATTGGGAGCTGATGTGAAGATGATGTTGGCGGGGTTCATGATGCAGGTTGCAGAATCAAAAAGCACACCAAGGGCTGGACAGTTCAAGCTTAGCTTGGAACAGGGTTCAAAATCACATGAGGTCTAGCATAGACCTAAGTTTTCCCAAGCAGTGGGAGTTGTCAGAAAGTTTGGAGCCAATTCAAGAAAGAAGTACTGGAGGGTAGTTCATTGGATTCTTAGAGGGACCAGCAACAGGTGCACATGCTATGCAGGGTCAAGTTCTTTTCTACAAGGGTTTGTAGATGCGGATGTGGTAAGAGATTTAGATGACAGGTAGAGCATCATAATGTGTGTGGTGGTTAGTCTTCAGGATTAAGCTTGAAGAGAGATACAAGCTAGGGAATAAAATTAGACGGTGTACAGGTATAGGTACAGTTGTAGCTATTTATCTCCAAGTGGGAGATTGTTAGGATGTGGAGCTAAAAGCTTCAACTGGTGCAAACATGGAGGAGGTTGTTGAGTTCCAGGGAGACCGGCATTGGCGGGTTGTAGTGCAAAAGGAAACCGACATCGGCAGGTGTGAGCTAAAGACAATCGGCATCGATAGGAGGTCGGCCAACGTCGGTCACCTCCAGGCAGACAGGGACCGATGTCGGTCACTTGTGGCAGTTCCAAAACTATTCGTTGCATGGATAGTTAGTTCGTTGAACTAAGAGTTTGCATGTAAAGGTTAATTATAGTCTTGAGTTGCGTGTCTAATTATTGTAATTAAGATAGTCTAATTATTGTAAGCATGAGATCTATATATGGACTCATGGGCTATATTGTAAACTTGTAGCTAGAGAGTAAGAGAGCAAATAAGCTCCTTCTGAGAGAGGAGAGCAATGGTGTGTTCCTCCTAGTGCCATAGTACCAAGAGTGGGTGCTGGTTTGGAGAATTAGAAGGGTTCTTCGTATTTGTATGATCTTAGTCAGTAGGTGAGCATGGCTTGCTTTTAGAGATCTACAATGGTGAGTAAGGTCTAGTGATTTGTAGGTAGCAGCAGAGAGCAGGAGATCTACTTGGAGTATGGTTGTGTACTTGGTGTACTGGCAGCGTGTTACTGACTGGTTGGAGAGGTGAACATCAATTCTATATTGGAGTTGATTGTTGGGACCGAGAGAGAGAGGGAAGAAGGTCTTGAGGTGTGGCAAACCTTTGAGGTGGAAGAAGTGGCATCTTCTTTATTGTATATTCTTCTGAGTGATTATTCATATAATTGTGTATTGTCTCTCATATTCCTATGTTGTTTCATATTTCTAGTTACTTATTGATTCTGGTTAAATTCCGTGTTTAGTTGTTAATACAAGAAGTAATCATATGTGCTTTATTGGTGGAGCAAGATCCTGACACAAAAGATGGTTAAAATTATATCCATTATGCCTTATATGTCTCTAGGAATAAGGGATGTTAATGTAGATAAAAAATCATAAGAAACTCATATAAATTATAATGTGAAGGGTGCTTTCATTCCCCAAACTATGAAGTCCTAAAATAGTATAACATCTACTAGAGGATAGCCAAGAGTTAGAAAATATAGTAGTAATATTGTAGACCAAATGAAGAAGGTGAATGTAACCATTCCTATGTGGGATACATTAGCTCTTCTTGGAAAAAAGAGATACTTAAATAAGAGTTTTCAAAGCTCAGCTTTTCAAAAACATCAGCTCGAAGAGAGATTTCAATTTTAAAAAACAATCATACACCTACTAGTGGGAAGCCAAGCAACGATGATAAGACACCACCTTTTTATGTTTTAGTGATCATTGGATATTACCTAGTACATAATTGTATCATAGATAGTGGGGCAAGTATCTCGGTGATGCCCAAAAAAATAGTTGATAAGGTAGGCCTAAATTATGATCCTAATTCTAAAGGTGTATTTGTTAGAAGCACAATGGCTGAGAGAGGGGTGAATCAGTCTTCAAAACCTTTCATTCAATTAAACTTAAGAAATCATGAACCATTAAAATAAACATATATATCTATCAATCATAAGTAACTATCCATATAAGCATGAAACACAAGAACACATCACATATGTTGGAAAACCCTCAAGGGGAAGAAAACCCAGTGATATCTATAAATGGACTCTAGTCCTATAAGATAAAAACCAAATTTAGTGAAGCACTATCTTCACATAGAGCACCAACCCCCTAGATGACTTAGCACTAACTCATCCACCTAATTGATTTGATCACATTTAGAACACTATGTTTCTCAACCAATATATGATGACCACATCTTCAGCGCTGCACACTCTTATCCCTCTCAAATTGCCTTCTAGGATTCTTCACTCAACTAGGTCTCTTCAAGACTGATTAGGTCATATGACCTTGATATTCATATAAATACACACTATTATATATTCATTAAAAATCATAAACACTACTATTATGATATACAAGACCTCCTTCTACTCAACAATGTACTATTTCATTTGCATACTCTCAGCTTACTCATATAGGCCTAAAACTAACTTGAATATATACCATTCCTCTTATTCATAAACCTCTTGGTTATCCATACACACTTGACCACTTATATGGTCCACAAAATATGCCTTAGGACAAATTACAATAAAAAATAAATCATTACATTATGTCATCCATAACTCAAATAGACCAAATCCTTTTTTAGGTCTCATGGAGACCTAATTCCATTAGGCCTACTTTAGGACATATTACCTTATGACCCCATATAACACTCTAAACATACATATATACATGACAAAACATTTTTATACAACAATAAAATAATACTTATCCAACATCCTATGAGCACCATGAAATATTTTAGGTCCTACTACCACAAGAAACCCTCCATTAGCATTGTTCTCATTAGGCCTTTGAACACATAAAAAAGTCTGTCATGAACAACTAAAGATAAAAAACATTTATCCAAAAAATTATGATAATAAATCACATATAATAAAACCTCATGAACTCAAAAATATCACCATATTCATTAGACACTTTAACTTAGGGCATAGAGGCTTAAACTTATCTCTTTAGTATGTTCACTCCAAACTGTAAGAACTATCAAAACCAGTCATGAAACTGATTGACATCCAACACTTGAAAAAGATAGTTTAAATGATTATAAATAAATTTAAAATATTAAATAACATATTAATAACAACCTCATAAAACCATATTCTCTAATATCAAACATTAGTCTTGCAGACCAATCTCCTAAACTTATCTCACACAAACTTGCTTAAACTAAACAAGTCATTTTGGATTCAAATTTTAAACCTATTACTAACTTCCAAGATTTTAAATATCATTAAAATGATACTATGACATCTCCAAACCATATTAAAATATAAACATTATATGATCTAGTGGCAACTGTTGGACTTACAGACTAATTTATTGACCTCACTACACACAAACCTCACTGAGCCAAACAAGCCATTTTTGATTCATCATTTTCACCACTTAAACTATATTTAAAATAAATCCAATAAATTTAAATTAATTATAATTCATGAAAAACAATTCCATGCACTTTAATCCATCACTATATCTTGAAAACACACCAAAACCCAACTTATCACACTACTTAGGTTTTACATTGTTTGCATCATTAGGCCTGTTAGCGATTGGTTAACTTGCGTGACTATTTTATTACAATTTATGGATATAATATATCCATAAACCTTAATTTAAATTAAAAATTATCCTCTACATTATTCCTCCATCCATTTTCTTACTATGTTCAATGCAACTTTTGACTTTTAAAACAACTTCTTTAGAAATAAGCTTGTAACTTAATATTTTCTCTCTCCTCTCTCTAGCCAATACCACATAGAGGTACCTGAGAGAGTTAAATAAAATATAAAATATATTACCTAAGAATTAAAATCCATTATAATCACTTTTAATCAACATCTTCAATAGTGGGTCCTTATTAGGGTTATAAGAGGGTTTAAACATGTTTCCACTCTTAACAATTATTCATAAAGCATAGCCCCTTAATATAATGGATGAATTTTAAGGTATTACCCTTACCTAGATACCATGAAATTATTAATTTCCCATGAAAAAAAATTATGAGCTAATGATCATAAAAAATCCTTCTTGGATTGACAACCCTTCATTTTGAGCACTCAAGAGACCTTCAAACAACTTTTCATACTTTATCCTTCAATATAGAACCTAAAAATTCATGCACATGCCTAAAAACACTTTAATAATATTTTTAAATGTTCACATACTCATAATTTCCTTGGAAATTTATCTTTATACTCCATTAGGTTTCACTCTCTCTCTATACCATAGTCATCATACCTTACTAGGCCTTGAACTGACCTTGATACTCTTTTCATGCTCTCAACACCTCACTATCATGCTCAACATATCACTATAATGTCATAAAACCTATATAATTCTTAAATAATTCCATACATCCTTCACATGCCTTGAAATAGATCATGATAAATCATTAGTCCAAGCATGGTTGAAGAGAGATCTAAATGTAGACCTAGACTAAAGGTCTTACCCCTATAGGCTAACCTTGAAACTCTCATGAGTGTTCCAATGCCTCATATACATGATTAAACAACCTCATACAACCAATCATGCTTGTGTTCACTCATCTTACCAATCCACCTCACTCATACCTTCTTACAAGGTCTCTTCATGCCATGATTAGGCTTAGGATACTTAAGCACTTGATTCCTTGACTTGTTCCTTCCATGTCATGACCTCAAAAAAATATCAACCAAGTAGATTTAAGACATTACACCTCACTCTTATCATTGCATCATTATCTTTCTAATGGCATCAATCTTCCATAGCCTCATACAGACCTAAAACCACATGATTAGGCATCAAATGACTTGAAATCTCTTGTCCATGCACCTAAACACCTTTAACACCTTAACATGTGAATTTATGCAACCATAAGACATTAGTTACCTTTAAATTATTTATTTCCTTCAAATTCTCTATTTCCTTCAAATTCTCTCTTGTCACATGGTTTCCTATATAGACATTAGTTGTCTTTAAACATATTTCATCAATGCCCCTTGTCATATCAACACATTACCAACTAGGCACACTCTCATAATGACATAAAATTCATGTAATATGTACCTTTGACATCAATTACAAAAACATTCCAACAAACTTCCCATTTGTCACTGATGGCAAACACACTACAACCTAATCATTCTCATCTCCCCCATTCTAGTCTTTCTCCCCCTTTAACATTAATGATAAAGGGTCTTCCACAAACTACCATCTGATTAGTTGATGCTTCTCCTCATAGACACTAGATGATAACCACTCTCATAAACTAATTATTCTCTCAAAAGATGTATCTCCCTCTAGTATTCATTCTCCTAGACCTAGCTATTTTCTCAAATAAACATGATCACACCTACACATCTAGAATCACACCTTTTAATAAAAGTTAAACACATAGAATATGAATCATTATAGAAACATGATACCTTTTAATCCATACATACCTCCTTCAAATCAACTCAGATCAAAATACCACTCACCTTGTTCTTGACATGAATGATATGACTTAAACCTTTGGTCGCACACTAGGCCACCATATTTTTTACATTAACAAAAGAATTAAGGACTTCCCCTTTTATCTTCACCATATGAGTCATTAGGAATATTATACCATCCTCATATTCCTCCAATCATTTTGATACCAATACCACTTCTCAACCTAAATCAATCTTAATTACCAACTACTAGAAACAAGGAGAATTTTTTTGCTTACCTCTCATATACCAACACTTCTAGATTTTTCAACATGTCTTCATGATAGATACCAAGCTTCCACTAACTAATGAGTCTCTCCATGGAGCCTAATGGAGTCACCCCTTACCATAGGTAAATAAAATAACACAAACTTAGGATATTCTTAGATCTCCTTACTCTCACAAAACTGATGATCCTTTAGGATCCTTTTAGGCTTGATTAGCCTCTTTGGCTTGGCCTCTTCATCATCCATGTGGTCAATAATCTGAGCTAATAATGAACACTCTTGATATTTTTAAATATTTATCCTATGATATACCATAGCAAATAGTCCACTTTGTCTTGCAGAATTATCAGGATTAAGCTTGATTGTATTTGGCTTCCACACCTTGGTTTGTCTTAGTTATTGAACTCTAGCAGCTTGAATATTCTTGTTCTATCTCGGTGATTCATGATGAAATAATATTGAAATACGATCAATGTTATTAAAATTATATCAAATAACATCACTCATACATCTTAACTAATGTGGACTGTGACTCCTTCCATAGTCTCATGAGTACTCATTCTTAGAGGGTCTTTGACACTTTGTTGTTCTATTACCAAACTAACTTCATGAGAAACACTAACTATTGAATTTATTTGCATACCTTATGGTGTTAGGATATCTAACAAAAAATTTCTTCAATTTTTTCTTGAGGTTGACCTTCTTATTCACATTAAAATTCTCCTTTTTCTCCTTTTGATCTACTATGAAACCAAGACCTACCTTATCATTGGCTAAATTTTGACTACTCAAAATGTCATCTAGAGCCTCAATGATCTTTTTAAACTTCTCATAGGTATTCATCTTACTAGTTATTTGATCTAATTCTTAATTTAAGGACTCCATTTATGATTCATACCTAGTGCTTTCTTCTTCCTTAGCCTTTAGGTTAGCAGTGACTATCTCCATATAAGCTTCAACCTAATTGATAATCTCATCATGATCCTTAGATGTGTTACTTATTCGCTCCTCAAAAAAACCAATCTAATCTTCATAGTCCTTAACTAATGAATTCAATTTATGATTCTTCTTATTTATATTTTCCAACTCTTCTAAGGCACTTATCAATTTTACCTCAAAGTTTACCTCATCTTCTTCTTCATCTGATTCATCAACCATATCTCCAAAAATCATGCAACCTTATTATTAGGAGAAACTTACTTCTTTATCAATAAAAATAACTTCATTTCTAACTTTTTCAAAACCTTCATCATCACTTTAAAAATCCTTTCACTCTTATAATAGGAATTATTGTCTTCTTTGGTATACAAGTTTTTCTTGTTCTTGAAAGACTTCTTCTTGCCTTCATACTTTTTGAAACTCTTCTTTCTCTTGTCAAACCTATAGGAATTATTGTCCTCATCATGAGGTTAATCAAATTATTCATTATTCTCATCATTATGCATGTGAGGAAATTTTACAACAAAATGTCCAATCTCACCATAATTGAAACATTTGAAAGGTAGCTTACCCTTGTACTTACCAGATCCAATTTTTAATTTCCTAGCAAAAATAGCTATCAATTAATCATCATCAATATTTAAACATACCTAATCCTTGACCTTATTATATTTTGAATTATTCATAAATTTTAATGTTGATTCCTTCTTGGGAGGTCTTCCTTCATTTTTTCTCATCTCATAGGTAGTCAAGATGCCATGAAGCCTATCCATCTAAAGTGTGTCTAGATCTTGCATTTCTTCTACTTAAGACACCTATAAATCAAATTTATAAGTTAGGGATCTCAACATATATTTTATAATTGTAGACTCTTTCACTTCTTCTCCAAGAACAACTGATAACATTGAAAACTTCATCAACCCTTAACAAGTAGGATGCAATGCTCTCATCTTCCTTCATACTTAGACTTTAAAATTGCCTTCTATGGATCTATAATTTATCCATCTTCACCTTAATATATAGTCTTAAATTTTTCCCATATCACTTGGCTGATTCATAATGCATCACCTTCAAAAATGTTGCCTCTGATAGGCCACATAGAATGGCACTCATTGCCTTGGAATTGCTCTCACTTTACTTCTTGCCTATTGTATTAGTTGGTGGTGTAAGAGGTGAAGGGTATCCATCCACAATTGACTACCATATGTCATGTCCCATTGACATTAGATATTTCCTCATTCTAATTCTCCAAAATTCATAATTATTCCCATTGAATAATGGATCCTTATTGGTAGAGAAACCTTCTTGAACTTGACTACTATCCATCTTTGCTTCTATGATCTCCTTTAGGCTGTTAGGCTTGCTTCAAAGGACCATGCTCTGATACCAATTATTGGAATAATAATGATTGAGGATGGGGTGAATAAGTATTCAAAACCTCACATTCAATTACACTTAATCAATCATGAACCCTTCAAACAAACATATATATCTAGCAAGCATAAACAACTATCCACATAAGCATAAAACACGAGATTACATCATATATTTGAAAAACCCTTAAGGGGTATAAAACCCAATATATAAAAATATAATATATTCCTATAATACAAAAACTAAATCTATTTAAGTACCAAATTCACATGGAGCACCAACCCAAACTAGCCAAACACTTACTTATCTAGGCTTTAACAAATACCCACTTGTAAGGAGGAACCAAACCCCTAGATGACTCATCACCAACTCAGCCACCTAATCTCTTTTATCACCTTTATAAAACTATGTTTTTCAACCAAAAAATGATGACCACCACTTCATCTCTTCATACTGTTATCCCTCTCAAACTTCCTTTTAGACCTCTTTACTCAACTAGGTCTCTTCAAGACTGATTAGGTCACATGAAATTGATCTTCATATGAAAAAACACTATTATATATTCATTAAAAATACTATACACTAATATTATGGTATGAAATACCTTCTTATTCTCAATAATTTACTATTTCATTCACATACTCTCAGCTTACTCAAATAGCCCTAAAACTACTTTATATATATACCATTCCTCTTACTCATACACCTCTTAGTCAGACACAAAAACCTTCCCAATTATATGGGCCAAAAAATAGGCCTTAGTAAATTTTAAAACTAAAAATTAATCATTAAATTACATCATCCATAACTTAAATATACCAAATCTTTCTTTAGGTCTCATGGAGACCTAATTCCACTAAGCCTACTTTAGGACACATTACCTGATGACCCCTTGGAATAATATACACCTATATAAATAGCACAAAATTTTCATAAAAAAACAAAATAGGCCTTATCAAACATCCTTTGATAACCATGACACTTTTTAGGTCCAACCACCACTTGAAACACTCCATTAGCATTGTTCACATTACGCCTTTGAACACACAAAAATGTTTGCCTTAAATAACTGAAGATAACACAAAATTTATCCAAAAAAACATGAAAATAAATAACATATAATTAAACATAACTACCTCAAAAATATCACCATATGTATTAGACACTTCAACTCAAGGCATAGAGGCTTAAACCTATCTCTTTAGTATGCTCACTCAAAACTATAAGAATTGTCAAAACTAGTCATGAAATTACTTGACATCCAACATCTAAACTGAGAATTTTAATGATTATAAATAAATTTAAAATATTATATAACATATTTATATAAACTTAAATCACAAAATACATAATCTCTAATAGAAAACATTGGTCTTGCAGACAAATCTCTTGACCTTATCTTGCATAGTCTCGCTTAAACTAGACAAGTCATTTTGGCTTCAACTTTTAAACCTATTAAAATGAATTTAAAGATTTTAAAAGTCATTAAAATTATCCTCTTCCATATCTGAACCATCTTAAAATATAAACATAATGGTAACTATTGGTCTTACAGACCAATTTGTTGACCTCACTACCAACAGACCTCACTGAGCCAGATAAGCCATTTTGGATTCATCATTTTCACCTCTTAAAATATATTTAACACTAATAAAATACATGTACATGACTTATAATTATGTAGAAACAAATCCATTCACTTGAATCCATCATTCTATACTGAAAACACACCAAAAACCAACTTCTCACACTACTTAGGTTTTGCATTATTTGTACCATTATGCCTATTAATGACTGTCTAAATTATATGACCAGTTTATTACACTTGATGGATATAATATATCCAAAAACCTTAATTTACATGAAACATTAGTATTTTCCTTCTTCTTCCATCCATTTTCTTACTATGTCTAATGCAACTTTTGACTTCTACAATAACTTCTTTAGAAACAAACTTGTAACTCAACATTTTATCTCTCCTCCCTCTAACCAATACCACCTAGAGGTACCTAAGATTAAAATAAAATACAATATCTTACCTAATCATACCAATCCATTTTGAGCACTTTGAGAAAAATCTTCAACATTAGGTCCTTATTAGGGTCCTAAGAGGGTTTAAACCTATTTCCACTCTTGATGATCATTCATAAATCATAGCCCCTCAATCCAAAATATAATGCCTATAATTTTAATTTATGGAAATTCCAAATATAACATTAATGAATTATGTTCTTATAAAAAAGTTTTATTAGCTAATGATCACAAGAAAATCCTTCTCAAGTTGAGAACCATTCATTCTGAGCACTAGAGAAACCTTCAAACAATTTTTCATGCCTTGTCCTTCAAACTAGAACTTTAAACTTCATGAACATGTGTAAAATAACTTGACTCACCTTTTAAATCCTCACCTACTCATACTTTCCTTATAAAATTATCCTAATACCCCATTAGGCTGCACTCTCTCTATACCATAGTCTTCATACCTTACTAGGCCTTGAACTGACCTTCATGCCTCTTTCCATGATCTCTTGCCTTAAAATTATTTATTTCATTAAAATTACCTCTTGCCTTCAAATTCTCTCTTATCACATGGCTTCCTATGAAAACATTAGTTTTCTTCAAACATCTTTCATCAATGCCCCTTATCACATCAACACACTGCCATCTAGGCACACTCTCTTAATGACATTAACTTCATGCAAGATGCACCTTTGACATCAATTACAACAACATTCCTATAGTATTATAATTGGATGGTTCATCTACTAATACCTTGGGTGTAATCAAAGGTTTGATCCTTAATTTTCATGCTTATCCTAATTTATCTATTGCTCAAGATGTGGTTATGGTGGATTTTCCACCATAATTTGCTCTTTACTTGTCAAGATATTTCACCACCAATATAAGAGGATACCTATCATCTAATTAGTCATACATGGATTTTAAAAATAGATATGACACCAAGGTTATCATCAAATCTAAACTTATGTCTAATTTTCATCTTGATCCATACAATCCAGACATTTATAATGTCAATTGCACCATCATTGATAAGGAGGATCATCTAAATGATCACTAACCAATTATGTCTCTTGAATACATATTAGATCTCTTCCTTGATGAGTGGGGGGTATAAAATCATCAGTACAATCCCTATATAGGTGTTATATAAGCTAGTCTTGGTGTTTATTATTTTCATGAAGAAGGTATAGCCATACCCTCTCTCTCTAAACCAAGTGAAGATAGTGATGGTTTATGAAAAGTTTTATTTGATGGCTCAATAAGAAAGAATAGAGTAGGGTCAAGTATTATGCTAGTTTCTCCATCAAATGAAAGGTATTATTCTAAAATTAGACTTTACTTTAGTTATAAATGTAATGTATCTGAGTATGAGGCTCTTATATATGGTATTTAATTGGCAAAAAATAAAGGATTGAACCAAGTACAATATTTTGGAGATAGTGAACTAGTTGTCTACCAAGTAAAAGGTAAGAGTGTTATAAAAAATCCATTGTTAAAGTCCTACAATCATAGAGTATGGGACCTTATTAAATATTTTTATTCCTTTAACATCCAATTAGTTCCAAGGGAAGAGAATCAACATGTTGATAGGTTAGATTTAGTTGGATCTCAATTTGACGTCCTTAATGATGTCAAGAACAAAAAAACTTAGCCATATATCATGGTGGTAGTAAGGCCATCAATACCAGATAATGATATCAATTGGTAAATGTTTGAGTGTTACAAATAAATAACATGTTTCCTTCAAGAAGAAGATGATTTTTCTTGTAAAAATAGGCCAACTTATAGTACCAATATGGAGACAAAATTGTACAATTGAGGTCTAATAAGCTTCCCAAAGGGCTAGTTACTCTTGAGAAAATATTCAATGAAAGTGATAAAATGAGAAGAGACAAAGTAATCATGTCTAAGAAATAGGAACATCATGATATGGTGGATATATTTAAATATAATCTTCTTAATCTTTGAAATTTATTTACTTCAACTAAGAGAGTTACATTTGTTGAGTTATTCAGAGAGTTTTTTTATGTCTTTACTTGGGAATATAAAGATCTTAATGGGTTTGATCCCACATTAACCTAACACATTATATAACTTGATCTAAATGCTAAGCCTATAATGTAAAGACAAATTCCCATTAATCCTAAAGCTTAGATGATATTGATAAAATAACTAACCAAGTTGATATAATCAATAATTGTTTTCCCTATAAAACACTCTTCATGGGTTGCCAACCTAGTTCTTATGAGAAATAAGAGTGAAGAGACCAAATTATGTGTGGATTTTAGATATTTGAGTAGGGTATTGTTAAAGGATCATTATCCTTTACCTTCTATGGAGAAAATCCTTCAATTTGTTGTATGTTCTCAATACTTCCCTATCTTGGAAGGCTATTTAGGTTAAAATCAAGTCTTGGTGAAAGAAGAAGATCAATATAAGATAGCTTTTACTACTAAATGGGGTGCATATGTCTATAATAGAATGCCATTTTGGATATATAATGTATGGGATACATTTCAAAGAGCTATGGATATGGATTTCCAAGGTTTTATCAATCAAATGGTTGTAATATATCTTGATGACATAATGGTTTTCTTTAGGAATGCTAGTGATCACCTAGCTCATCTTAGATTGATTTTTGAAAGGTGTAAGCAATATGGAATCTCTCTAAACCATAATAAATGTGTGTTTTTATTTAATTAGTGTAATTTATTATTCCATATTATCTCTAATGATGAGCTTAATATAGATACTAAAAAGGTGAGTTCCATATTAGTTTTATCTTTGCCCAAGCATAAGAAAAATTTGCAAATATTATTTGGGAAATCAAATTTGTGAGAAGGTTTATACCTGGTTTTACTAATATTTTTTATCCTATTACATCCATTTTGAAGAAACACCAAACTATTTTTTGAACTAAATAAGGAAAAAATAGTTTTAAGGCCATTAAGCAAGCCATTACACAAGCACAAACATTGATTAATCTTGATTTCTCTAAGGATTTATTCTTGTGTGCCTTTTCTAACCTTGACACCATTTCATCCATGTTAATGAACAAAAATAGTGAAGGTCTTGAGTATCCCATTGCCTTATTTAGTCAAGGGCTAGAAGAGTATGAAGAGAGATACACTTTCATTGAAAATCAAGTGTTGTCAATCATAAGGATCCTCAAGAAGTTTAGGAATATGGTGTCTAATAAAAATATTCATTTCATGGTAACCCACCCAAGCATAAAATACTTCATTTTGAATAAGTATTTAAATTAAAAGAGGGTTGGATGGATAACCAAAGTCATGGAGTATGATGTGGATATTAAAGCCACTAAATTAGTAAGAGGAAAATGGCTATGTGAACACTTGGTAGTGGACTTTCAATTAGAAAAAGAAGTTGTTTTGGCATTTCATGATGATCCTATTACAATTTTACCTTCACTCTCTCCAAGTTGGATACAATATATGGTAATATGCCTTAAAATGGGTGAGTGTCCTATAGTATTGGATAGAGTAAAGAGAAGGTGATTTAGATTGTAGTCCATACCTTATATTCTTGTGGATGGAGCTATTTTTAGAAGAGTTATTAATGGTTTGTTTTGAATATGTATTGAAACTAATAATATTTATAAGTTATTAGAACAATTCCATGATGGACCATTTGGAGGCCACTTTGCACCTAAGACAATAACATCAATAAAAGTAATGAGGGATAGGCAATATTAGCCTAGTTTGTTTAAGGACTACTATACATTGGTGAGGAAGTATTTAAAGTGTGCATTTTTTTACAATTAAATAAAATATTTCATCCCTTCCTCTCAATCTTATCCAATTAGACTATCCATTCATGTAATGGGGTCTTGATTTAATTGGCCTGATAAATACACATTCAAGTGTTGACCATAAATGGGTTTTTATAGCCACTTATTATTTCACAAGGTGGCTGGAAGCCATATATCTCAAGGAGGCTAGTGATAATTTATTTCTTAACTTCTATGAAGGCCTAGTGACCAGATTTGGATTGCCTTCAACAATAATTTATGATAATGATTTAGTAGTTGGTGGTGTAAGAATAATTGAGTGGGCTCTCAAGCATGGCATTTATCTAAGTTCTTATTCTAATTACTACCCTTAAAATAATGGGCTATCTGATTCCAATAATAAGTACTTGATCATAATTATTAAGATAACAATAGAGGATAACCAAAGAGCTTGGCACACCAAATTGATGACAAATCTATGGGTTGATAGGATCACCCATAAGAATTCTATTAGAAACTCACCCTACATGCTTGTATATGGGAGAGAATATAAGATACATATCTCTATTGAATTATAATCCTTTGAAATACCTCATTAACTTGAGATGATGGAGAGTGATCATATGGAGATAAAATTAACCAAATTAATGGCCTTAGATGAGATAAGAAATTGTGTTTTGCATACCATGGAGTATCCAAGCCCAATCAAATAATTCCTTTGATAAGAGGGTTATTTCAAGAATATACCAAGTGGGAGATCTTGTGCTGAAATGGGATGAATATAGGTCCAAACCTAGTAAACATACCAAGATTGACACATTATGGAGTGGACCTTATGTTGTCATTAGTTTCAAATAACACAATGCTTTTCAACTTAAAAGTTTTGATGAATAAGAGTTAAATATCCTAGTCAATGGGATACATTTGAATCCATGATATTAAGGTCAGATTTATGATTTTATATATATTATATTATGTATTTTATTTCTTTAAGTGCTTAGTGCACATGTTGCTTGTTTGTTTTTGGTTGTTGTCATTCCTACAAGTGTCTTGTGACACATGTATGGTGTATGTTTGAGTATTTCAATTCTAGTTTGTTTTAAAGTTGTTTTCAAGTCTAATTTTTATTTTTACTTCAATTCAAGTTGCATTTATGATCCAATATCCCAATCTATTTTCAAGTCCACTAGTCTAGATTCATATCAAGCATGAAATCCTAGGAGGTTGCCAAAGATGTTAGCCAAAATTTGGCAACCATGAATGGGAGTCATTCAAAACTTTTATGACTTTTACCTTAACTTTATTGATATCCATTATTAAGTTCTTGTATTTATAATTAATGATATATTATTATAATTAGGGTGTAGTCTTTGGTATCTTACAAGGTCATTTAAAATTTTCTAGTTATTAGCTAAGTCAAGTTACTTTGTCTTGTCATCAAAGAGTCATTCTTTGTCATCCTTCTTTAAGTGTTTAGCATCGTTTAAGGAAAATTTGATGAAGTTAAGGTTAAGTGTAAATAAATTCCATGAGGAATCATGATCAAGGAGACAAGGTGATAACCCTTCAAGGAATAAATATAGTCTAAAGATAATCAAATTTGTTAAAAAAGTAAAACTAGTAAGTTAATCACATTGTTTTACAAGCATTTTGGAGAATTTAAGGTAATTTTGAGAAGATTAAGGTATTTCATTACTTTAGTCTTAATGTGAATCCAATTTTGAGATGACACTAGTAAATAATAAATGTGAAGTTTTTTCTGTGGATATAGATATTTTTAAGTCATATAACATCAAATGATGACATCATGCTTGTATGTGTCCATACACTTTCTCTAAGTGTCTTCAATAACTGCTTTCCAACATTTGAACTTCTTTGTAATTGGAATTGATAATTTTTAATGGAAAAATGAGGATTTATTATAATATTTTTAGGCAAAAAGAGGAGTTGAAAAATTTTACACACTCATCTACCTCCATACAAGTCAAGGGAAGCTGAAGAGTCACTTGGCTTGCCATCTTCAGTAGTTCTAAAGGGTAGAATAGTTAGATTCTTAATTAAAGAAAAAAAATTAGAAGTATTTTGTAGAGGTTTTATATTTAATCACAACATAAAAAATATGAAATGGGTCTCCATGGTATTCTTAGATCCAAATCCATTCAAACAGTGGAGCTACAAAGCCAAATAATGCAAAAACCCACTCCATTTCTCCATCAAGTTTCTTAGTAATTTAAGATAGTCAACAAATTTTCATTTTCCATTATAAGAAGAGAGAAATTTTAGACCCAATAAATTATGAATATTATGGGACCCTAATTCCCTTAAACTTTGTGGCATTTCTTGTTTGGTTAGGTTCCTTAACTTTATGAATAATTACTAAGAAGTTAAGGTACAAGAAAAAGGACTCTAAACCCCACCAAACTCAGTTTCCTTCAAGTGGAAAGTTATAACTATATATAAATGCATGAGATTAAATTTTAAGGTCCTATTTAACACTAATTTACCCCTAAAATAATATTTTATTTCATGTTTAAGTTTAGTGTGTTGTCTAATAGTTTGGTTTTGCTAGTTTGATCAAGATAGTCAAGTTGTAGGAGATGTGAGGTCTTTTTGGTGAATTAAATGTATGAAATAATATGATTAATATTTGATAAAATACCTTGAATATAAATTATAAATATTTAGGTCCCATTTAATGTATTATGTTCAATAAATATAGAGAGTTTTGCATACACATCTAGACTCTATGAATTTACAGACATGGCTGAGAGAGACCTTATCAAATAGTTATATGTTTTCATTATCTACAATACTTGAATTGAAATTTTCATATTCATAGATATTTTAATTCAATTATTGAGGAGGGTCTAGATAAAAAAAACTCTAGATGTCAATATTTGGGAGTCTTTCTTTAGGCCAAGACCAAGGGACTTTTATGAACTTACAAGTTTGCAAACTTATAGGTCAACATTGACACAAAAATACCATAAATGTATGAAATTATAAGTATATATTGTGTCCTTTAAAATATTTTATGTCCTATTTCCTTTCAAAAATTATCTAAAATTATCGGATCCCAAGCTTTCTCAGGCTAATAGTGAGAGAAAGAGGTTTAAAACAACTCAATGTAATGAAAGTAAGATGGCTTGTGTTGCTACAGGAAGATTTATATTTATTGATTTAAATATAAACTTCCTAATACCTTACATGATCTCTCAAATCATACAAAATATTCATGAAGTCTCAAACTCTTAACTCATATTGCATTTAGTTGGACTGTGTAAGTTAAGTTGGACTGTACAAGCTTAGAAGAAGACTGTGAGATTTCTAATTGGGTCTTACAAGTGATTTGGACACATTCTAAGGAATAAAATACATAAAAACTAATTTTTAATTAATATTAATACTCCCATAATTTTTTTATTTAACTCAAAGAGAACCAAACAAGTAAGAATGAAAACTTTGGACCAAATGGCCACCTACAAGGCTGTAGCAAGTAGTAGGGTCAAAAAAGCAAGTTGTTGATCATTATTTGAATGTTTGGGGAGATGGATAGAGGTAATAATCAGATTTGAATGATATTTTTAAGATTATTAAACACATAAAATAATTTTATTTATCCCTTGAAATTCAATTTGGCAAACCTACAGTAAGATAGCCCTAATCAATTCCTACAGGCCTACTTATAAGAGTGTCCATTTTATGTGTTAGATGAAGACTCAAAGATTATTTGAGTTGTGATAAATTAAAATGTTTTATTTTTAAATATTTTAATAGGCTTTAATTAATTTAAAACCATAAAAAATAGGATTCTTAAACATTGACAAGTCTATAGACCTAAAACATCACCTATAGGTTTGTCACAAGAAAATGATCAAAAAGGGGATGTGTATGATGAGAAAAAAAATTAATGTATACAAAGGGTCAAGATAATTATGATAAAAATTTAATAATAATTATAAAACACTTAAGTTTCAACAATAATATAACACTCATACTTGCAATCAAGCAAACATAGTAAGCACCTATAGGCAGGTTTTAGGTAAATTGAGGAAAATGTGTTGATCATTGCTTAAATACATGAGCTGTATAAGAGAGCGAATAATGTATTTTAACTTGAATTTTAAATTATAAAAATGTTTTAATTAAATTTAAAAGTTATTTAAATCAATGAAGGGCTCAAAATGGCTAATTAGGCCTAAAAGGCCTAAATGAGCATACACATGCTTGTATGTGAAGTATGATGAAAATTTGCAATTTTGAGGTGATTTGGAGAGTTGGAGAGTTTTAGGGGGTGAGTGATATTTGGTATCAATATTATTTAATTTTAAATCATTTTATATATGAATAAAGTTCCAAACTATCTATATCAGGGTCACTTCAAGAAGACTACCCTTAAACCCTAGCTATGGAATAATACAAGTTGTAGTGAGTTTGAAGAGTGGAATAGTGTATAATAACATTTTAATACTTTATGTAGGGTTATAAAAACCTAAATTAGGTGTCTTAGGCCAAAAAAAATCAATTTCATGCTTTGTTAGGCCAAATCACCCATCTCAAACTCTAAAATAGGCCTATTATGCCTAAGAACCTAATTTATTAGCATGAGAACTTGCATGAGAAGGTGCATGGGTTACTAAGATCATTGTGGAAGGTGGAAGGGGTTTTTTCATGAAGTTATTGGTGTTGTTTTATACATTAAGTCCCATAGGTTTATGAACCATCTTTAAGTCTCTAAGTGCCTTAAACCCTGCTTAAACATTCTAGAGTGACCCTATGGGGAAAATTAAGCTTATAAGCCCATAATATGGACTAAAATGTCTTATAAACCACTTGGATGACCTTTATGCCTCTCCCAGGAACTTGATTGAGTATAATTTTGGCACATGGGTGTTGTTGTATAGAAAAGCACTTGAAAAGCTCCCTTTTGAGCTTGTGTACAAGGTTATGAACTAAACAAACCTTCCTAATCAATTAACGAGAATATTTGAGGAAAAATAGAGGTGTTATCATCAATTTTAGGCCATTAAATAATATTATAGATTTATAGTATAGGTTTCAAATTGTTAGGTTGGCCTCAATAAATAAATGTGACCAATCTTGCATTAAAGAGGAAGAGTTTCGGGCTTGTTTCAAGACCTCAAAAATAAATGAATTTTAGAACATATTGGTGAGCATATAGTGTTATATATACAAGGTATTATGAGTCATGAAATAGAGATAAGAATAATTTTCAACCCTCAAATTCACTTGAATCTTAAATACATGAATTTCTCTTGCTATTCCATTTCCAAACAAGTGTGAATACTATAGTTGCAAGGTAACCTCTAATGCTTGAACAAAGGTTACATGACCTAATGTAGGACCTAAAATAAATAAAAAAACTATCATGGAGGTATTTAAAGCACAAAACCATAATTTACTTATATAATCAAACGTTGGTAGCAAGAGAGAGTGTCAAAATGAATCATGGAGTTCCAATGCAAATCTCATATGATGAAGAAGAATTACAAGGGAAGAGTTGGCATAGAAAGTTCTTAACCATGCAAAATATCAATTATATGAATTTTAAATACCCTCAAGAGGTATATGTATAACTCACCAAGAAATAATTATGATAAAAAAGGAATCAGAATTTCTAATAAGAACTCGTACACCATCCATATGAAGAACTACTCCAACACATGTCCTAGAATGATAAGAAGGAATATGACAACACATTCTTTGTAATCTTGGTGTCATTATTTCTCTATTTTTTAACTAATCTAATCATGATGGTAATCTCATGATTTTATTTTCTTTTCTTATCCTTCTCTCTTCTCCCAATTCATCTATAAATGAAGCCTTTAAAGGCATTGAATGTCTCCCCAATCTAGTTACGTTGAATCCCTACCAATTTTAAGACTTGTAATTTCATTTGAAATTAATTAAAGATAAATTCAATTTTTTAATCTTCAATAAAATGATCTTGAGTGAGTTTTTGATGAATGTTTTGTCATAGTGAAGTACTTCCATGTATTTGTCCTTATTTTTCATGCCTCTATGTAAGTTAGTTTCCTTTTCATAAATCATATGTTGTGTATTACATGGTTTGTTGAGTTTAAGTGTTGAAATATCATTAATTTATTCTATTAGGGATCTTTACTAATCACCTTATCTATTTTAATATCCATATAATTCATACATAAACACTAGTGTGGGGGGAGTTGTTTTGAAGTTGTGAAATCAGATTGTTACTTATATTTTCATAGTGCAAACAATAAGAAGTTGAGGACTCTATATTTGGTGCATCACCTCCATGTTTTATTATTAGTTTTATTTCATTTATACCATTTATGATAATTTTTTTATAAGTTTTGGGTGAGGCATCAAAAGAGCTAGCCCAACCTAGAGGTTTAATCCACTTAGTAGGTCACCTACAACCTAGGATTGTCCCCATGCTATCATCTAGTTAGGAAAGCTTAAAAAACCTTATTAGAGGTGAAAATTAGATAGATAAAAATAATTACCAATGTGGAGGATGTTTTTACAAAACATTCCCCCACTATAAACTAAAGATGTTGAAAAATGAGTAGGTATGAATAACATGATTCCAAAGCATGCCCCCACTAAATCTACAAACTGGTGTAAGTATCATATATTATGTGAGTATGGAGAACATGAATTCAAGTCATGTTCCCACTATAATATTCCCCCCCATGAGGTGAATGAAAGATAGTGTAGCTCCAATAATATGAATGGAACCACCAATGTTTGGTTGGGTGATAAAGCAAGCCACTAAGATGTTAGAAGGTTGAAGTGTTTTACGGGCTATGGGAGGTCTATAATGGCTATCTAGTTTGATGTCTTACACCAAGCCATAGATATACTAGGGTTAGGGATAGCATGAATAGGTACACAAAGTATTCAAGTAACTCTAATGGGTCCATCCACAATAAAGTAAGTAGCTAAGACTAGACTATTGAATGCATAAACAAAGAAAAAATAACAATATCAAATGGAGAGAGATAGTAATTGAAATGAAAATATAAAAGCTAAGGCACTTTGAGGCCAAATAAAGGACATTTTAATAAATAAATACATTTATAAGGAAGGGTTTAAGGGCATGCCTATTCAAGATTTGACTTATCTTTCTAGGTCAATACTACTATTTTCTAACAATGCAATGTTCTAGTTTAGAAAGAGAGAGAGAATGTTTAAGCAATTTTTCTAGTTTGTCTTGAGCATGTGTATCTCTACTATGCAATAAGGACTGTTTCAAAAGAGATAAATGATATGCAATAAATGAATATTTCAAGTAATGAAAGTACTCTTTAACCATATACAAATGCAAAAAACTTCAGAAATTACTCTAAGAAATGTACAAAATAACTATTTTCACTAAAAAAATTCAAACCCTAGCATATACACTATAAATAATGATGGAGTTTGAATTTTCATAGAAAAATGCCCTCAAATCAAGCTTGAAGAAGATGTACATATGCTCCACCAACCTAGAATGCTAAGAATCCATGTAGGAAGAAGACCAAGCTATGTGCAATCTAAAGTCCAAACCAAAAGCCAAGAGAAAAGGAAGAGGTGAAGTGAGAACTTGCAATGGTGTAAGAGCTACAAACAAGTACACAAATTAGGTGCAATACTAAATATATAAGCTAGAAGCAATCCACAAGGAAGTAAGAATAATTGAGAGTAGTAATGGAGTATCTAAGCAAATGTGTAGCAGCATATAAGATATATGTATAAAATAAAAGTTCAACTCACCTTTGGCTTGTACCATGGATGTGAGTGATTGCATGTTGAGATTAAAGGGTCTAGAGTTATCAAAATATTAGAGGAAGTCATCTAGAAGGAGCCAAAAACTAAAGAGAGAATCTAGTGGTAGATTCTAAAATTAGACAAGAGCTTTAGATCATAGAGAATGATTGAAGAGATTCAACATCATGCCTTCATATTGATCTTAATCCATACACTCCATCATGAATACCATAACATAATCTATGGGATTGGATTCCCACATCTATTGAACTCATGTAGTTCAAAGATAGAAGTAGGAAGGGTGATAACATGCACCCAAGGGGATAGAGGATTTTGATAGAGATCCTTATAAGCATAGTTGATAGTAGGTTGGAAATGAAATTCCATAGGGGGATCATGATGGTGATGATATTTACTATGCCCATAGGCATCACCATGACCATGACCATAAGGAGGATAATGTCAAGGTGACTCTTGATAGGGATATGCTCATGATGGAAATCATCTCTATCACGGGGTGGAGAGTTATCATGGTAAGTGTGATGGTCCCCATGAGGATGATGGGATGATATGGCATACTCATGGAAATAATCATGATGACCAAAATATCCATGATGCTAGTCACATGCCATTAGATGAGGGTTAACTAGTGGTTGTTGATGTTATTGATATGTATCCCATAGATCTCTAGTTTATAAGTAGTGATAAAAATTAGAATACTCATCAAAAACTCTAAAATAAGGACTAAGAGGATGGGGATACCTCACCAAGTTATAAAACTTATGACCTATACCATGGATATGAGGATATTCTTGCTCTAAATTCTCCAACTAGGAAAGAGGTGGAGAGCTCGTATGAGAACTAGTAGAGGTACTCAAAACTAAGAGGTTATAGGTTCTATTTTTAAAAGAAACATGCCACTGACTCTTAGGGGGAGAAAGAATCACTTCATTCACCTAAAAATGTCTATGTAAATCATCAATTATTATATGTAGATCATTAGGTCCTAGTTTCACAAGAAGATATTTATCACCTCGAATGGGTGAATAAGATGTGGCATGAGGATGAGATGAAACATCCTCAAATGAATAAATCTTGGACTAGTGAAAATGAGATTGAGTTCATTGGTTATAGTCCTACCAATCTTGTTCCCTTTTGAATATGATAGTGTGTAGACTACCATGTTGTGTTGAGGGAATCTCTTGGATCCTATGATGTCTATGGCATTCCATTATAAACATGCATTGCTCAGTAATAAGATTAGGGATGAAATGAAACATGAGAAACATAGAAGCTAAAAAAAAAGGCAAACCAATGGAGATCCAATAGGGATAATGACACAAAACCAAAGTAGGAGAAAATAACCAAGGTGAGAGCCAAAACACAACTCAAAGCAAACCCAAATATCTAATAGAAAGGAGTTGGCAAGGAGATCTCTAAATAGGATAGAACTAATGTGAAACCATATGTGAGGTCCCACTAGGCATGCTAGAATGTATCCCTAAGAATCTAAATGGAACCACTAGTTTTTGGTAGGGTGCTAAAGTAAACCACTAAGAAGCTAGAAGGCTCAGGGGTTTTATGGGCTACAAGAGGTCTATAGTGGCTATCTATTTCATCGACTTGCACCAAGCTATAGATAGACTTGTAAACTAGGTTAGGGCTATCATTAATAGGCACAGAAAGTATGCAAATAACTCTAGTGGTTCCAACCTTAGTAAAGTAAGTAGCTAAGACTAAACTATTGATTACATAAACAAAGTGAAAACAACAATACCAAATGGAGAAAGATAGTAATTAAAATGTAAATCTAGAAGCTCAAGCACTTTGAGGTCAAATGAAAGACATTTTAAGCAATAAATACATTTCCAACAAAAGGTTCAAAGGCATGCCTATTCTATATTTGAGATATCTTTTCAAGTCAATACCATTGTTTTCTAACAATGTGATGTTCTCATTTAGCAAAAGAGAGAGAATGTTTAAGCAAGTTTTCTAGTTTGTATTGAGTATGTATATCTCTACTATGTAATGAGGAATGTTTCCAAAGAAAGAAATGATATTAAATAAATTAATATTTCAATTAATGAAAGTACTCTTTAACCATATACAAATGCAATAAACTTTAGAAACTACTCTAAGTAATGCACAAAATAAATATTTTCACTAAAATAATTCAAACCCTAGCATATACACTACATAAAATAATGAAGTTCCACTTTTCATAACAAAGTACCCTCAGATCAAGCTCAAAGAATATGTGTAGATGTTCTACCAACTAGGAATCCAAGCTAGGAAATAATGTAAGAAGAAGACTAAGCTATGTGAAAGCTAAAGTCCAAACCAAAAGCCAAGAGCAAAGAAGGAGGTGAAGTGAGAACTTGCAATGGTGTAAGAGATCCAACCTAGTGCATAAATCAAGTGTAATTCAAAATGTATAAGCTATAATCAAGACATAAGGAATTAGTAACAACTGAGAGTGGTAATGGAGTCTCCAAGTAAAATTATGATAGCATATGGGATCCTCTGTCACCAATCAAGCTCAAGAGTGCCAAGAATGAATCAAGAATGATTCAAAAAGGCATAAGATTCAAGAGAGGGAATAATAATCAAGAGAGAGTGTTAAAATATAAGAGAAGAGGCTCAAATCAATGAGAATGAGGCATATATCCGAAACCTAATCTACTAAAAGACCTAAAACTAGTCATTTTTGACCATTTGGGTTCATCTTGGCACTTTTGGGCACATTATACCTAGGTTATAGCTTTGGTGAAGGAAACGTGTGGCCTAGGCCATGGGTTTCCTTCACACAAGCTATGGACAAGGTCAAACAAGGGCCTAGGCTAGTCAACAAGCTCTTGAAAGACCCTAGGGGGTCTCTAGAAAGCCTAACTTCCATACAAAAGGGTCAATATGGACTAAGATGTATGGAGGGTAATAATATGATGTAGGATAGCTCTAAGAAGGTGGTAGATGTCTCAAAGTGAGATGACCAAGATTGGTGGTCTACATGTGAGCCAATGTGTAATTATAAGGAGGAGTAGGGTCATGGGAAGTATGATTACATATGCCCCCAAGGTATAAGTAGTCAGTGTTCAAATGAACAAGGAGTGTTATGTAGTATCTAGAAGTCACACCAAAACAAAGGATAGAAAGAACTAAAAAGGTAAAAGGAAACACTACCTGCACTTATCAAATAAAGATGGTGGTGGAAAAAGTCCATGATATGATCCATGGTTAGATTGAAAATGTTGTGTAATCCAAAATCTAACTCTAGCTCTATCTCCAACTCCTAAAATGAAAGGACACAAGTGACATAAAATTAAATCATATTATCCAAAATGACATTCAATAGGACATCAGCCCTAGTGTTCTCTTTGTGAGGGATATGGGTGAACTAGATGTCCTTAAAGAAAGAGATAAAATCACATATTACCTTGAAGAGGGGGATTAACTTAGATCTAAGTATGGCCCAAACACCAGTGATTTGAGACATGGCTAAGATTTAGTTAAAGAATAAATACACATAACACGTGCCTAACTCATGGGTGTTGATCAAGGCACTAATGATTATATGATACTTGGTGGCATTATTCATCTCACTAGTAAGAAATAAACCAGATGTAATAAACTCATGGCCCCATTGATCGTTGATAACCCAAGCCATATTTTTCAATCTTGGGATGCCCTAACTACCACCATCAGTTTGAAACACCACTAAAAGGTGTACCATGATGGGGGTCAAGGATGTAAGACTAATAATTGTATAAAGGAAATTTCAAATATAGGTGGTGTAATTATTTTCATGAGGTAAAAAATAATGAAACCAAGATAATAAAAGTGGTTAAACAACATTCTCTATAGTGAAAGGTAACAAGGGAAAGTGGGGGGAAGTTTGGAGAAGATGAAAACTAGTTGATAAGACTAAAGCAAGTCTTGAATCACTGTAACTAGCTAAAAACCCTACCTACAACCATGAAAAATAAGAGAGAGAGGGAGTTATAATGGATCGATAGTGAAAAAGTAGAGAAATGACTAACTAAAAGAAGCATAGCAAGTAACTTCTATTTGTGGGTACCCATGAGATGGGACACGGGCCTATGAGGTCAATGGGGCCCTGGAAGGGGTCTTGGGAACTAAAATGGGGCCAAAGTAGGCCCTAGGAAACCTCAAATTAAAAAATAAAGGCTACCAATGCACATAGAATGTTTCAAAAACTCTAAGATGGAGGTTTCACATTTTGAAATGCAAAAGTGGGTAAAACACCCAAAAAAGGACCACAAAAGAAAGAAAAGGGGGCTAAAAAGAGGGAAAAGAGAGAAAAGATGTCATTTTCTCTCTTGTTTTCACTTTGAGATAGCCAAAGGAGATCCCACAAGAAACTAAATCCTAAGAAAAGAAAATGAGGACACGAGAGAATGTAAGAGATGCACAAGATGGTCCAAGTAGGCTCTATAAATGATTTTTTTCAAATTTATTCATTTTTGGGGGGTTTAGAAGGCCCTAGATGCATTTTGAATCATTTTTAATGATTTAGTGGATGAATCAAATTAAATAAGGTATCAAAATGGTGGGCTAGGTGAGCTAGAGGGAATGTGACCAATGGGGGCTCAAATTGTGTCTTGTGGAGCAAGAGAGGAGGAGCCTTAGGGCTCTTCAGGGCATCCCAATGTAGGCTTCAGCCTGCTTGAGCTAGGTCACATCCTGGGCATACCCATGTCATGACCTAGCCTACCCAAGCCATGGATTTGTCCAAAAATCTATGGCCTAGGGTAGGGAAGCCCCAAAATAGGCCTTGAAGAACCTAGAAGAGCTTGGGAGGTCTCAGAAGGGGCCATAATAAGAAGGGAGAAAGAAAAATAAGCTAGATGGATAAAAATAATCATTTTTTACTTGTTGTTTCTCATTTTTCAACTAGTAGACTAATTCATTTTCCTGTACACTTATTTATGAATATGTGTAGAGGATTTAGCATACCAAAGGAGGGAGGGCCTTCATAGGTGAGAGAGCGGCCAGCACAGTGAGATGACCAATTGGGAGAGAGTTCTAGTATAGTTGGCCAAGGAGGTAGACTCTCTACCTATGGTGGACTAGGATTGCCTACATAGTGTAAGACTTTGGAGGCTATTACATGTGCTTTCATTATGTTACTCTAGATAATTGGTAAACACATTGATGATCGTATGGGTAATAGAGAAGCATGTGTTCTAGTTGGGTCCCAAGCTATAGGTCATCCTTAGCATTGAAGATGTGTACTGACTCTATGGGGTGGAGTTTATGGGTAGAGAGATAGATATACCACCAATACAAGATATAGTATTAGAGGAGCTCTACTTGGTAGGACCTCACCTATAGTGGAATAACCATGGAGTGCAAATCACACAGTTATTGCCAGGGGTACCCACTCTTAGGATAGTGATAGTAGGGATTATGATCAAGAGGCTTTACATTGGACAAAGTATATGATAGAGATATACCTAGGGCTAATATATTCTAGGTGGATTATACTAGCAGCTAGATCACATCTAGCATATAAGGTTAGGTAGATTGACACAACCTAGCTTACTCATGTCGTGGGCTTATGAGAGGCTCCCCTTGACATGGTTAAGGACACCATATGATAGTGAGGTGTACCCTACACTAGAGGAGGGTAGGGTATGGGATGCATAGTTTTCAAATAGGGTGGGGGTTGTGTGAACCACCTTGGATCTAGATGTATTGTATAACTATATTTTTAATCCCTAAAGGTCTATAACATGGCCAAAGGATGGAAAGGTAAAGCCCTATTTGGGATGGGATGACCTCTAAGGTCCATAGGGATCATAATATCATCTAGGGAGATAGGTTTTGGTGTGGTAAGAGATATGGGCATAGCCCAAGCCAGTTGAGGTCGACCTTGGTAGGCAACCAAGGTAGAGAGAGGAGGGTGATAGTGGAGAGAGGCCACCATGGTGAGAACCACTACCAGGAGGAACATGACCTACAAGAGGGATGTATAGGCCATCAACATTACTAGTTAAGACAAGTGTATTTTCTATATATCACTTCATCTTTATACTCATATTTAGCAAGAGTTGATATGTTACTAACACATATGTTATGTGTATATTTAGAAGACCAACCTAGCTAGACTAGACCCTATGTGGACTTACTACTGAGGGAGTTATTCCCTAATGTGGTAGTAACACCATTGATGGAGCAAGTGCTATATATACTAGTAGGGGAAGAGCCACATACTTAGTTCTTATGAGTGTGTGCATAATCTACTCTCAAACTAGTGAAGACACAACACAAGATTCCATAGTTAGAGGCCAAATTAGCATATCCCAAAGCATCTATGGAAAACTAGATGGAGGCTATAGTGGATACCAAGGCATGACTAGTTACTTCAAAAGATGAGATCGATCAGTTGTAGGATGAGCTAGCCTGAGAGTAGACTAGAGGATCTGAGGCACCTAAAGTGAGGGTAGACCAACTAGATATACTGGAGGAAACTATAACTCAATTGGCCAAGAGTTATAGATTAAGATCTCCACCTAGATCATGACTATCATAAATATCACCTAGTCATAAGCTGACTAAGGTATGTATATGTAGCCATGCATTTGGTAGTTTTTAGGGACTATGAGCCCAAGTTGATAGTAAGCCATGTGATATACCTAGAGAAAAAATGTGTTTTTATACAATATATATAGTGGTTTTATCATTATTAACACATGTGTGTATATGATTTTGTGTGTGATGTGTATGCTTCATCTAATATAGACTACTAGATACATGTTATTAGATAGTAAGAACTACTAATAAAGAACCCACATGTACACACATATACCAACAATATGGAGGTTAATGGTGATATAAAAGAGGAAAGGCTCACCTTAACACCATATAATACTTTCTTGGATGGCCATGTAGGCCCTAGACATGAAATGTGTTAAGCTAGATACCATTGATTGGGTGTCACATGGGTTCACCTTCAAGGGTCTAGAGATGAAAAGCCCTATTCTCTAAAGAGGTGGTGATAAAAAAAAGGCCAAACAAATTATGTGAAAGTTTTCCCTTCTTATGGTGTTCATTATCAAAAATGAGGACCGTATCACCTACCTTGAACTGACAAAGGTGCACCAATTTTTTGAATTGGTGGCATTGATGGCAGTAGTAAGTATAGTTGTGCTTAAGATCAGCTAGGCATCGATCATCTAATTTACTCAAGATAAATGAGGTGAGTGGCATGTTCTTCCTCATTATAAAAATAACTAAATGTCTTAACCTATAGTGAATGGATTAAGACCTTTAAGTGAAGAATAGCCTCGAACCCATATGTGAGAGATTATGGGGTTGCCCCCATGGCCATTTAGAAGTTAGTCTGATAGGTCCAAAGGGTAGGATAGAGCATGAGATACCAATCTCTCTTGGACTAGTCAACGGTATGGATAAGCATCTTCTTTAAAGTTTTATTTTAATATTATGCTTGCCTATTTCTTTGAGGATAATGGGTAGAGGAGAATCAGAGCTTGAACCCAAAGTGTTCAGCAAGCTCATGCATCTTGGGAATATAGAATCCCAAGCCATTGTTGACCATAATAATAATGGGAACCCCAAACCTATAAATAATTTGATTCAAGATAAACTTGAGGATGGTCTTCCCACACATGCCGCTATGAAGTATGGCCTTAACCCACTTCATAAAATAGTCAGTGGTGCTAATGAACCAGTAACGGCCATCAAAAGAAGTAGGTTTGAACTCACTAATGAAGTAGAAATCCCAAACCAAGAAAGGCCAAAGGTCATAAATAGAGTGTAAGAGGTTGGTAGGGGTATTGATGTTGTCCTCAATGATTTGGCACATCTTAAACTTCTTGGCATATTGGACCACATCCTTAACAAGAGTGGTCTAGTAGTATCCCATCTTGATAATATGTTGAGTGGTGGATTTCCCTCTCAGGTGGCCACCATAAATGCTCCCATGAGACTCCTCAAGTTCAAGATGGATGTCTTTGAGGGCGAGGCATTGCATCAACACACTATGAAGATCCCTCTTTAAAAAGATGCCTCTAATGATGACATAGTAGATGGTGATCTTATGGATTTCATAGAATTCCTATGAATATTTGGTGATGGGATAAGATTGGTCTTCAATTTAAAATATAATATCTAGATACCAATTATTCTCAGAGACCTCAACATGGCTGATCAAGTAGACCATCTCATCAAGAAAGGTCATCAACAAATTTTATGCTAGGGTTAGGTAGTGGGTACTTAGTGAGTTGGTCAGCCACATCCAAGCCCTTGGTGGACTTTTGGTTAATGATGCAAAGGTTAAACTCATGAATAATCATGATCTACCTCATAGTCTAGTTACCCAGATGTGTCTTACTGAGTAAGTAGCAAAGTGTATCAGAATGGACAATCATGTTGGTAGTCTGGCCCAATATGTAATGTTGTAACTTCTTTATAGAAAATATGATGAAAAGGCACTGATTCTTAACTAGAGAATAGTTAGGTTTAGGGATAACCAGTGTGTGAGAGATGTAGTAAATATCTCTCTCCTTGTCGGTATCATCCTTTTGGCATAGCATGCCCCTAATGGAAATATCAGTGATAGAGGTATATAAGATAAACTCATACCCCTTAATGGGTGCCATTAGGTTGGTAAAACTATGAATTAGATGCTTTAATTCATTAAAATACACTTTAAATTTAGTAAACCACAAGAATGGAGTGTCCTTGCACAAGACACATGTGTGGGGTATGATTTGTGAGCACACTCCTCAAGGAAATGTTTGAGAAAGTTGAGTCTTCTTAGAAAGGCCTAAAACTAGGCAAGGTTAAGTAGGGGAGGCATCTCAAGGATTGCCTTAATTTTTTCAAGATCCACTTTAATTCCCCTCTATTAAACAAGGAAGATAAGAATAATTCCAATTAGAACACCAAAAATGCACTTTTCAGGGTTGAGACTGATGTGATACTCAAAGATGATCTTGAGGTCTCATACATGCTCATCTCACTTATAGGATTTATCAAGGAGATCATTTATAGAGTACTCAATTATCTTATGGATAAGGTCATGGAAAATGTGGGTCATGGCACACTAATAGTGGCCCCAACATTATTCAAACCAAAAAGCATGATAGTGTAGTAGAAGGTACCGCATGGGGTAGTGAACATCATCTTGTGCTAGTCTTTGGGTGTAATTTAGATTTGTTTGTACCCAGATAAACTGTCCATGAGGGACATGATCTCAAATCTAATGGTGGAATCAACAATATAGTTGATCAAAGGAGTAGGAAAGTTATCCTTTGGGCAAGCCATATTGAGATCCTAAAAGTTAATGCAAATCTAAATAGTTTCATTCTTCTTAAGAATAAGAATAATATTATAAATCCATCGAGGATAAGCAATAGCTTAGATAAAGCCAACTCCAATGAGTTTCTCAATCTTTGCTTTGACCAACTAGGAGACTTTAAATGCCATTGGTTATTTCTTTTGGTGAATAGGCTAGGTCCCATTATCCATAACAAGATTATGGACAACTATGTTAGGATCCATGCCCTTTATATTAGTGTATTCCCAAATGAATATGTATAAAACTTCATGAATTAAAGCAACCATAACATCTCATTCCTCTAGAGCAAGGTTGGCACTGATCTTAGGCCTTGTTGAAGTCCCAAGGTTGATATCTATGTATCCTTCAACATCTATATCATTACCTTCCTTAAAACACTCAGGCATGGGAGGGAGTGACTCATCTAACACTTTAGGTTTAAATGCCAAGACATTCACTGTAAGAAATCTTAGGGTTGGTCTATTTATGAGATAAATCTCCAAACCAAGATAATAAAGGGGATAATGATACTTATGACAAGTTTACATGAGCTTGGTGTAAGCCTTTCTCTCCTTAAATAGGTTGTGTGTCATAACGTGAATGAAAAATCACTTAAGATCAGACTTAGCCACTCTAGTGATCTCAGTAGGAGATGCATGGAGAGAGCCTATGCTCCAATGGGAAAATTATGATGCAAGGAGGAAATTCACATCTAGAGAAACATCCTAGAAGAGATCTCCAAAAAGTTATGGGTTAGTTTGGTGTTGTAGAGTAGAAGAGGGAGTCAGTTGATGTGTGGTAGACTCTAAAGGAATGAACACTGACTAGTACTTAGCCAGATTGAAATTTTTGTCCTTAAAGAAATGAGACTCATAAATAAGGGTTTTATGATAATCTATAGACCCCTATGAGGAGATAGATAAAGCCTCACTTGAGGGATTTGCCTTTGCATAAAACAATGCTCGGGGATCTAGGTCAGCTTCCATGGTGTGAACCTCACCTTCATGCACAAACTTCACCATGCAAAATGTGTCTAATGAGATGAATTGTATGGTAGTGGTCCAAGGATGGATAAGAATCATGTTGTATGAAAGATCAAGGTCTAACACATAAAACTCAATTTTGACTATCTTGGGGCCAAACTTGACTTGAAGTTTCATGTTCATGTAACTATGTCATTGTTAAAACCAATATAGTTATGTGAGAATCGGATAACTTCTTCTAACTGATCCTAAGCTCATTGAACACATGTAGGGGCATCAAATTCAATACAACTCTTTCATTGATGATGCACTATTTAATGTGGTAATCATCAACCAAAGTCCCAATATAGATATGGAAATGAGCCCTCTTTATAAAAACTAAAGTGTCTAGCAAAGAGGTTGGGTCAAAAGATAAGATGGGAGGATGAGGGTGCTTGTGTGCACTAGAGTTTAACAACACTTCGACATCATCATATAATGAACCCTCATGAGAGAGACCAAGATTGTCAAATATGAGTGTAGACACCGAAATCATGTCTAACCCTTGGTCATCCTCCCTCTTGGTCCATTCCTAACCCATTCCTAAACCATGCACTTACTAATTTAAAAATAATAATTTATTATTAATATCCTCCCCTTTGACACATCACCTATAACACCTCATCTGACACCTCACCTTGGACTATTTCCCACCCTATGACTCACCCAAGACCTATTCTTACTTCTCTCTAACCGCCTAACTAACTCTCATGCGTATTTAGCCCAACCTTCGACAATTCTCCAACGGATAGTGCACTTGGCGGATGGAAAATGGGCTTGGTGGCTCTTTTACTCATTCTTTACACGCCGACGTCGGTCAAATGTCAGTCGATGCCGACGGGATCGCCGACGTCGATTTTACTTAAACCAAATTTCTAACCTTTGACGAAACTAATCACAAATCATTAATCTCTAGAGCTAATCACGAATCTCGAATCCTCTTCTGGCGAAACAAAGTTCTCATGCTTTTGCTTTCTAGTCTTCTGGCTTCTTATTTTCTTGCAGGGATCAGCATTCTTGACAGCATTTTCTAGGCATTAAGGTCTTGCATCAGACATTCTGCACAGGGATTGCACGATATCTCCATCACCAGTGACAATAGAAACACAGCTTCTGTACCTTTGCCAACTCGTGTCATAGCTAAGTATTTGTACTATTTTTATTTCAGTGTCATTTCAAATATATTAGCATTATGTCTACTATGTATTCCAAGCATCCTTGACCCAACCTTCTTTGTTCTTCTCAGAGAGGCTGAAAAGCCTTCTCTCACCCCTTATTCCCTTTTCTTTGCCTCTGACACCCGTTTAGTCTCTCTTTAGACAACACCCTCTATCCAATCAACTCAGCACAAGCTCTCAGAAACCTACAGACCATCTTAAGGCCATCCTGACCAACCTGACTAAATTGCTTCTCAGAAAGGCTAAAAGGCCTTTTTCCTACCCCTTACCCCTTTTCCTGACAACATACCCTCTGCCTTAATTCTCACTAAGGATTCTATCTACTATTTTACCATCTCAAACAAACTCCCTGACTCACAGACAAGACCACAGTCCATCTTGTAGACCAGAAACTAGACCTGTAACCCATCCCTGGCCATTACCCCAACCGACCTTGTCCATTTCCCCTACCGACGTTGACAGTATAACCGATGTCGGTGACATTACTGACTGATGCCGGCAATATCACCGATGTCAGCGACTGTGCTAAGCAGATTGCATATTATCAGGTACGCATTTGCTTTCAGTTCTTTCCTTTAGTCTTTTATTATTTCTCTTTTCTATCTCTGTCATATTTTATTTTAACAGTGGATTGTCATCCTCCAAGAAGCCTTAGCGCTTCTAGGACCAAGCTTTTGCTTGGCAATCCACCCTTTTGTCAGCTAACATTTTTCGTGTTTTAGTGTCTGTCTCTTTCAGGTGTCATCCTCCACAACGAAAGAGGAGTTCTCACTATCGTCTAAATTTTGGTGCACAAAACTATATCCAAGTACATACAAGCCTTAGACCATTTCTTTAAGTTTCTCATTTTCTCTCTTTGAATGTAGAAAGCAAATCTAGCGTAGAAACATTCTGGCACGCCCGGTGGGACCCTTAGGGCCTTCCTTGGGTTCCTTTCCTTCTTTTTTCATTTAGGTGCATTAGGTTTCTCCCTCTTCACCTCTTTTTTCTCTTCTAAAAGACATCATAAGGAGGAATAAAAAGAACCTTTCTTTCTTTTCTTGCATTTCTAGACTAGTCAAAAATCATATTCTTCAACCCTTTCTCAACTTGTTTTCATTCCAACTTAACATTTTGACTTGGGGCTTAAAAAACATTGTATTCCATTTCTGCTTGCTTGCATTTCTTAGTCCACACTTAGTAATTAATAAACCACATATTGAATTAATCGTAGATCACTTGATGTTACACAACCAAACCACGTGCACTAAATCAAACATCAAACTTACCTGAGACAAGGCCCGACTGCGATTTCATCACCCAGTGGATACCTTACCCATCCCGGTGATCCTACTTGGATTTCACCACCAAGGGGAAAGCCCACTCTGTTCTCTGGCAGAGTCTAATCTATAGGGGAAGTATATTTTGGCTAAGCGAGACCAGTGTACCATTGGGATCGTGAAGTGAGGGGAGCTTGCTCCTTAGCACCAAGCCAAGTACTAAACCTAACACAGACTTTTGAGCGCCTAAACATATCTGAAACCATTTTTAGACTACTTCTTTTAGGACCCATCTCATAAACCAAACTTCCTAAATACTTTCTAAGGCATAAGCCAACATGATCCTAATAAAATTATTCCTAGGGATTTAACATTTAGGATCTACCTGTCTTCATCTTATTTTCTATTTTTATCTAGTTTTTTGAGCTAGTAAGGACGTTTTCTTCTTTGTTTTCAAAAACTTTTAAATTTTTTGAGTTTCTGGAAAACACAGTAACCGACATCGGTTTTGTAACCGATGTCGGCAACTTTTCTCCACTGGCATCGGTTATCTGACTGACATCGGTGGCCTTATTCACCGACATCGGTTTTTATACCAACGTCGGTCACTTTCCAATCTTTTTTTTCCAAAAACAGCAAGCTTAAAATCCAACTTTCTTGCTGTCTAAATACCCATTCTGAGTTTCTAAAACTAAAAAAACACAGTTTCCTAAAACCTGACCCTTTCTTGCCTTGAATGGTTTTGACACGCAGTCAAACCAAGGCTCTTCTTGACCACGCTAGACAAAAATTGCTTCCACCTTCACCATCCATAACCAGTCCTATAATGGAGTTCCACTCGGAGACTGAAAGAACTCCTACTCGCCCAACCCCGCCCCAGACTCCTATTGTCCCAGAAGGGGACCAAGATTTCACACGGTTCTTGGACCTCAATGTCAAAGCCTTGCAGCACTATCTCGTACATAGCCAAATGTGAGACTCCCTAGGCAACCCAATTTATGGGATGCTGACTTCCTTAGTCAAGACAAGGATCACATCAACAGCATCTACAATTCAACCTATAGACAATCAAGCCAACACCTCAACTAATAACCCAACCGTGTCCTACCTTCAAAATTTAGCCTCTCCTTCTAGACCTACCTCCATGGGGGTTCCGGTACCCCCTCAACCTCAAACTACTCAACCAAATCCTACACCTTTCCAAAACCTAGTGGTCTTTATCCCCCTATTCTTGCACCTATCAACACAAGAGTAACTGTCTACCCTTCAACAAGTGTGGCTACTCCTCAACCTTTTTTGATGGCCCCTATCTAACTTGTGCCTACCAACCCCATAACACAAGTGCCCTTGGCTTCAACTTCTGCCCCGATAACCAGCAACCCATATGTTGCGTCTACGCAACCAACCACATCATATGCCCCTCTCAATATCTTTCAAGTGCCTTATAATCTAGGGGCACTTCACCCACCAATCCATCAGCAGATATCATCAAAATGCTGATGGACAAGATGTCTAGTCTAGAGACCTCTGTTTCTGGCTCATGTAATGCTCTCTCATACGAGCAAATTTGCAATGAGCCCATTCATCCTTCTATCCTGATTAGGCCATATCCCAACTAGTGGGAACTTCCTAAATTTTCTTGCTTTTAAAGCAAAGAAGACCCACAGCAACACTTATGGGCATTTAGACATGCCTGTTACCTTATTTCCCATGATGATGCATTGTTTTTACGCACATTTCCTATGTCTCTCTCTGGCGCTGTGCTTGACTGGTATAGCTCTCTTGCCAACCATTCCCTCTTCACATTTACACAGCTGGCCCAGCTCTTTCTTGATCAATTCTCCATCAACATCACCAAGAAGGTCTTGATCACGGACTTCTATTCTCTGCACCAATTCGAGGATGAATCCATAGCTGACTTCATTGCTCGCTGGAGAGGCCTCATCAATCAACTCTCCTTTTCCTTACCCCAACCTGAACTTATTGAACTTTTCTCCCGAGCCTACGCCAAACATATTTCTTCCACCTTATGAGTTCAAACTTTCTGCACCTTCAACGAAGCCTTCACAATGGCCCGTAAACTTGAATTACGTGCCATTGAGGAGAATAAAGTCAAGTTGTGGAGCAAGAATCCCAACTCTAAGATCAATGACTCCTCTTCTTCTAAACCTTCATCATCCAATCCTAAGTCTAAAGCTTCAGCTAACGCTGTGGTCGTTAGACCTTCATCTTCTTCAACCAATCAGCCTGAGCCATCCACATCTCAGACTGCCACCCGCCAATTCTAGCAGAGATACATACAACAATAGTATACTCCTCTCAGATAATCATACGCATCTATGCTAGAAAAACTTGTTAGACAAGGGGTTCTCAATCTCCCCCAGATCTGACCACCTCCACAATTTGATCCCTCACGTGCCATCCCTGCATGGTATAGGGAAAATGACTTCTGTAATTACCACCATGTCAAAGGTCATGACACGGGTAACTAAAAAACCTTTAAAAACATAATCCAAGACATGCTTGAAAAGGGTGACCTCATCCTAGACAATCCCAATGCACCCCCTAATCAGGGCATCAACATCTTCAAGCAACCATTCCCCAATCATCCACCGACCCAAAACAATGTCCAGACCTTGAATGACAACACTCATGAACACAACATTCAAACAGTCAATACGGTCTCGCCCTTCATCCCTGACCAACCTCAAGAGGTTAGTCCATCTGTTAGTCCATCACGTGTGGATGAACCTCTTTCCCCGGTTAGTTCTCTATCAACCTCTCTCATCTTGGAAGATGCCTCGACCTTACTGGCACCACCGGTCTCACCATCCTCCTTCCTGCTGCCTATGGAGGACCTGACCCTTCCTACTCCTCAATCGCAAGTGGAGGGCAACATCATTCCTACCCTTTACCCGCTTGAGGAGCCACATTCTTCAGTTCCTTCTCCACCAAGAGAAGAACCTGACTCTCCATCTTCTTCGACCAACGACAATACAGTTATAACTCCTACACACCTTGGGTCTGAGACTACTGCCACACCTAACACATTTTCAGCCCCACAACCACTCACATCTTCTGAAGGACCAAAGTCTCATCCTACAACTTCCTAACCATTCTCTCGATTAGTAGAGAAATTAGGACTTCTCCAACCAAGGAAAGTGGAACATCAAGCATTATGGGAGCAACTCAAAGCTCTTCATCTTACTCAGCCTTTTTCATCTCATCCCACTAACTCTCTTGTGACAAAATCCCCCAAAGTCTTTGACACGAATCAGACTTCCACTTCTAAACCTTTGAAACATCAACCATTCATATCAAAACACAAACCCTCATCTACCCCATCTAAACCGATCAAGTCACTCGGCGTTCACCCTGTCTCTACCCTCACTCACCCATAAGTGAAGGTGGACTTAGACCAGACCTTGACCAATAGTAGTCTTCCAACCAAGTCAAAGAAGACTGCCAAACCACAGAAGCAAACCCCTCCTCCACCATCAACATTACCCTCCATTTTAGGTCCTCACCTTTCTACCCTAATCGGAGTGCTCCCTACTCTGACCCTTAACCAACACAAATTACCTCCATTACTTCCTTTGCCAACCACAAGTCTACCCCCTCTCAAAAATTTGGCACCTCTCATGAAAAAAGTGTCATCTTCACATGTGGCCACACCACCAACCCAAAAGGTGGTATGGAAGCCTTCTTCAACACCTCCCAAGCAAAAGTCACCAGCGCTTCATGCATCAACAAGCACGGACCCCTTAGTAGGTTCATACACTTTGATATTATGCCAACTGTTGCAGACTTCTAGCATAACCCTTCCATCTATCAAGCCATTCCAACCCCTTAGGTTAAAACCTTCTTGGTTCGACGATACGAAGATTTTCTTATACCATCGTACGCCAGGACACGATATCGAGACTTGTTGTGCCCTCAAGGCTATCATTCACCGCTATATGGAGAAGGACACTCTTCTCCTTGAGGACACTCTTGACCAACCCTCGACACCTTCCCATCCAACCTCTTCAACCACATCAACATCTCACCAGCAGGCCATGACCCCTTCTTCACCTCCTATCTTTGAAATCAATGCTATCCACATAACCACTAGGTCACAAAAGGACAAGGTGAAAGAAAAAGTTGCTATTCTTTGGACCTATCTTTTTGTCTAATTACCTCAACCACCAAAACCCAAGATTTCCATCTTAGGTGCATCCCAACCCACTTCTTCAGAGGCAATCAAAGACTCTATGATAAAACAACTTCACCAAACGCCTGTGAAGATGACCTTATATGACCTTATCCAAAGCTCCCCCAGCATCGTCAAGCTCTAATCAAAGCCTTATAGGTAGCGGAGGTCTAACCTAAAGACCCTCAACCACTAGCTACTCTAGTCCATTCTTTATCCCCTGTCGCTTCTATCACTTTCAGTGATTCTAAAATTCCTACCTCTACCTTGGAAGATCAGGACGCTGCTCTTTTCATCATAGCCTACATTGATCAAACCCATATTAAATGAGTTATGATTGATGGGGGTGCCAGCATTAATATCATTTCTACCCATGCCTTTGATCAATTGGCTCTTCCCAAGAATTGCGTATCGAAAATCGACGCAATCCTTAGATCCTTTAATGACACCACCGCTAACACTATTGGCACTGTTGTCCTCCATATTCGCATTGGCCCATGCACAATCCTAGAGCTCTTCTACATCATTGAGGGAGAATTCCAATATAACATGCTATTAGGATGACCCTGGATCTACGCCATGGCTTGTGTCCCTTCAACACTTCACCGTTGTGTCAAATTTGAACACGACAAACAAGTCCATGTCATTCATGCCGACCCATCCCCTTTTAAGACTTGTAACATAACCTATCGACCAAATGACGTTCTTGTTCCTCTCAAGGCACCAACCCAAACATCGTCTCCATCCGTGAAAGCATCAACTAGTACACAAATAGTGGTTACCATCACATCACCTTCTCAAGTGACAACCAAGGACCCCATGGATGATATCTTCCAAAGACTTTCACTTGGGAAATATTGCTTACTTACTCTAGACATGTTCCAGACTCCTCAAGAGTATGGATAGCTTCATCAAAATCCAAGCTATGACCGTCGGATCGGAATGGTCATTCCTTATGGTCCTCCTAGCCTTCGAACCAATCTCGTCTATGGGGGGCTAGATCAAGCTCCTACTGACGAAAATCCTTCCTCCTCACCTTAACTATTCACATCTGATTTCTCCTTTCTTGGCAACCCCACCTTTGCACATACCTACCTTTATAGGTGTGCATGGAAGGGTTTTGGCTTTGGGTGCTATGAACAAGGTGCCCATCGGCCCATTGAACCACCCAATGATGATAATGCCAAGAAACAATATGGATTGGGTTTCCAAGAACCCACTGAGGCTTCCACAAATCTTTGCCCCGAACCCACCATCGACCAATCTCTTCCAGACTCACCTATTCTTCCATCATCACCTACGGAGTCAGTGGTTTCCATCCCTCCTAATTTTTTTTTGCATAAACACCATCCACTTGGAACCCCTAACCTATCAACTTAACAGGGTTCCCAAGTCTCTCCCTCTCATTTATCCCAGCATGATAGATGATGAATCGACAACCATCAACACTGTTCACTGCATAGACGACGATGCCATTCTTACCCATATGGGTGCCAACGATTCTTTCATTTAGCACTCCCTCCCTTCTGAAACACAGGTTATGTTAAATGAATCAACCATTGACATTAACCTTCCATCTTCTAGTGTTCCTCATGTCTTAAAGATTGGTCAATCTTTAGACACCCAGGAGCAAATCAACTATACCACATTTCTCTCAGACAATCGCAAAGCCTTTGCTTGGACCTACAATGACATGCCTGCTATCGACCCTAACATTGCCACTCATAACATTGTCACAAACCTAGAGGATAAGCTTGTTAGGCAAAAGCTTTGCAAAATGCATCCTCGTGTTACACTTCTTGTCAAAGAGGAGCTTCAGCGTCTTCTCTCTGTCTCTTTCATCCAACCCATTGATTATCCATAGTGGGTATCTAACATCGTTCCTATTACCAAAGCAACTGGGGGGATTCGAATCTATATGGACTATCGTGACCTCAACCTGGCTTGTCCTAAGGATGACTTTCCTCTTTCAAACATTGACCAACTGGTAGATCTTATGGCTGGCCATGAGATGTTATCACTCATGGACAGATTTTCAAGATATAACTAAATCCTAATTACACTGGAAGATCAGCACAAAACCACCTTCATTACACCATGGGGAACTTTCTACTATCGGGTCATGCCTTTTGGTATAAAAAATGTAGGCACCACATATCAGTGTGCCATGACCTATATTTTTCACGATCTCCTCCACAAAATCATGGAGGACTATGTAGATGACCTGCTTGGCAAGTCTAAGCTTTGTCGCGACCATTTGACTATCCTCAAGATCATTTTCCCTCACCTTCTTTAGTATAATGTCCGTCTTAACCCCAAGAAATGCATCTTTGGGGTCCTCTTAGGAAAGCTCCTGGGGTTCATCATTTCTCTTCATGGCATCGAGATAGATCCTACCAAAATCTGTGCTATCCTTAAGATGCCACCTCTGACCAATCTCAAGCAACTTCGCAGTCTGCAAGGGAAGCTTCAATCCATCCGCCACTTCATTTCACAGCTTTCTGACCACTACCAACCCTTTCATCATCTCCTCAAGAAGGACGTCTCCTTTAAATGGAATAAAGATTTCCAAGAGGATTTTAAAGCCATCAAATGCTATTTGGTCTCTCCACCAATCCTTATTCCACCAAAATATGATCAGCCCTTCTACCTCTACATGTCAGCAACCAATCATTCGTTAGGTGCCATGATCACGCATCGAGACGAGCAACACCATGAGCAAGCGGTCTACTACATAAGCCAAACACTTGTCGACTATGAAACTCGGTATACTCATACCGAGAAACTCTGTTTGGCATTAGTCTTTGCCACTACCAAGCTTTGTCACTATCTTCTTAATCACAAAACCTTTGTCATCACTCACACTGACCCTCTTAAATACATGCATTCCAAGCCATATCAAAACCAACGTATGGCTCGTTGGCTCATGCTTCTTGTTGAGTTTGACTTAGAATTTGTCAATCAAAAATCTATAAAGGGGCAAACAATCGCTGACCAACTAGAAAATGCCCCTCTTCCCAACAATCAACCTTCTCAGTGCGAGTTTCCCGATGAATCTATCGCCACTCTCTCGACTGATGACACATTCTACCAAATGACGATGTTCTTTGACGGCTCCAAATGTCAACTCAGTGGGGGTGCGGCGGTCATCCTCATCCCACATGAGGGTGAGCCCATGCCCCTATCTTTCAAACTTGACTTTGAATGTACCAATAATATGGCCGAATATGAAGCTTTAATTTTGGGACTTCAAACTGCCCTTTCTATAAACATCAAGACCATCAACATCTTCAGTGACTCGCAACTTGTCTTCAATCAAATCAATGGTTCATATCTTTATAAAAATGAAATTTTACAAAGGTACAAGCATCGTGTTGACACCCTTCTAGCATTTTTTGACCATCACTTATTATAGACTGTCCCTCGATCTACGAATAAGTTTGCTGACACCATGGCTTCCCTCACCTCGCATATTCCTTCTTCATCATCCTCATCAAGAATTTATGTCATGGTACATCATGTGTTGTTGCCTTCATACATTTCCACTGACATCAACTTCGTCCACACCATAGACTCTAGTTCACAAGATGTATGGTAGGAACAACTTGTAGACTACTTGGCTCATTCTATCATTCCTCCCAACCTCTCTAGCAATGCACGGTAGGCTTTCATAAAGCGCACCGCTCATTATACCATGCTAGGAGGCCTTCTCTATAAAAGAGGTTTTGACGGACTTCTTCTTCGCTATTTACACTCCACTAAAGCCTTTCATGTTGTTAAACAAGCCCATGACGGGATTTGTAGTGGACACTTCAGTGGTAACTCAGTTGCCAAGCGCATCCTTCGCCTGGGTTATTACTGGCCCACTCTTCATCAAGATTGTAGTGATTATGTTCGTCATTGCATCAAGTGTCATTAGCATGCTAACTTGCTTTATCTCCCTAGCCATGCCTTACAAGTTGCTCAAGATTTTTGGCCTTTTTCACAATGGGGCTTAGATCTCATCGACGAGATTAACCCTCATTCGTCTCTTCATCATCATTCCATCATCACTGCCACTGAGTATTTCACTAAATGGGTGGAAGCTATTCCTCTCATCTCCACAAAAGCCAACAAGATTGTCGACTTCATCAACACCCACATCATCTGTCATTTTGATGTACCTCACAAAATCATCACTGATAACGAAAAGTCATTTAAAAATAAAACTATCCAAAAATTTTGTGACTCCTTTGGCATTAAACTCAGTTTTTCTTCGCCTTACTACCCACAAGCAAATGGGCAGGCTGAGGCTTATAACAAAATCTTAACTAAAATTCTCATGAAGGTGGTCAATGACACTGGAAGGGATTGGCACGTTCACATTCCCTTAACTTTATGGGCCTACCGCACTAGTATCCAAACTTCTACAGGTGCTACCCCTTTCTCTCTAGTGTACGAAACAGAGGTTGTCTTGCCTCTCAAAATACAGATCCTGTCTCTTTGCATTTCTCTGCATGACATTCTTTTTAACGATGACTTTCATCAAGATTGATTAGCTCAACTTGAGTTACTCGACGAATGTCATCTTGCTGCCCTCAACCATCTCCATGTCTATCAAAATCGCATCAAACGAGCCTATAACAAAACTCTAAGAGAAAGAGATTTCAATATCAGAGACCTCATCCTCAAAGAGAACCAACATGTGACCAATATGGAACCGAGTAAAAGAGGTAAATTTGCTCCTAATTAGCTCAGACCTTATATCATCACGCACAAGTATGGATCAGGGACTTATCATCTGTCTTCTCTTGAAGGCCGATCGGAACCTGAACCCCTTAATGCTTTGCATCTACGACCATTCTACTGTTAGTCGAGTACTCATCCACTTGACATTTAACTTGAGCTCATCCCTTGAGCAATCCCTGTCCTTTTAATCCTCAAACCTTTCCACCCTTTTTCCCTTAACAAATCCTCTACAACCCTTTTATGACGTATGGATGCTTTGTCTTAATAAAAGGGAGCCCTTGACCTTCTATAGTCTTGTCCATGACTTAGCATTCTATCAAAAATAAATCAAGATGTCAAAATATCCAAGGTCACAAAATCAAATCAAAAAGCAAACTGCTCCCTCGAAGGACAGTCGTACTATCATTGTTGTAGCTAATAGACTGCTCCCTCGAAGGATAGCTATTCAAACTTATATAAAGCAAAATATAGACCACTCCCTCAAAGGATGGCTATGACTAAATCTTGCTACAAATAGCACTTTCTTAGAAGCTTCCCACATCAATCAGCTTCACAAATGACCACAAAACAAGATGACATCTTTATGTAGACTTTCCGCATTGATCAGTCTGCACCAAAAAAAAAAATGGGTCATGGACTTGGCTTGTAGTTGTCTTAAGGTCTCCTATAAAAAGGGGCAAGATTATCCCTGCTCATAAAAATGGGTTACCCTATCCTCCTCATATCACATCACCTACTCAAGGGACTTCAAGCTCACTTTAATGTCGAAGTGATTCGATTACCACTCTAACACAACTCATGGTCAACGACGCAACGCATGAATGGGGCTCTTGGTTCTAACAACCCCTATCTATGCTGTCATTTTGGTCCTTGTCAATAAAAGGGCACTTATGCCTTTTACTTTTTGCCTACACTTTGGTCACATTCAACCACATCATTTGTCAAAAATAATTCAATCCAACTCTTTTCAAACTACTCATATAGCCTACTCATTATAGTTTCCATAGACACTAATACATATGGAAACTATCAACCACACAATTTATGTCAAGCATAAACCATTACTTGCTAAAGCATAAATCGACTTGCAATTCATTTTTAGCATTCATCCATCATGAATATGGATAGTTGCTAGGGATGAAGAACCCCGACCAATGTTACAGAATACACCATTTGGAAAAGGCTATAGCATCATCTTCTCCTCATCATTTCAAAGCATGTACCCTCAGACAAGTGGGAAGTGTTATATCATTATCATGACCAAAATCAACCACTTCAATCTTTTTTTCCTACCTCTTAGGAGAACTACATTGGCCTGAGGCCCCTAACGACAGGGGCTATGTAGGTAGCACTCAGTTGACATGGGGTCTTCTGGGGTTAGCTCGGCAATTCCTTCATCACATTTCTTCCATCACATCCTTTTGTCACCTGCTAATCACATCACAAACAATCACATATTTTCATAATAATTAAACATCATCATATAATCATTTACATCCATATCATTAATCATTAATCCTAATCATACATTCATCAATATATAAACACAACAATCTCAGCATCATAAACATCATATCAAAACATGTATCAAATCAAAATAACATACAAACACATCCATAACATTTTTCATAACACATCAATGATCAAAATCACATCATATATATATATATATATATCAATGTTTTACAATGGCATAATTTGTGCCTCTGTCTCTCTCTCAAAAAAAATCAAATACATCTCGCATCATCGGCTCGCAGGCTGGTATATACATAGTATCAAAATCTACCCTCAAGGCTATGGCTATGGTGGTGGTGGCGGTGGTCGGGAAGATGCTGTATCATCTCCACCATCTAATTTGCATCATTTACGAGACCTAGAAGTCATCGCTCGTGACATAGACCACTGTCAGCTCAGCTCTACCCTCATCTCAGAGTATCGCTATATCTGAGGGAACCCCTTAATGGCCCTCTCTTAACAAGTGATCTCATACAATGCATCATTATATCTAACTATAGATACAATCTATGGTGGACCCATCAGACCTGCTATCGTGCCCTGCACTGATCCCTATAGCTGTGAAAACTTGGCTGCACTGACGCTGACTATGTAGGCTACTAAACTAGCTACTGAGGTGGATGCTACATCGGGCCCTATCCTCTCAAACCCTATTTTGCCAATACATGTGCTTGGGCTACAGCCAACTACCCCTGCAAAATGGTAACATGTCCTCATGCTACATCCCTCTATTGGATGGCAGCATCTCTCTCCTATCGGGCCACATCCTGCTCTCTGATCACTATCTATAAATCAAGCTATGGTCCTACCTGCACCCCTGTATACTGAACTTCCCACCATGTCGAGTAGGCCTCTGTACATCCTAGGTCTACTATCCTGAGGCCTACTGGTAACTCCTCAAAATCTGGCCCCTCTATCTCCTCTGGTAGTGGAAGTGGTGCCTCTATATCATCCCATCTATATAGTGGGAATGCGGGAGGCACATCTTGAAGCAACCCATACTAGTGCCGCACTCTCTCCACTGGCACCCTCTTGAGCTCGCTCGCTCATCTACCCCTGACCCACCTAATGCTCTGCACTCCAATCAGTTGCTCTCTTTAATCTCTGAAAATTAGATACACTAGGTACGGTCTCCAGATAATGTCTGTCGAGATCAAAGCCTCCAACACCCCTCTGTAATAGTAAATATCTCTGACTACCGCATCCATCTACGCCTGCACCGTCATCTCATGCCATCACCTAAATCCAACTCTGAAACTGGCCTAAATCACCACTGGGAGGCCGAGAGGTCATGTGACCATGATGTGCTCGTAAGCCCAGCAATGCAGGAGGTGGCCGACACACAAGCTATACCACCACTACTGGCTAATGCCCCATAGCTCTCTGTATACCTAGGCTAAAAATACTGGTGCCCAGGCAAGCACTGGCTATCGCTCAATCATGTCCATCAACACTTTAGTCATGGCAACTAGAAACCTATTTCCCTCTGCATCTGGCAATGCGTAGATCGTGATACCGATCATCATCAAGACAGCTAGCTAATGTGCGTCCTCATCTGCCACGTACAGAGGCTCATAGGCAAAATTGGCTGAGTGATAACTCACCTCAGTTACATGCTCACCAAATAGCATAACCATATGAATATCATGCACCTCTGTTGAGCACACATATAGGTCTGCTCCATGTACCGTCAGTCACAAAATTTGGTATACATCCTCCACTGTGACCATCATCTCTCTCATGGGTAGGTGGAAAGTGTTGGTGTAATGATCCCATCACTCGATCAAAGCCACCATTAGGCTCACATCCCTCGCCACTTGATAGTACCACTACAGCCTACCGAGTCCCATTGCACTCATATGAGCCCACTCCTCTCTTGTGATGTCTCGACGCATCCGCGTCAGCAATGTCGGTAGCCGATCCCGTAGCATCAGCGTTTGCCTTGCCTACATCCAACCAAAATCAAACCCATGTCAACGTAACTCTCAATCCCCATAACTCTTCTTCATAGCCCAACCATTTGCCCTTTTGTCTATTTACTTGACCATATACTAGACCATCTATGGCTATCTTGACACTCATGAAGCCCTTGGTGTAGCTCTGATCCCTTGACTTGGCAAATTTTTTAACCATTATTCTAACCAGGTAGCCATCGACATCGATTTTCATGCCGATGATGGTACTAATATAACCGACGTCAGTCACATAGTGACCGATGCTGGCAGGAAAGTGACCGATGCTGGTCTAAAGTCGACTGACATCGATGATCCCACTAACGTCGATGATTGGTTCGGCCCTAGGGCCGAACGGGGCGAGCCCTAAAATTAGGGCTTCCCCATTGTGGCCTCCCTAACCCCCCAAAACCCTCCTAAATTGCTCCTAACCTCTCCTAGACCTATTCCCTACCCTCCTAGCTACCCTCCCCCCTCAATTTTTGCTTAAAACAACTACAAATTCAAAAACTAAATCAAAACAAAAACTCACCCAAATAGGGTTCAGGGCCCTCCTACCTCATCTCGGCGTTGTCAGCGTGGTGGCATAATGGGTGCTGCTGGTGGTGGACCTCACGTCAGTCCTCTACTCCCCTCTACCATGGCTTCTATGTCTCAATCTCTCCAAGCTTTTCTTGGCCTATAAATGCCTCTATAGCCTCCAATCACTCTCCAACTCGCTCCCTCTTTCCACCAATGCCTATCTACCACCTCAGCCCACTCACTCGATTAACTCTGGGTCACTTTCACTCAATCAACCCCAGAGCTCTTTTTTCTCTCAGTCAACAAGTAGCAAATGACTTTTGGTGGGCTGTTAATCTAGTTTTGTTAGATTTGGCAGGTCATCGACGTTGGCATATTTGTGCCCTGGTTCACTGATGTCAGCCAATTTCTACTGACGTTGATCCTTTTAGTCTGTTAACGTCAGTTATGTCACTGACATCGGCATACTTCACACCTCCTCATTGCCTAAAATCATGCCTCCAATCAGTCAGCTCTCTAGTACAAGTCATTTTGGCCCCCTAGGGCACACTTGAAATCACTTTTGCCTCCACCTGCATCGACCACCAGACCTTGGAGATCATGACCATCTCCTCTGACCGCGACCACTTCCAAAGCAATTTTGCCTTGGTTGTTTTTGCATGTATGCTACCTCATGATTGGTTAGCAAAATTATGCGCATATTTTTGACCTTCACAAGTATAGGATCGCAAGCTAGTTGATCCCCACTAATTGTGACATTTTCATGTTTTTAGGAGCACTTCCTGAGCCTGGGATACTTGGAACACGATGACCATTTGGAGCTTTAGCTTAGCTTGAATAACTCAATCAGTAGATGACTAAATGTTGGGGCCCAGTTATTTCAATTTTGGCACTCCTCGACCCTCGACCTGTAACAATTTAACCTGACCATCTCGTGAAGTGGTATATGCGCAATCACGACTTTTGCAGCGATCACACTCCATCTTCACCCTTTTTCATCCACTCTCTATCAAATCAGCACCCGATTCGAGGTTCCCTTCTCTCGACTCCTGCTTTGAGGGGGAATACCTCATCCATAATCGGGGCAACCAACCCTCCTATTTTTGTCTTGAAGTTCACTTAAACAACCAACAAGACGAAATCAACCTTATCCCATACCTGGGACAACCAACTCCTATTTTTGTCTTGCAGTTCATCTAAAACAACCAACAAGACAAAAAGGGGCAAATGTAGACACCAAAATCATGTCTAACCCTTGGTCATCCTCCCTCTTGGTCCATTCCTAACCCATTCCTAAACCATGCACTTACTAATTTAAAAATAATAATTTATTATTAATATCCTCCCCTTTGTCACATCACCTATAACACCTCATCTGACACCTCACCTTGGACTATTTCCCACCCTATAACTCACTTAAGACCTATTCTTACTTCTCTCTAACCACCTAACTAACTCTCATGCATATTTAGCCCAACCTTCAACAATTCTCCAATGGATAGTGCACTTGGTGGATGGAAAACGGGCTTGGTGGCTCTTTTACTCATTCTTCACCCGCCGACGTCGATCAAATGTCAGCCGACACCGATAGGATCACCAATGTCAATTTTACTTAAACCAAATTTATAACCTTTGACGAAACTAATCACAAATCGTTAATCTCTGGAGCTAATCACGAATCTTGAATCCTCTTCCGATGAAACAAAGTTCTCGTGCTTTTGCTTTCTAGTGTTCTGGCTTCTTATTTTCTTGCAGGGATCAGCATTCTTGATAGCATTTTCTAGGCATTGAAGTCTTACATCAGATATTTTGCATAGGGATTGCATGATATCTCCATCACCAGTGACAATAGAAACACAGCTTCTGCACCTTTGCCAACTCGTGTCACAGCTAAGTATTTGTACAATTTTTATTTCAGTGTCATTTCAAATATATTAGCATTCTATCTACTGTGTATTCCAAGCATCCTTGACCCAACCTTCTCTGTTCTTCCCAGAGAGGCTAAAAAGCCTTCTCTCACCCCTTATTCCCTTTTATTTGCCTCTGACACCCGTTTAGTCTCTCTTTAGACAACACCCTCTATCCAATCAACTCAGCACAAGCTCTCAGAGACCTACAGACCCTCTTAAGGCCATCCTGATCAACCTAACTAAATTACTTCCCGAAAAGGCTGAAAGGCCTTTTTCCTACCCCTTACCCCTTTTCTTGACAACATACCCTCTACCTTAATTCTCACTAAGGATTCTATCTACTATTTTACCATCTCAAACAAACTCCCTGACTCACAGACAAGACCATAGTCCATCTTGCAGACCAAAAACTAGACCTATAACCCATCCCTAGCCATTACCCCGACTGACCTCATCCATTTCCCCTACCGACATCGGTAGTATAACCGACATCAGTGACATTACTGATCGACGCTAGCAATATCACCGACATCAGCGACTATGCTAAGTAGATTGTAGATTATTAGGTACGCATTTGCTTTTAGTTCTTTTTTTTAGTCTTTTATTATTTCTCTTTTCTGTCTATGTCATATTCTATTTTAACAATGGATTGTCATCCTCCAAGAATCCTTAACACTTCTAAGACCAAGCTTTTGCTTGGCAATCCACCCTTTTGTCAGCTAACATTTTTCGTGTTTTAGTGTCTGTCTCTTTCAGGTGTCATCCTCCACAACCAAAGAGGAGTTCTCACTATCGTCTGAATTCTAGTGCACAAAACTATATCCAGGTACATACAAGCCTTAGACCATTTCTTTAAGTTTCTCATTTTCTCTCTTTGAATGTAGAAAGCAAATCTAGCGTAGAAACAATGAGGCCTCTTTGCTCAGGGCAAAGCCAAAAAAGGTCCCAAATAGAGATCCCAGTTGAGAGGCCCTATAACTCCTTTATGATGGAGTAAGGACATTGTCTAGCTTAGGGAGGGATGTTACACCTAAATTCAAATCTAACCTTAGGATTTCTTTACCCCATGGGTTAGATATCAGGCCCATCACCACTAGTCTCTCCAATAGGGTCGATGGCCTAATCGAAGTAGGAGTTGACAAAATACTCATACCTAATAGAGGATATGTCAATAGTAGCAACAACCTTACTACTCTCGCACTTAGATTTCCCTCTCAAGTTAGCCTAGGAAGAGGAGTTAAAAGAGGTGGAAGAGTAAGAAGGATAATATGGGACATTATCCTTTGAATTATTATTCTTTTTCTTCTCCTTTTTATGATTAGGTAGAGGCTCTTTGCAAACATTCAACTTGTAATTAGGTTCTACAAGTGGAGAAATTTGTGATAGAGGTGAGGTTTTCCCACCATAATTTTGAGTGCCATAATTATTATCATCATACCCCCTCATCTAATGGAAATAACAAAACTTGGTGGGGTCATAAGGAAACACTGTCCTTTTTTTGTTATGCTTGATTTAGAATCCTTCTTTTTAGCTAGGTTCTTACTCAAGGCTTTCACCTCGTAGTTATCCTTCTTATCCTTCTTCTTGGGAAGAGAGTTAGTAACACCATTTTTGGTCACATTATAGTTACGATCATGTGAATATGATGAATCTAGGAAGGGATGGGATGCATACTCACATGCACCTCAAACACTTTGATCTTCAAACACTCATTAATAACTTTATCATAAGAGGTAGGTTCATGCTAGAGGACTTTAATGTGAACCTCTTACCTTAATTATTACATGTATATGTCATAAATTTGGTCATCTAAGAACCTAGTTGTGTACATATGAACAACTAAATACCATTTATGAATAAAATCAAAGTTTAACTCACCCTTTGCCTATGCCATAGATGTGAGTGATTGGATGTTCAGGTTAAAGGGTCTAGAAATATTGAAATATTGGATGAAGTCATCTAGAAGGAGATGAAAACTAGAGAGAGTATCTGGTGCTAAATTTTGAAACTAGACAAGAGTTTTGACTCATAGTGAATGAGTGAAGAGATTTAATATCATGACTTCATCTTGTTCCCAATCCATACATGCCATCAATAATGTTTTAATATGCTTCATGGGATTGGAGTCCTGCATCCCGTTAAACTTAGATAGTTCAAGGATAGGATTAAGAAGGGGAATAGCATGTACTAAAGGGGATAGAGGATTCTGATAGAGATCCTCATAAGCACAGTTGATAATAGGCTAGAGATGATCTCTGAGAGGGGTCTTGTGATGGTGATGATGTTGCCTATGCCCATAGTCATCAAAATGACCATGAATATGAAGAGGATGATTCCATGGTAGCTCTTGATATGGAGTATGTTCATGATGGAAATCATCTTTATCACAGGGTGGAGAGGAACCATGGGAAGTGTGACGGTCCCCATATGGATGATGGGAAGATGTGCCATACTCATGGAAATGGTTATGATGACCAAGATATCCATGATGTTGGTCATGTGACATCAAATGAGGGTTAATTGATATATATTGATTCTCTTGATATACATCTCATGGATCTCTAGTCTATAAGTGGCAATAAAAATCAGCATGATCATTGAAAAATCTAAAAGGACTAGAAGGATGGGAAGAACCCCTAGAATGGGAATACATCATTGAGTTAGAAAACCTATGATCCATAGCATGGATATGAGGATGTTCTTTCTATAAAATCTCTAGTCATGAAAGAGGTGGAGAGCTCATAAGAGAACCGGTTGAGGCACTCAAAACTAAGAGGGTGTAGGCTATATTTCTAGAGGAATCATGTTATTATCTCTTAGGGGATCACCTAAATACATCTATGGAAGTCATAAATGATCATACATATTTCATCATGTCCTAGTTATGTAAGGAGATCCTTATCACCTCGAATGGTTGAATAAGTTGTGGCATGAGGCTAATATGAAACATCCTCAAATGAATAAAGCTTGGACTAGTGAAAAGGAGGCTCGGTTTATTGGTTATAGTCCTACCAATATTGTTTCCTTTTGAATTCAAGAGGGTGAAAAATATCATGGTGCATTAAGGGAAGATACTAGATCTTGTGGTGTCTATGGCATTCCATTACAAATGTGGCTTACTCATTAATAAGCTTAGGGATGAGACATTGAATCCACTAGGATTGGCATCCCAAGGGTGGGAGATAGGCCATGGATGCAATGAAGCATGAGAACATAGAAGATAATAGAAAAGTAAAACTAGTGGATATCCAATAGGGATAATGACACAAAACCAAAGCAAGATAAAACAACCAAGGTGAGAGCTGAAACACAACTAAAAGCAAAGTCGAATAGCTAACAGAGGGGAGTTGGATAAGAGAACTCTAAATGGGATAGAACAAATTTGAAACTATATTTGAGGTCCTAATAGGCATTCCATAATGTGGCTCCAAGAATTTTAATGGAACCACTAGTGATAATGCACAAAATAACTATTTTCACTAAAACAATTCAAACCCTAGCATATACACTACACAAAAAAATGGATTTTCATTTTTCATAGAAAATTTCCCTTAGATCAAGCTCAAATAATATGTTCATATATTCAACCAACCAAAAATCCAAGCTATGTGCAAGCTGAAGTCCAAACCAAAAGCCAAGAGCAAAGGAGGAAGTGAAGTGAGAACTTGTAATGGTGTAAGAGCTCCAACCAAGTGCAAAAATTAGGTGAAATACCAAATGTAGAAGCTAGAATAAATCTATAAGGAAACAAGAATAATTGAGATCAACAATGGAGTTTTCAAGCAAATGTGTAGCAGCATATGAGATCCTCTGTCACCAATCAAGCTCAAGAGGTCCAAGAATGAATCAAGAGAGATTTAAGAAGGCATGAGAGTCAAGATATGGAACAATAATCAAGATAGAGTGTGTATATAGAAATAAGAGGCTCAAATTAATGAGAATGAGGCATATATCCCAACCCTAATCTACTAAAAGACCTAAAATTAGTCATTTTTGACTGTTTGGGTTCATCTTGGCACGTTTGGGAACATTCTGCCTAGGCCATGGCTTTGGTGAAGGAAACATGTGGCCTAGGCTATGGGTTTACTTCACACAAGCCATAACCTAGGTCCAATAAGGGCCTAGGCTGGTCAACATTCTCCCAAAACGCCCTGAGGGGTTTCTAGAAATCTTGTCTTGCATGCAAAAGGGCCAATATAGACTAAGGATGTATGGAGGGTAATAATGTGATATAGGATATGTCCAATTAGGTGGTTGATGTAATTAATACATGTGATTTGATGTGTAATCATAAGGAGGAGTAGGGTCATGGGAAGTATGATTACAAATAGTACCTAGTAGTTAGCTCTCCTCAAAAGGATGTGATAACTATAAATCTATGAATGTAACCATGTAGCATATAGAAAGAAATATGTCTAGGTAGATTTAATATTTAAGTGCATAGAACCAATGTGATCACATGTATGCCTAATATGCATGATAAATATCATGGTAACATCTAGATAATAATAGTACAATCTCACCAATAAATAAGCACACATATAAGAACACTCAAAAGCAAGTCAAAAGGTAATGGTCTAAGGAGACTGTAAACAATGGGAAAGTTCAAATGTTGTGAAATAAAATGGACATGACTTAATCAAATGTCCATAAAATCAATAAATGACATATTCAAATGTCTAATAATTCAATGACATAATCAAATTCCCTAAAAGTAAACATAGGCACAAGGGCCACACACAATGGAGCATATTTAAATACTTGAAAAAGTAAGATGATAAAAATTAAAAACACTCAAGGAAGTATGTAAAGGAAAAACATAATCAAAAAGCATAAACATGTCATAGTGGCCCATAGGTTGAATGTGATCGTAAAAATTGTTAAGTGCATAGCATATAAATTACCTTGTGTAATGTATAAGCATGGATAATAGTCATGTGTAAATACATATGTAAGCTAAAACATGATAGTTTAGAGTGATCATTAAATCATATAACCTATGTATATCAAGATCATAGAATATGGATTCCCCAAACATCCTAATGATGTGAGTAGAGAGAAGGCCCAACACCAAAAAACATATCATGTATCTATGTATGCCTATGTATGTGTATGTATAATTAAAATGATATGCTAGTCCTCAAGATGAAACTAACACATAGATGCCAAGGAGACAATAGAACATGAAAGTGATGAAACTATTTTTGGATTTTTATATATATTTTTATTCTTTTTGGTATTTTTTAATATTTAAAAGTTCCAATCGAGGAATTCATCATCATCGAAAGGTATGGGATAATTATTAAAAATATTTTTTTATTGTTATTTATAATGATGGATTACCTCTTCTTTAATATAATTATCCAAAGGGCACCTTGATTCTAATAGTGTGGGAAAATAATCATATCCATCATGTGGTATACAAATCTCTATGCCCATATCAAGAAAGGTACACACATATTTTTGGTATCCAACTTGTCTTGTCATTCATCTAGCCAATTTTATCCAAGCTTTAATTTTAAATGGGGGTTGTGGTCTAGTATCCATATGGTTACAGTCACCATAAGTGTACCACAAAAAAATAAGTAATATAATATATCTATAAGATTTTGGCATCAATGGAGAGTATATGAGTTCATTTTTAGTATGTCCCAAGTGTTTAAGGAATGTAGTTCCACAAGATGTGCCACATTTGTTCATTTAAAACTAGAGATGGTGGTAATATACCCCATAAATATTAGCAGTAATAGTCAACTCTTCATGTTTTTGTTGCTTTGAAATATAGTTCTCATTTGAAAGATAGGAAGAATTTGACCTTTTGGCAGGTTGTGAAGCTTCTGGCAAAGACTCCACATTGTTCACATCGTATAATTGCATTTGACCATTATAATGTTAGGTCAACACTTTTAACCAAGAGGTGTGAATTGATTAAAAATCATTTATATGCTCATTTTATATGGTTGTGTTCCACTTATCTGGATTCAGCATTGTTTCTTTTGTATATGGATTGATTTTATATGTACCAGGAACCATCAGTTTCAATAAATTATGACAAATATGATCAAGTGGATCAAATTTTAAGACACATTTTTTCATTTGTCATATCATCAATGGTATAATCATCACTATCATAGTAATAAAAAACATTCCTATCATTATTCTTAGTATTAACTAATAAAGGAAACTCAAATGAAGGAGGCTCTTATGGTTTTAATGGTTGCTCTAGTAATGGTTCTTGCTCTTGATGTGTATCTATGTGCACCTTAATATGTGGCATTGTATTTGTATCTAGAGATGGAGGATATATTATACTTGACTCACCTATTTCATAGTTATGTATGTGCTCAATAGGAATGCATTGTTTAGGTGGTACCACTATAAGAATGCCTTTGATTTCATATTTGTATCATTTTAAAAAAAATTAAAGGTCCATTATTGGCCAGCATTGTTAACAAAATCCCATCATGTATGAAATTTACACATCTATGAAGTGTATATGGTACAACATTAATTTAATGTAGCCAAGGTCTACCCAAAATCACCTTATAATGTAATGATTGAGACATTACCTGAAAAGTAGTTGAAATAATTTTTGGTCCTAATGTCACATCCAATGTAATTTAACCAACTTGAAGGCTATGTGAATTATCAAACCCTTGTATATACATAATCAAATGTGGAATCAAATTTGTGATAATGCCCATGGTGGTTAATAAATTGATACTACAAATGTTTAAACCCAATACATTATCAATTATCACCCTTTTGATGTCTTTACTTTGAATTATCACTTGTATGAACAAAGGTAACTCTTGATCTATAATATCTTTGGATTGTGATTTAGTTGGGTCAAAGGTGATAATTTTGGCATTATTTTTAGATATTTCATAATATTTTCAAAATAAGCATGCTTTATATCATTTGGAACTTTAGTTTCACACAATGTCTCATATAGGATGTCCTTGTAAAAATTATATTGTTTTAAGAGCTCAAGTATTAAAATTTTAGCATAGGTATTGCTCAATTAGTCAACAAGGTCATAAATCTTAGATTTTATCACAATTTTAGGCTTAGGGAGCACCTATTGTATATTAATAGGTGGTTGTGTAGGTTGAACAACCTTACCTCTTTGAATAGTAACAACATATACCTCATGATCCAATATATGTTATGGGCGAATAATGGGTGTGGGATGGTAGTTATCACTTGAATAAGGATTGGATCGAACAAATGGCTAAGAGCATACACATTGGCATCTAGATGTTAGATCAAAAAAATTCAATAGGACTTATGGAGATATATTAAAAGTTATCTCCATTTTAACATTCTCTCATTATGTGCACAAATTTAATTAATAGTTTTGATAAGATAAGTAACATAGAAAACCATATAAACTATAATGTATTAGACCATGAAATAATTGATGGATTTTTCCACTATAAACATGATTTCAAGATTTATCAATCAGGGATTAGAAATAGGAAAAGAAATCAAAAAACCCTAGTTGGCCTAGGGTTTGAGGTTTAAATATCAGGTTCACCAAATATTTAACCCTAATTTGGATAAGGATCCTATTTAGTGGTTAAAGTTAATGATATATAAATTATAGGCACAAAGGTTAATATAAGATCTACAGTAGGCCAATTAATATGCTAAACTCATATGTACCATATGTTGAATTTAAAAAAATAAGATAGGCTATTAATGGAAAGTACAATTTTTTTAGATAGACAAATGACATAAAAGAAATTACTTAGATATTTATTATTCTAATATAGTGTTAGATCTAGTAGAGTTGTGAAGTAGGTAGGAAGATAATTTTAGAATAGTTATTAGATTTTAGATATGGTGTATATGGCTCTTTGGACACTTGCATCAACCTTGGATAGTTATATTAATACTAGTGTTTGATCTTGATGCTAGTGTATTATATGTAATACTCAATGAAATATGATTTGACCACTTAGATGTTTCTAGGTTTGGCTTCACCTCCACTCTAGTGTATTTAGATCTAGTTCATGGACTTTCATTCCTAATGAAATGGTAAAACCCTAGATTTGAATCTTTAATGTGACCTTTAGGAAAAATGAGTTAGTGGGCACATAGTATCAACCTAACCTAAAATAACCCAACTATTAAAGGTCATTACCTACATAGCCAATACTCCAAAAAAGAGCCTCAAATTCATATAGTTCTCTCCTATGTGTTGGCTTGTGTGTGAATCATGTAATATGTGTAAAGCAAGTATAATAATGACCTAACTTATAACTTGGAAAATATGACCTTATGACTACTTCTTTAATACTTTAGACATGTATTTGGGTTGTTCCTTTAATGATATCAAAATAGGAAAGCTTTTGGTAAATTGAGTGATTCTTGAGTGATTTAATGGTCTAATTTCTAAGTGAGGAATGAATGAGGATTGATATTATATTTATACCAACACTATCAAGAGATAAATAATAGCACTTAGGGTTGACCATTTTAATACATTTCATTTTAAAATTAGATGACTTTTAGGTCACTAGACACTTGCATCAAGATAGGATAGTAATGCTAACACTACTATCTAACTCAGATAGTAGCATTTAGGGAGAAGGAGAGAAGGCATAGGCTTAAAACTTATAGAGGTGTAAGATAAGTATATTTTAAGCATTTTTAGAAATATGAATGTTTGTGTCACAAATATAAGGCTATTAAAATTAAGATATAGGCCAAAGGGTGCAAGATAAATCAGATGTGAAGCTTGTAAAAGGCATGTATAGAACTAAGAGGAACATCCAGGATCATGAGTATGCCAAGTTTAAAAGACTAAGGTGCTACACAAAATGTCATCTATACCTAAGTTTCTTATGATCCTAAATTGACTATATCATGATCAACTTGCATGTCCATGTCCTTCTTACATATTATCACATTGTGATTATCATACTTGATACATATATCACAAAATCTTGTTCATATTAGGGAATATCTTTTATATATATCCTTATCAATCCCATGAACTATATGTTTCCATTGGGGAATCTTACCCACCCTAATTCATGAGAGTGTGTGTGTGTGTGTGTGTGTGTGTGTGTGTGTGTGTGTGTGTGTGTGTGTGTGTGTGTGTGTGTGTGTGTGTGTGTGTGTGTGTGTGTGTGTGTACATACATTAATTTTAGGGTAATCATAACCACATCATCTTGTACTCTATTTACATTATTTATTTCTATAAGGGGAATCATACCCTTGTTTATCTTGATAGATTCATTGATATTATATATAGTTTATCATGACATTTTGGGGAATGATACCCTTTCTTATCTCCTTGAGGTTACTATACATAGATTTCATATATGAATCCTATCACTCCCATGTTTATATTTATAATTCATGAATTATATATATAAATGCTACATATCCTATTTACACCTAGTCACATGGGATTATCAATCTATGGGGTATAACTTTGTTCCCTATTGTTATTTTATATCAGGGAATATTATTTGACCCTCAATATTTCATCCTCGCATGAGGTTTCATCTACCTATTGATATTTACATGATTATACATATTCTATATGGTTTTGAGTGGACATATTACTTATCTATCATGTTTCCTATAGTGGGGCATATTTTTTCCCTCGGTTTCAATCAATTCATTCTCCCTTGACTCATATCAAACTATTGATTTTTATATGATGATATGTTTATATAGTTACATGACTATTTATAAAATCTTCAATTATATTACACATAACATGTGATGTTCATGGTTTATTCTTTTGATATTAGTGATTTAAAGGAATATGTACCAATCCATCACCTCATAATTGGGGCATCAACCTAGATATTCTACATCCAAATTATTCATTATGAAATGCATTTACAAATATGGATAAAAATACATAACAAATAAAAATCAAATACCATCAAATATTTTGCTTTCCTCATCAAGAAGAAGACTTGATATGTCATAACTTTTTCTAAAATTTCTAGTACTGAGGTAAATTTTATTTTTATTTATAATTATCTAAAAGTGGCAATAGGATTCACATATCATTAGGTTTATTTTTCATGTTTTCATATTCCATTTTCTATTTTCATTTTACTAAAATAGAACTAATTTAATAGGACATTAATTACTTGGTGGAATTTTTATTTTTTTACAGGTATACAGAGTTTTAAACATCAAAGTATGGGTGCACTCCCAATAAAAAATCTAAATACTTCATACTTCCTTCCCTTTGGTAAGTTTACATATGTGCTTCAATTATTATTTTATATTAATGTAAATATACATCACCCACACAAAAATAAAAGTGGTACATTTTTTAGACACCTAATTTTGGTTCAAGGCTTATTATTGAAATGTTTTTAGTTTTGTTTTGTGTATATGGATGATTGGTTTGAATTAGGTTCTTATTATATATTTTTTTGTTGTCTTCCTCCCCTTTATTCTCTATGTAATCTCATGTGGTTTTGTTTCTTATGTTTTCTCTTTACTCTTTGTTCTTTATGTTTGTAGACTTCTTATTTTTTATCACCCTTCATTCCCTATCTTTTCAATTTCTGGGATGGAATTAACAATCTATCGACTATGTCAATTTTTATTTTCTAAGACCTTCTACCCTTATTTTCCTCTTCGTAATGTTTTAACCTATGATTTTTTGTTATTTCACTCTTTCTTTGTTGGATTATATTATGATAGGTTATTAATTCAAATTCAATAATTATATATACAAATCCTCTTAAATTAATTTTAATACCAATTAATCAAGAGGGATCAAGTCTTAGCCACAATACAAATTCTATATTTATTCTCTTCAATAACTTATAAGATTAATTAGCTACATACTTGGCCTAGAATAAAAATAAGATAATGTTCATGTAATTTTACTTGTTTTTTTAATAGAGAATGTAGTTAAAGATATGTAGTTATAACTCCTTGAGAGGTTTCTTGAACCATTTAGCCTTGTATTTTAACATTCCTCTTATAAAAATTTGTGGAGAATTAATAAATAAATTAAAAAATATGATAAACCAAAAATCTTTACCACCAAATCAATGAATTGAAGCTACATACCTATTTAGTATCATAATGTGCACCTACCTAGGAAGTTTTAGAACTAGAAAAGAAGAATAACACACAATCAATGCTTATGCACACAATTAAAATTCAAATGGGTACACAATTAGCAACCTAATGATTGTGCCCCATATAGAATCAACAAGATACCAATTTTCCCCTATCATGATGTAGTTATAGATTTACAATGTATTGTAAAGTTAGCTTCTAGACTTTGTTTCCAATCTTATGATTCCATAATTCTACCCAAGTGTGTATGTTTCTATCTCTCTTATATTCTCTCTCAATTCCTTTATTTGTTCACTTATTTTTCATACTTTTGGTTGTTATATTGAGGCATATTGTAGATCTGATTGTTTTATTTTACTATTATATCATAGATCTATTTTGAGCCTTAGTTTAAATTCATTGTACATAGTGTTATTTCCCATTATGCATAGTTTAGTTAAAACACCAACTTGGGCTTATTACATTATTTCCTTGCCCTTCATATTTCACAATATGAGCATGACATATTTATAAATTAATCTAAATATGTTATAGACATACTCCACCACTTCAACATGGATGATCATAATTTTGTACTAACTCTTTTTAAGTCCAAAGTCAATATTTCCACCAAGTGTTCTTCTCATTTAGTTGATGATACACTTTATAATAAAGTAGTGTGCATTATACTCTATTTAACCCATACTCATCCTAATTTTTCCTTTACAATTGGCCTAGTGTCACATAACCGTTAGGATCCCCATGATAGTCATTACTAGGTAACTAAGTGCATTATATGGTATATATTGGTACTATTGAATATGGGTTTCATCATTTTTCAAGATAAAAAATGTCAATTGTATGTTACACTGATATTAATTAATAAGGTGATATAGATTATAACAAGTAGACCAAAGAATATATCTATCATCTTAAGGCAAGTCTTTTGACTTGGTCTTATAAGAATCAGCATTATATTTCTTTATCTACTTCAAACATTGATTATAGTGGGGATATTTCTAATGATCATGAGTCTCTTTGGATTAAATGCATGTTTTTTAAGTTTAGATTTTATTAAATATATCCCATAATGATTTGGTGTGATAGTAAGAGTGCCATCCATATTGCTCACAATATATCATAACACTAATGCATAAAGCACATTGAGACCATGTGAATTATATTTAGTAGTTGATATAGAACAAGGTCATTAATCTTAAGTATTGTCAGATATACAATCGAGTTGCAGATATGCTCACCAAGTCTTTTCTTGAGAACTGATGTGTCTATCTCAAACAAATTTTTAGAATGAAGGAATTTTTCATCAAGGGGTATTTTTTTATACCTCTATCCTTTCCTTTACCCATTCACCTTACAGGGGGTGTTAGTGTATTTGATAAATCATATACTATTACATCATTTAATATTAACTTGTAATATTTAATTATAAACATGGATTGATGTTAATTATGTGCACACTCATCCATATGTTATTATCTAATAATGTTATCAATTCAATTAATCAACTTCAGCTAATAATAATAAAGTTTTATTTCAAGAATATTTATTACATATGTAGACTAATATTAAAAAACTTAACCCTAAGATCCTTGTTTATCTATATAATAATATCAATAACTGGTATAATGTTTTTGTCAATGGATGAGAGAGTTACTATTTTAGGGTAAGTACATGAAGTTGGGGGATAACTCTATGGACATTTTAGGTAATGTTATTGTGTTAATAAATAATGCAATTGTGTTATTTAATTAATGAAATAACATTATTTAAATTATGGTTCAATGAATATCAATACATAATACAATTATGTTATTATATAACACATTCATGTTATTATTATTTTCAATAATGCAATCATGTTATCTATGTCATTAAAAAATAAAAACCGAAACCCAAATGCAAAATCATCATTTTGCATATGAGTTTCCTTGCTCTCTTCCAGCTTCCATAATTACATTTTGGGTGAGATAGATAAAAGAGTGATAAGAAGCTACCAAATTTGTCCCAAGAATCTACTAATTGATAATTCTTCCATGTATAAGAGGTAGTGATATAATATTTTTTCATTGTTTAACCCTAGTTTGTAGTTGTAATTTGTTTGTAATTAATAACCCATCCTGATAACCCTCCTAACCCTCCATAAAATCCTCTTTTTCCTCCTCCTATTAACCCTCAATAAAACCCTCTTACTCTTCCTCATATCCCTCCACCTAACCCTCTTACAGTTCCACAAAATCCCCTAACAGTTAGGAGATTCTAATTAACAACATTGTGGGAAATAAAATTGAAATTATAGAATTGATTAGGAAAATGAGGGATCCCAATTTCATTAACCCCCACTACACCCATTTAGCCAATTCCCTAGAGACCTTATTAGGTCAAATTAACTCTATAATGAGTCAAATTGACAGATGCAATTCATATAGGGATAGTTGTAAGGATTATTATGTTGACAAATTGTCAGCACTTTAGGTCAATAATAAATAAATATTAAAAGCCTCCATTTTTACCCTATTCATTGACCTAGCCACCAATGCCCCATTTCCCATAATCGTTGAACATTTTCTAATCCACTATTGCATATATAACTTAATCATAGCCAATTTTTAGGGTTGATGGTGGATGGTGTTTGACTATCCATTGTGTAACAACCATGAGGTCCCATTGTATTTTTTTAGTAAACTCTACTATTATTTTGTCCTCAATTAGATTTTGAATTATTTTAATTTTAGTGAGTTTCATCGCTAAGGGAAAGGCTCTATGCAGGATTGACCAAGTACACATCATGTGTGTAATTAGCTACACAGATCCATAGCCAAAAGCCACTTGATCTTGATATCCCCTATGTAGTTTAACAAGTCATAGATATCGACACTCTAAATGTTATTATTTTACTCACTGATACACTCATTCAACATATGAGTAGGCTCTCATAGAGTGATGCTAGAGATACACCACCTGGTGTGCATACCTGACCCCACCCTCATAGCTCTTATCAATCTATGTGCATTGGACATTTTGATGATGATGGTGTTGGTGTTTTATAGGGCTTGGATAATATTCTTATGAGTGATGATTTCTTTACATGCACATTTGATGTGTAGACATCAGCCACTACATAGATACAAGTATATTTTATATAAATGTTATGTTAAATTTAAGTTATATTTTCAAAATTAATTTATCTAACAATTAATTTACATAAAAATTGAATAATATATATGTCATTTTTTATGTCATAGGAGGTGATGGTGCCTTCATCATCATAGTCAACATTTACATCATTTTATTTATCATGGCCATTATTTATATATTCAGATCTAGCTAATGGCCCATCCACTACTACATCTGTCTCTGTTAGGATGACACCATTTACTTATACAGATGTAAAATTTTGAGTTAATTGTATGCTCTGTGTACATTTAGTATATATATTTACCTTATAAGTTTAAGTTAAATTTATCTATCGAGTATCTTGATACATAGGTTCTAACAAGATTCCCTGATATGGATGGAAACACACACTTACCTCTACCAAATGCCAAGCTCTAATCTCTTCTTGTCCTTTGTCTTTTTTCTTCAACCTCTTTATCTCTTTTATCACTTTGCATTTACTAGGTCTTTCTTGGTCACTCTTACTTAGTCAATGGCTCTTAATCCTCCTTGTATTCACTATATCTCTACAATATTTCCTTTTAACATCAACCTCCTCAATTCATACTCTATTTTCATGTTCTCTCTCTTTATCCTTACTCTGTTCTTTACAATCTTATTACGTGTTTTCATAGGTTTGCATGCAACTTTGATTTTATCCTTCCAAAATACTCATAATAGCATCTACCTACTCAATTACATCTCATTTCATGCATCCAACCATTCCACACAACCCCCAAGCTTCAACACTTCACTTAATTATTCTTTCCTCTTTGACACCTTCCTTCTACTAGCCCTTTTTTGAGGCAAACATCCTTATTTTAAGTAAACTAAAAATCTCCAAACCAAACCAAACCCACATTCAAATACCCCTTTACATCACATAGCTCATGTAAGGACTTTCATAATTTAACTCTCTTTGTAAAAAACCTAAGTCAACACCCCATAGGACTAATTAGGTCTCCTAAGCCTAATTAAAGGATATTGACTGTGAAATTGTACCATATAGACTCAATTCAACTTTAAACCTTCAAAATCTTCTTCTTCCTATATAAATACACCTATCCACAAATTTTGGAGATGGGTTGATCATCTTGGGGGTACCGTGAACCTTTGGAAGTTGTTATGAGGTATCACAAACCATTAAGCATGAACCATAATAGTTTTAAGCTATGAGAATGGGGCTCAGTGATATTTATATAACTCTTTTTATAAAATCTAATAAAGATCCCATGAATAATCTCATTCAAAATTAGATAAGGGTAGTTCACATGTAATGAGGATACTTATAAAATGAAAAACACATATCTAAGGGTCCTTCTAGGTAACATTATCTTGAAAAAGAAGTTTCTAAGCTCAATATAGTCATATTCTCATTTTGCCTTATGTCACCATTACCATTATACATAAATCCACATGTTACCTTTGAAAATGAGTAGTGATAGCAAGGGAATTTAAGGTAAAAGAGAAGAAATATGCATGAAGGGTAAAAATACAAGGAATTAGATTTAACATGATTAAGACCCATCATAGTGGGCAAATGTAAAGATGACTCATCAATTTGACCCCTTTCTCCATTACTTCCATATCAATTTATACAATGTAATTTTAGTTTGTTGGTTGATGTAACCACTAACTATATTGCATCGAATCCACCCAAATCAACTAACTTTCAACCTAATTGAACAATTTTGACTATTAGCCTACCTATAACCAACTCATAAATAGGTTGCAAATTCAATTAATTGAAATTTAATCTTTTTTAGGAATAAAGGCATACTCATAGCCATAATTAAAATATTTGGCTAAATTAATTATAATTACTTTCAAATAATATCAATGCAGACCCATCAGGACCTAAAATTACTCACTAATTATTAAAACATCAACAATTGAACTTAGTGGATCATTAAATTAATAATGCAACTCTAAGAGTCTTCTTAGACATAAAGGACCATGACCTAGGCCCAAACATTAAATTGACTTATTTAAATAAAGTTAATGAAATAGTTATTTAAATAAATTTATATTTTATTAAATGACTTCACTTAAGACATGGTGATAGTAGGAATTAAATCTTGTTTCATTTTATTAAAAGATCTTATACATGTTTATAATATTTGATGACCAATTTAAGAGGTGTGGGTTGTAAGAAGGGGTGGTGTTAGGGAAAGGGGGACTACAAATTTTGGTTTCGAACTTACTTTCTCATGTTTGAGCCATAAACTTGTAATACACATGATAATTCAATTGTAATATCTCATTACACCTTTTTCTTTGGCCAAGACAAAGGTCTAGATTTAAATTATAATACCTCATTACACCTTTTATTTTTACTATGACAAAGGTATAAAGGGTAGACAACCTCTCTACTCAACATTCATTATGCTAGAAAACATTACATTAGGTCTCAACATCTTGTAACCCCATTGACAAGTTTGGGGGGAGAGCCACCATTTGTGTTGGTACTAAAATATGTGCCAGCCTCAAAAATTACACCTTGCAGTTTCTTCCAATTAAACATCTAAACTATTTTCCAATTTTGTTCTCTTGAGCTAAAACAAGACAATATATTTAGATGGATAAAACTTGACATATTTGATAAGGACCACCCTTACTCAACCTATTGGTAGAATTTTATTTACACACACCTTCATCAAGAGGTGGATTCACCATGCCTCACTCCTTTCTATTGGTTGGGTGATTTCCCAAAAATCACTTGTCATCCATATATTATAAATGAATGTGATATCAATCCATGTATTATATATAGAGATACAGATGATTGATATCAAGGATGATGGCTATATATGTGTAGCTTAACCTTTCCATAGTAAATATATAATGGTATTTTAATCTATCCAAAGAAGCTTTAAAATTAAGGAAAAATTACTTGATATGTCTCTTATTCCTTTCTCTCCATAAATTTGCCTTGTTGAAGTGCTACTATTATTTCCACCTCCTACTCTTCCATTCACACTTCCTACATACATTACAATTTGTATATTACCTCCCACATGCAAACTACTTTTTATTCTTGAACATTGCATGTTGTATGGTAATTACACATATATGATTCTTGGTTTGCATTGTCTTTTCATGATATACACATTGTACAATAGTTACACTTCCATGATTCTTGGTTTACATTATTTTTCATGATATGCATGGTTTTCATATATAAGATTTAATACTTTATATAAAATTGAGACCTTGTTTACACGAATAGTTGATGGCTCAAGTAGACACTCCTCCCTCTCTATGAGTTGAGATAGACATAGGCATTAATGTTAAAATATCATCTGCATAGGTGTTGATAGAGGTATATATTAACTAGCAATTTTAAATTGTAAAAATAGACTTGTTTTAATAATTTTACTACATACTTGGGGAAAATATAACTTATGTAAATGAATTGTGTATGTAGGTTTGTCTTATGACATCTGATAGTCCCAGTCAAACGATTAGTAGGGAAAATTCTCATGTTTATTCCATATTTGAGATGCCTATTCAAATATTTGAACCTGTCATTAACTTATTTGAGCATGAAAAATAGATTAAATAAGATCGCAAGATTACAGTAAGTGATGTTTAAATGATTTTTTATTATAGTTTAAAATTAATTTATTAACAATTGGTTGAATGTATTTTTTGTTAATTTTGTAATAATTCTTGTATTTGAATAGGTTCAACTACAAGTGAGTTATGATTGTATGACCCATAGTTAGACCTTAGATCAATCCAAGGAATTATAGGGGTCTCCATGGACTAACAGGGCATCCTAGGGAGAGTCTTATTCAAGGAAGTCAAAGAGAGGGAGGCTATTTGATGAATAGGATGTCTTACATGAGATGTAATTTTTTGTATTCCTATATGGCAATTTACACATTTTTGGCATTGTATATGCATATATGACATTCACCCAACATTAGATACTATGTTGATAGATGTAATTTTGTGTATGCCTATAATGGAAATCTATGTAGTATTGACATTGCACACATCTACCTATATTGTATGCCTATGATGGCAATCTATCTGATTTATATTTAGTTTTTATTTCATGTGTTATTGTATAGTGTTGTTTTGATATTCAAAACTATTATCTATCAGATCTCATATTTAATGTTGTACAAAAACAAGGATTAAAAAATTATTCTTTTCATTGCTATAAATCTCAAATCTCCCATATTTTTTTAAATTAAATTTTTTATTTCATTATGTGTAGTGGAAATGACTAGTAGCACTCTTATCACTTAGGCTTAATGGAATTATTCTCTTTATACCTACTTATTTTACACTTTGGAGACACTTCTTGGTGTCATTAGACCTCTAAAAAACCTCTCACATTCATTATCTAACTCATTTCATTCACAAACTTCCTCTCACTCTTTCACCATCTTCTCACTAGGCAATCCTCTTAGGTTTCAAGTACCAAATATTGATATAGGTTTCATGATTATAATATATTATCATGGCTGATATTTTATGGTCTTATAATTCTTACTTTAACTTCCTTCAAACCCTGAATCACACTTCAATACTCATTTTCACATACAAAGTTACTAATGATCCCACTAGGCTTATAGCCTTTTTTTTTACCTTTTCACTTTGAAAAATATATCAACTCCCCTAAAGATAAATAAGAATTTTATACCACCCTCTATCTTGATACAACTCTCCCTAAATTTTCATTCTTCAATTCTCTCTGTAGGTACCTTTTCCTTTATAAGACCTTGTCTAATTAGGCCTTTCTAGCCCTCCATTCATGACACATTCATCAAAACCATACAAATACATAATGTACATCAAACCAATTTAATCCTTCTTTGGGCATAAAAATATGTTATAATCCAAAATTTCAATAATTATAAATGGTTGGAATGGGAGTTATAGGGGTTTTAGGTTTGAAACCCTAGTTACATGTCTGTAGAGGCTGAGAGGCTTCATAATTCACTTTATTTAGTTTTAAGTCCTTAAAAATTATCTTAAGGCATTTATCAATTATATGTTATCATCCTCTCCATTCCTATTATCATATTCTACATTCCTTAATAGGTAAGATCCTTTTATCAACCTTCACTCGCTTCAACTAACTCAAAACACAAAAATCTATCACTTTTTAGTGGACTATCTGCACTTTAAAGGTTACTAAACCCCCAATGAACTATTTTCATAATGAATTTTCCTCTTACATGTGCTCAAAATTTTATCAAGTTCACAACCATACACTTTATAAACCAAACACATCCTTTCATTGGAACACCAATCGAATATACATAGGGTAACTGAGTAAAATAGGGGTCTATTGTGATAGGTCTATTTTTATTCAATAGTTCCAAAATACCAAAAGATATTTATAGTGATTTGTACACTCCTCCATTACACCAAATTCTATCAAATCCATGTATAATTACCTTATTTATTCACACATCAACCTTTATTTGTGTTTGATTACATAACAAGGCATTGACTGTCTACCAAACAGAGTGTTAACTATGTAAATAGGGCAACCTTTCAAATAATGCGGTAATGAACATTTGTTACTTGTTTTCAATCCAACCTAGACATAAAACTACTCACCATGAACCCTCGATGAATGTATATGTGAATCTAATCAAATAATACAATGAATTTCTTGACATGAAGTTTCAAATACATTAAGATAACACAATTTGGGGACTGTCATAGTCATAACAATGTTCTCATCAAAGAATGTTCTCTTTTAGTTTCTCTTCCTTTTAGAGATCACATAAAATAAACCTTAAAACCTAACACATCTTTGATCTTATCTATAGAGGATTTAACATTCCTCCTTTTTTAACCATACTTCACCAATCTCATCATTTATTCTCTTCCTTGATTATAACCTATAGTCTCTTGTTTAAACCTACCACTACACACAAAAGTGACTTGATCATGGCCTCTAGGTCCTTTCAAAGACAATATACAAATTGATCACAATCCAATACTATCCCATGAAATATAGATACACAAAATCATTCCATATTTATTCACTTTTATCAATCTTGATTATAAAACATATCCCATGAAAAGGATTGGATCATCTTCTTTTGAGAGGTATGTTATCTTCTCTTCATTACCCCCTTTTTGCTCTAGTCTTGGAGATCTCTCTCACCTCTCTCTTTTCTATCTATCCCTTCTATGCCACACAACACCTAAAACTTCCAATCCATCCCAATTCAATCTTAGTTTGGGTGGTTACATGACTTATTCTCTTACATCCAATGTGAGGATAGTGTTAACATGACTAAACATGATTCTTTAGGGTCATCACCTTTATAACTTTGAAATGATATGTCTTCAACCCCTTTTTACATGATTTATGGGACATTTTAATACAACTTATCTTGCATAACCTTTTCAAACTATGATCTTGAATCACCTTCTATCATCCCCTAATACCACCTAATAAATCAATAGGTCAATTACTCATTAAGTTTCTAGGTCTCTAGTTTAAGTTGTTAAAGTTGTCAAAGTTGTCAAAGTTTAAGTTGTGATTATATAACTCTAGTTTTGATGCTTCCTAACTAAAAAATAACCTTTCCAACATGTTTAAGGTATGGATAATGCCTAGTACTAGGCTCTTGGCCTCCCTTCAAGCTTGATCGACAAACCCACCACACATTCCAACCTGAAGAACACCCTTCCCAATACAAGAAAAATGAAATTTTTTAATCTAATTTCAAACACACATAAAATAAAAAATATAATTCATTTACATGAACCATAAAATCCCTCCCCTACCTCTTTAAGCCCTCTAATCACACCCTAGAGCACTCAAGTGGAAGCTTCAAGAGCAATCCATTGGATAAGTTTCAGTAGGGGGTCCAAAAATGTAACTTTTTGGCATTGAACAAGTAACTTCTTGAGCTACAACTATCATCTCTACCTCAAATCCCTCCCCTACCTCTTTAAACCCTCTAATCACACCCCAAAGCACTCAAGTGGAAGCTTCAAGAGCAATCCATTAGACAAGTTTTAGTAAGGGGTCCAAAAATGTAACTTTTTGGCATCAAACAAGTAACTTCTTGAGCTCCAACTAGCATTTATAACTCCTAGACATCCACCTCAAAATTTATCACCATGATCACATCTAGATAAGCAAATTACATGTTATCACATTGCCATGATGTTCAAATCCACCTAGAAGTGCATGTTTTCAATCAGACTTGTGCCCTTATGAAGGTAGATTCAGGCCTTCACAGTCTATTAAAACATGGAAATAATCTTAGGATATGGGTGACCTAATAAATGGACTAAATCTCTAGATTATAAGGGCTAACTCCTTTTGGTGTATCAATTAGGACCTTTAATTTTTTCTATAAACTACTAAGGAAAAGGGAAGAGAGAAAATTGAAAAGAAATCCTATCTAATGATGGTGATACACCTAAAGTTTGATTAGTCCACATAATTTGAGATTCTAAAAACACTAATTAGACAATAAACAAATTGAATTCTTAACCCCAATTGACCCTTATGCATCATTATTTCATGAAAAGGTTATATCTTGTGATCAAATCTTGAGGGAAATGATGGAATAAGCCTGATTCAAGGCACTAACTAGCCACTCATATTTATTGTAACTTCAGCCAAAAGTTATTAAACATAGAACATGACCTACATAATCTGATCAGTTATAGTAACTAGGTAAGAATTAGGACTTGATAAGGAATAAAATTCTATCATATATGCAAATCACTGACATAAATACACTATATTAGCACCTTGGAGTTTGAAAACTATCTTTCTATTAATCTAAAAAGGTTATATGGCACAAATATGTGATAGAGTATGTTCTTTCCAAAAAGAAGATACAATTTAAGGCTAAAAATCCAACTTATATAGAAAAAGATACAACATCTAAGAGGTTGGTGCTAAAAATAGAAGAGATCAACTCCCACTTCAGCCCAACTCTAATTTTCATTATGCTAAGATAACAAAGCCTTCTAAAAATATCTTCTTGTCTTTTATCTTGTATTAAAAACCCTTTAGCATTTAAAAATAATGGTGAGCTCAAGTTTGAGTCAAAACCTTCGTCATGCATGATGTTATTCCAATCTCCTAATCGAAACTGCTAGAAACATTGAAAATAATTTCCTTTGCATGAAATCAATGCCAAAACTTAAATTATAACTCCACTTGAACTACTATAAATGTTGAAAGCTTGAAATTGAAGCTGAGTTGGATCATTACATGCAGGAGATGACTCAGAGACAAGCATGGCTTCAACAAATAGTCAACCAAAACATTGGCCAATCAACTATAAAAAGCCTTCCACCATTAAACTCCTTGAGCCTTTCATGCATTTGAGTCTCTATTTTAGAACTAAAACAGTCATGCATGAAGGTAGCTGCATGTCTTTGAATGATTTGATTATTTCATTTATTATTTGACATCCTCTTTACTACAGTATTAGACTGTAGATCTTCCTATAGATGGAAAAAACAATAATTTATTATATTTTTGCATGTTCCTACTTGTCTTGGATGCATCTAATCTTGCTTAGGCCACTTATCATGCTCTTTATGTATTCTTTTGGTAATCATTTGGGCTCTTTCCCTTTGGCATTATTACTAATAGCTTTATCCTTATTTATTTCCTTTAGACAAAAATTCAAATTATATCTTCGGGCTCTTCATTTTTTCACTTTCATGTGGATAAATTATTTATAGGAATTATCTCTTCATCCTTTTTGATTGGTCCATTTCTTTTCTATTTCCTTCAAATAAAAGGTTCAAAGGAATTATTTTGAAACTACTCTTTTATTCATTTAATTATTTTGAGCTTCCCTTTGTTTATATCATTCAGATAAAAAATTTGAAGGAATTCTCATAAATAGAACCCTTAAAAATTGCCCTATGGGCTTTTGAAACTGCCCTTCAAGATTTTTTGACATGGTCCTCCTCTTTGAAAAGTGGCCCATTTTACCTTTGAAAAGAACTTCCCAAAGGGAACAAACCCTTCAAAAATTTTGCCATTGACCGTTCAGGATTATTTGTAAAGTCTATTTGCCCTTAAAAAAACACTTGCACTTTTCTTATGAGAATTATTTCAAACTTTTTGTCTAAAGGAAATAAACAAAGGGAAGCCTAAAATAATTAAATGAAGAAAGGAGTAATTCCAAAATAATTCCTTCAAACTTTTTTTCTGAAGGAAATAGAAATGAAATGGACCAATTGGAAAGGATGAAGAGATAATTCCCATGAACCATTTGTCTGCAGGAAAGTGACAATAGATAGATCCCAAAGATATAATTCCTTCAAAAATTTTGTTTGAAGTAAATAAATAAGGTATAAATCCATGGGCAATAATCTTGAAGGGAAAGATCCCAAATGAATGTCTAAGGAATACATACAGAGCATGCAAAGTGGACTTAGCAAGATTAGATGTATCTAAGACAAGCAGGAACATGTAAAAATCCAATAAAGAATTATTTTTTCCATCTATAGGAAGATCTATAGTTTGAGACTACAGTAAAGAGGAATCCAAATAATAAATGAAATAATCAAATCATTCAAAGACATGCAACACCTTCAGGCACAACTCTTTCATTTATAAATATAGACTCGAATGTATGAAAGGCTTGAATAGTTTAACAATGGAATGCTATATTTAATTGATTGGTTAAAGGTTTAGTTGACTATTTATTTAATCCATGCTTGTCTCTTAGTCATCTCTTACATGAAATGATCCAACTCAGCTTCAAGTTCAAGCTTTCAATGTTTCCAATAGTTCAAGTGGAGTTTTAATTTTAGTTTTGGCATTGATTTCATGCAAAGGAAATTGTGTTCAATGTTTCCAGTAGTTTAGATTTGGAGATTGGCATAGCATCATGCATGATGAAGGTTTTGACTCAAACTTAAGCTCATCATTCTTTTCAAATGTCAAAGGGTTTTTCATACAAGACAAAATACAAGAAGATATTTTTAGAAGGCTTTATTATCTTGGCATAATAGAAATTGGACTTGGGCTAAAGTGGGAGTTGATCTCCTCTTCCTTTTTTTAGTGCCAACCTCTTGGCTATTGTATCTTTTTCTATATAAGTTAGCTTTTTAGCCTTGATTTGTATCCTCTTTTTGGCTAGACTATACTCTACCAAAAATTTGTGATGTGTAACCTTTTTAGATTAATAGAAAGATAGTTTTTAGACTCCAAGGTGTTGGTATAGTGTATTTATATCATTGATTTGCATATGTGATAGAATTTTCTTCCTTATCAAGTCTTTATTCTTACCTAGTTACTAACTGATTAGATTATGTAGGCCATGTTTTGTGTTTAATGTCTTTTCACTGAAGTTACAGTGGATATAAGTGGTTGGTTAGTGCCTTGAATCAGACCTATTCCATCATTTCCCTCAAGATTTGATCACAAGATAGAACCTTTTCAAGAAATACTAATGTATAGGGGTCAATTGATGTTAAGAATTTAGTTTTTTTATTGTTTGATCAATATTTTTAGAAGCTCAAACTATGTGGATCAATTTAAGTTTAGGTGTATCACCATCATTAGATAGGATTTCCTTTCGAGTTTCTCTCTTCCCTTTTCCCCAATAGTTTGTAGCAAAAAATAAATTTCCTAATTGATACACCAAAGGGAGTTAACCCTTATAATCTAGAGATTCTATCCATTGATTAGGTCACCCATAGCCTAGGATTATTTCCATGTTTTAGAAGATTATGAAGGCCTAAAACTACCTTCACAAGGGTGTGAGTCTGATTGACAATAATTTTTGGCATGCTTGATGGAACCAAAAATAAATATTTGTGTATATAAATAAATTATGGAGATGATGAGAAGCATTTTAATAGATGAAAATATTCATCTTCATCACAAGCTAAGATTCTTTAGGTTGTAAGGTTCATAGCACCATTTAGGCAATCCTTTCATGCCAAAGGTTACCATAAGGTTAGCAAGTAAAGATGTTCCTTTTTAATTTATATCATATAAGAGATCAAGGTCTAGGAGGGAAAAATGATATCCTCAAAAATAGTATTTGTCTCTTGGTTATCCTATTGTTCTAACTACTACAAACCCCACTACCCAAATAGCCATCATAAACTAGGTGTCTATTCTATTCAACAGAGGTAGCCCACTGAATTTATCTCAATTTTATGACATTATAGTGTCTACCCTCAAGAGCATCCCATTATTCTCAAGAGAAAATCAAATAACCCCTATTAAGCATATCCAAGATATAGCTAATCTCTATTCAGTCCATAATGTTGTTGAAAATAATGTTTCTATCAAATTGCTTGTTGCTTCTTTCAAAGGAAAATCATTGCAATGGTATAGAAACCTCCCACTAAACTCCATTTCTACCTAGGATCAATTAGGTGTAGCCTTAGTGAAGTAATTTGAGGATAAATTTTATCACCTATCTTTAGTTGAGCAATTAACCATCATAAATAGAGATCCTCATGAGTTCATGTTTGATTTTAACATCAGATTCCAAAAGATAGACTAGAATACCTATGTTGATAAGGCCATCCCTTGAATATGCATTTATGTACTATTTAAAATCCCTTAACTCTAACATTAGTGTGATGATACAGTCAATGGGTGGTACTACTTTGCAAGAATACTTATGATGTTGTAATAAGAGCAAAGAATAGTTTGATATAAGCTGGTAAGATTTTTTGAGACCTTTAATGCTTATATTTCATTAAGTAAGTTCTATACTAGCCCCTCAAGTTCCTCAAATCCCCTCCTTAGCTCTTATTCTAGCACCTCAAGCTCAAATTGTAGCCCCTACTAGTCATGCTAGGGAGATAGGAGAGTTGAAAAGCTTATTACAATATTTTGGGAATGAAATAGTAAAAATCAAGAGATAGAGATATCAGTCTAATAGGCCCTATCAACAATAAAATTAGAACACCTATCAGCCTTTCAAAGATTAAAGGCCTCCTTAGCAAGGTTTCAGAAAGAATATACCACCTTATCAAACATAAGGAGCCATAACTCTAGCTAAGCCATATGCTACCCTTGATCATAATGCTCCTTCCACTTCAAATTCCATTATTCCCACCCCACCTCAAAACAACATGATGTAGGATTTAGGTTGGTAGTCCTTAAATCTCAATGATGCTCAAAACCAAGCCTTGGTATCATAAAACATCACTATGCCACAAATTACACAAGAAGATTTTTCTTTTCAAGGAGGTTCATACCAAGATATAGGTTGGGCATCACAAGTAGAGACTTAACAAGTTCAAGGATATCCTAATGCCATTAATGTAAATTAGCAAGTGGATGATCATGTTGTTTTTACTCAAGGTGTTGGAACTAATAATTATAGTTGTAACTAGAGCTAAAAGAAGAGCCATTGATGAGCTACAGGAGGTGAAAAATACTTCAAGTACTCCTAATGTTGTTTCTAAGAGTCCAAAAGAATAACTTGTTGTCCCTATAACTCAAAAAAATTAGAATATAGAGGTTAGTAAAGTTCATCAACTACCTCTAGTTCATGAATAACTAGTGCTTTAGAAGGTATAACCAAAGGTTAGTCGATCTTAATTTAGTATAGAAGATCAGATGAGAAATTCTAACATCAACATTATCATGTGGTATTATCTTTCCATTATAGGACAAAAATATATGCTCATCCAAGAGCTTTTAGCTCTCAAATTGTCTCCAAAACTAGTTGAGAAAGAAGGTGTTGTCTTAACTAATTCAGATCAGCCAATTACACAACAGGTATAAAAATTAAATAAGATGGAAAAGGTGGACAAAACTGATGTAAAATCAAAGAAAAATCCTCCTTTTTACCTTTTTTTAATAGTAGGTGATACTTTGGTTCATAATTGTATGGTGGATAGTGGATCTAGTAGTACAGTCATGCCTAAATAGATTACAGTCAAACTCAACCTTGTTTATGATCCAAATACTAAAGGGGTATTGTATTTGGATGGGTCACCAAAAAATACAATAGGAATCTTCAAATATTTTAATTTGACATTACATGCTTGTCCCAATGTTACTATTTAGTAGGATGTTGTTGTCATAGACTTACCTCTTTACTTTGCTATGTACCTTTCAAGGGAATTCACCTCAAATATTAGGGGATATTTATCAGCTAATTGGGCTTATTTAATGTTCATAACTAGGTATGGTACCAAGGTAACAATTCATTCAAAACTGATTGCACATTTTCATATGGAGCCATATATACCAAGTGTTGTGAACACTAACTGTATCATCTCGAATGAGGTACCATAAAATAGTGAAGTAGAAAAAGAATCACCTTTAGATGGAGTTATAAATTTTTTCCTTAATGAGAAAGATTCCACTTTGCATGAACATGATCCTTATAAGTTGATTGAATAAGGACTTGGTATGTATTGCCTTCATGAGAATGATGAGCCAATTCTAGCCATGGTCAAGGATGATGAATCTAATGAAGGTTTGTGGCAATTATACTTTGATGGATTAAGGAATAAATAATGTACTAGAGTTGTAATGATGTTGGTTTGTATAACAAATCAAATATATTTATCTTCTATTAAATTTTAGTTTGGTTGTTCAAATAATATTGTTGAGTATGAAGAACTAGTTCACAGTTTGCAGCGGGCTAGGAAAATGAAAGTCAATGCCTTGCAAGTTTTGGGTATAGTTCACCAAGTAAGATGTTTAAATGTATGTAAAAAAATTTTGCTTAAATATTACAAGAATAGAGTATGGGATTTACTTGAATATTATCAATATTTTAACATTTAGGCAATACCAAGAGGTGAGAATAAACACATAGATAGGTTGGCTAATATTGGGGCACAATTAAGTATCCTAGTTGATGTAAAAAATTAAAAAATTTAGTCACACATAAAGATGGTTTTAAGGCCTTATATTCTAGATAATCATGAGAATTGGCCAATTTTTAAAGATGATAATGAAATTGTGAGATTCTTACAAGAAGAGGCTAAGAATTCTTCAAGAAACCAATCAAAGTACTTGCAGCAATATGGTGATCAGATTGTGCAACTAAAAACAAATAAGTTGCCTAAGGGATTGGTCACACTTGAGAACATTTTCAATGGTGACGATGAGTTAAGAAAGGAGAAGTCATCCTTGTCAACAAAGGAAGAGCATTATGCCAATGTAGAGATTATAGCTAGTAAGATTTTGAAGTTGGGTAAGGTATGTAATCCTTCACAAAAAGAATCTTTCAATGAGTTATGCACAAGTTTTGTTGATATATTTACATGGTAGTATAGTGATATCAAGGGATTTGATCTAAGTTTGGCTCAACACACCATTGAGTTAGAGGTTGAAACTAAACTAGTGAGACAAAGACAAAGGCCCATTAATCCTAAGCATGACCCTTTGATGAGAGTTGACTTCAACTCATAGAGTTAGCTATTATATTTCTAATCAAGAACTCAACTTAGGTGGCAAACCTTGTCCCAGTATAGAAAAACAATGGTGAGATTAGATTGTGTGTTGACTTCCATGATTTGAATAGAGCTTCACTTAAATATCACTATCCATTGCCATCAATGGAGAAAATTTTACTATTGGTTGCAAGTTTAGAGAGGTTTTCTTTGTTGGATGGATATAGTGGCTACAATCAAATTTTGGTCAAAGAAGAGGACCAATTTAATATGGCCTTCACAACTAAGTGGGGGATGTTTGCATATAGAAATATGTCATTCAGTTTGTCTAATGCTATAGAAACCTCTTAGAGAGCCATGGACATGGAATTCCAAGGCCTTCTTAACAAGTTTTTACTTATTTATTTGGATGATATAACAATGTTTTAAAATAATGTAGGTGATCACATGGTTCATCTCAAGTAAGTGTTCAAAAGGTGTAGGCAATTTGGAGTATCTTTAAATTCAAAAAAGTATGTCTTCTTAGTTCATGAAGGTAAGCTCCTTAGCCATGTGGTTTCAAAGTTTGATTTAAGCATAGATTCTAAAAGGGTAGACTTTATTCTTGCACTTTCCTTGCCTAAGCACAAAAAGGCTATGTAAAGCTTCTTTGGGAAGATCAACTTCATAAGGAGATATATTTTATATTTTTCCATTTTAGCTAAGCCACTTATAGCCATGATAAAGAAGAATCAGAGCTTCAACTAATCCAAAGTAGTAAAAGGTTTTGAAGATATTAAGAAGGCCATATCTAGTGCTCCTACACTTATAAAACTAGATTTTACAAAAGATTTCATTTTATATAATTATGCTAACATGAACACAATTTCAAGCATTCTTATGCAAAAAAATCATGATGCTTTAGAACAGCCAATAGATTTCTTCAATCAAGGCTTGGAAGAATATGAAACAAGGTATTATTTTTTTGAAAAACATGTACTTTCAGTTATAAGATCTCTTTAAAAGTTTAGATACATGTTGTCTAACAATAAGATACACCTAATGGTTCCTCATCCAAGCATCAAGGAGTTCCTTTTGAACAAAGATATAAATAAGAAGAGAGTTGGTTGGATAACCAAGGTAATGGAATATGGTGTGTAAATTAAGGTCACAAAGCTGATTAGAGGCAAAGAAATTTGTGAGCATCTAGCTCAAGACTTGTAAGATGCTAATGAGATTATTTTTATGTCAAATGATGAAGAGGTTTCAGTTGGTCATATCTCACCTTCCAGCTAGTTTCATGACTTGGTAAGCTATCTCCAAGATATTATTTATCCCTCTCATCTAAGTGCTTCAAAAATAAGATATTTCAAGTTGTAGTCAATTCCATTTTTCCTTATTGATGGTGTTTTATTCAAGAAAGATATCAATAGAATGTTGCTAATATGTATACATCCAAGCTAAACTCAGAGATTGCTTAAAAAATTACATGATGGAAATGGTGGAGGACATTTTTATTCAAGAACTTTATCCCTTAATATCATGAGAGGTGGGTATTATCAGCCTAGTATATTTGGTGATTGCCATGCATGGGTTAGAAAGTGCAAACAGTGTGCTATGTTTGTAGGAAATGTAAAACTTGCAGCCTTACCTCTACAACCAATTATGGTGGATCAACCCTTTGTCTAATGGGGATTGTAATTTATTAGTCTCATAAATCCTCCTTTAAGTTTAGGACATAAATGGATTATAATTTTTATAGATTACTTCACATGTTGGACAGAAGTAGTGGCATTGAAAGAAGCAAACAAAACTAATGTTATATATTTCTATGAAGGTTTGTGTACTAGATTTAGAGTTATTTTAACTATTATTTTTGATAATCCAATGGCTTTTGTGAGAATTGGGATCAGCCAATGGGTTGTCCAGCATGGAATTTATCTTAGCACTTCATCAAAGTATTATCCATAAGGTGATGGCCTTATTGAATCTATAAATAAGAACATGTTGAAGATCATAAGGACTATTGAATATAATTAGAGGTCATGTCATCTCAAGTTGAATTCATATCTATGGGATAATAACATCACCTATAAAATATCAATATCTAACTCTCCATACAAGCTGGTATACGGTAAAGAAGAAAGGTTACCCATTTATCTTATATTTTTTGCTTTGGAACTAATGCTTCAGCTTGAGTTGGTGGAGAATGAGCCTATGAAGATTAGTTATTCTGAGCTTATTGAGTTGGAAGAGACAAGAAATTATTCCATCCTAGCTATAGAAATTCATCAAGCACAAGTGAAGAGAGATTTTGACAAAGGAGCTTCTTCATGAAGCTTCAAAGAAGGAGATTTGGTCCTCAAGTGGGATGAGGATAGAGATAAACCAGGAAGGCATACGAATTTTAATTCCCTTTGGAGTGGCCCATTCACAATCTCCAACTACAAATCCCACAATGTCTTCCAACTTGCAAAGATGGATGGTGATAAGCTTTCAACCCCAATAAATGGGATACATTTAAAACATTGCTACTAAAGAGAAAAGATCCTTGTACATATTTAGTTTGTTTTGCTTTCCTCCAAGTTTTGTTTAAGCATAGTAGTTTCATTATGTTTTATTCCAAATAAGTGCTTGTTTGCACATTTGCTTTTTAGTTAGTTTTCCCTACTTTGTGTGTTTCCCTTCTTGTTTTGGAGTATGAAGGTTATCTCATGCCAAAAGAGAGTTTTTAGTTATGAATCAGATCTATCATTTCTTTATGAATTCAAGTATCATGTATATGTCTAAGTTCTCAAGCATAGCAGGCATGCTTCCCAGTTGAGTCACCAAAATGTTGATAATTTTGACCTCACAGGTCAAATTGCCATCCATATCATTCTAGACTTTGCATAAGCGTGATTCTTTGTCTAAATGTCAAGAATTAGGCTTGTTCAAATTTTCTAAAGGGATCTTATTATTTTAGGAAATTTCATCTCAAATTTCTAAGGGATCATTTCAAATTGTCTAAAGGTTTCTTTTACTTCAAAAAAGTCAGTTTCAAAGGTTTGGGAAAGTCCATTTCACTAATGCCAAAGGGTTCTTTTCATAAATCCTGAAGGACATTCTTAAAATAAAAAGGTCCTTTTCACACTTTCAAATGGTGCATTTCAAAATTTTGAAGGCCTCTACAATTTTTCTGAAGACTATTTCACAAAGGCAAAAGGGGCTCTTTTCCTTTTGGAAAATTCAATATTCAAGTGTCTGAAGGTTCATTTAAGTTTTTTGAAGGGTAGGTGGACTTTAAAAATAATGCCAAAGGGTCACTGGCAAGAAGTTTTAAGGGGTTGTTCATTTTGAAAAATTACTTTTCAGAGGGTAAAGGACCATTTTAGAAAAGCCAAAGGGTCTCTGCCAATTACAAAAGGGTAATTTCAAGGACAAAGGGATGTTTCATAAAGTCCCAAAGGGTTCATTCAAAATCTTGAATGGTTATTTAAAAATGTCGAGGGGTCTCTTTCCCTTTAGGAAAATCACTTGGAAAATTTTCAAGAGGCCCTTTATCTTTCTAAAAGGCTTTTTGCAAATTTTTTAAGGGTATCTACCCTTCAAAAAAGGAAACTTGCACTTTTTTGAAGGACTTTGACATTTTCCCAAAGGGTATCTACCCTTCAAAAAAAGGCAATTTTAAAGATGAAGGGCAAGTAAATCATTTCAAGTTTTCTGAAAGGTGAGACAACTTTTTTGAAAGCTGCATTTACAAAAGTTCTAAAGGGTCATTTTCTTGAAAAAAGGGCCATTGTCAAAAGCCCAAAGGGTAGTTTCAAAAACCCAAAGAGACATTTATATAAAGTTCAAAGGGACATTCCTTCAAATAAATTATCTAAAGGAATGTGTCAGAAAAAAATTTGAAAGAAAGAGACATTTAAAAAGCTAAAGGGTTCATTCATTGTTCAAAGGGCCATTTCACAAAGTTTTGAAGGGCAGGTGGACTTTACAAATAATCCTGAAGGGTCACTAACAAAAAGTTTGAAGGGTTATTCCCTTCAGGAATTTATTTTAAAAGGTAAAATGCGGCACTTTTCAAAGAGGAGGACCATGTCAGAAAGCCCGAAGGGAAGTTTTGAAAGCTCGTAGGGCAATTTACAAAGGTTCTATTTATGAGAATTCTTTCAAACTTTTTGTCTGAAGGAAATAAATAAAGGGAAGCTTGAAACAATTAAATGAAGAAAGGAGAGATTCTGAAAGAGTTCCTTTGGATTTTTTGTCTAAAAGAAATAGAAAGGAAATAGACCGATTAGAAAGGATGAAGAGACAATTCCCATAGACAATTTGTCTGCAAGAAAGTGACAAAAGACAAAGAGCCCAAAGACATAATTCCTATGAACTTTTTGTCTGAAGGAAATAAATAAGTTATAAAGTCATGGGAAATAATACCAAAGGGAAAGAGCCCAAATGAATGCTGAAGGAATACATACAAAGCATGCAAAGTGGCCTAAGCAAGATTAGATGCATCCAAGACAAGCAAGAACATGCAAAAATCTAATAAAGTATTGTTTTTCCATCTATAAAAAGATATACAGTCCAAGACTACAATAAAGAGGATGCCAAATAATAAATGAAATAATCAAATTATTCAAAGACATGTAGCTACCTTTAGGCATGACTCTTTTAGTTCTAGAATAGAGACTCAAATGCATGAAATGATCAAGGAGTTTAATGATAGAAGGCTATTTATAGTTGATGTTAGGTTGTGGAGCTAAAAGCTTCACTGATGCAAACATGGAGGAGGTTGTTGAGTGTCACAGTAACCAACATCGGTCAAGCCAACTGACGTTGGTCAGGAGTAGACTGGAAGCTACCAACATCGGTTAGGGATTGGCCAACGTTGGTCATCTCCAAACAGATAGGAATTGACGTCGATTGCCTGTGCAGTTCTAGAACTATTAGTTACATGAACAGTTAGTTTAACAAACTGGTTGTTTGAATGTAAAGACTAATTTTAGTCTTGAGTCTGCATTTCTAATTATTGTAATTGGAAATTCTAATTATTGTTTGTATGGGATCTATTTAAGAGACCCATGGGGCTATATTTTAATTTGTAGAATCATAAGGACTTGCAAAGGCAAGGACAAGGGTTCTTCCAGGTGTGTAAGATCTAGGTTTGTAGGTGTGCAAGACTAGGTTGATCTACAGGTGTGCAAGATCAAGGGAGATCTACATGGTAAGTAAGGTTGGTTGATCTGCAGGTGTGTGTGTGTGTGTGCAAGGTCAAAGTAGATCTATGGGATAGCAAGGTTAAAGGAGATCTGCAACACAACAAAGAGCAAGATCAGGGAGATCTACTTGGAGTATGTGGTGTACTCGGTGGTGGTACTGGCAGTATTGTTACTGACTGGTTGAAACAACAACTCTGTGTTTGAGTTTATTGGTTTGTAATTGAGAGAGATAACTCTTGAGGGAGAATTATTGGTACACCCAAGAGGTGTGGGAAGAGTGTGATTTCTTCATTTTATTTCCTTCTGGAAGAGTGTTAATACAAGATTGTATTGTCTCTCATATTCTGTGTTGTTTTTGAATTCTAGTTACATATTACTTCTAGTTAAATTATATGTTTAGTTGCTTATACAAAGGTAATCAATTGTGCTCTTAAGGAGTAGGGATCCTGATAGTTGATTGGTCAAAGTTTTAGTTGACTATTTCTTGAAGCCATGTTTGTCTCTTAATCATCTCTTGCATGCAATGATCCAACTCAATTTCAAGTTCAAGATTTCAACATTTCTAGCAATTCAAGTGGAGTTCTAATTTTAGTTTTGGTATTGATTTCATGAAAAAAAAATTGTTTTCAACATTTCTAGCAGTTCAAATTTGGAGATTGGCTGAGCATCATGCATGATGAAGGTTTTGACTCAAACTTGAGCTCCCTATTCTTTTCAAATGCCAAAGGGTTTTTCATACAAGACAAAATATAAGAAAATATTTTTAGAAGCCTTTGTTATCTTGGCATAATAGAAATTAGACTTGGGTTGAAGTGGGAGTTGATCTCCTCTTCTATTTTTAGTGCCAACCTCTTGGTTGTTGTATCTTTTTCTATATAAGTTGGCTTTTTAGCCTTGAATTGTATCATCTTTTTGGTAAGACCATACTCTGCCAAAAATTTATGCTATGTAACCTTTTTAGATTAATAGAAGGATAGTTTTTAGAATCCAAGGTGCTTGTATAGTGTATTTATGTTAGTGATTTACATATGTGATAGAATTTTCTTCCTTATCAATTCTTGATTATTACCTAATTACTAGCTGATTAGATTATGTAGATCATGTTCTATATTTAATGTCTTTTGGATGAAGTTATAGTGGATATAAGTGGCTGGTTAGTGCCTTAAATCAGGCCTATTCCATCATTTCCCTCAAGATTTGATCATAAGATAGAACCTTTTCATGAAATATTGATGTGTAGGGGTCAATTGGGGTTGAGAATTTAGTTTGTTTGTTGTCAAATCAGTGTCTTTATAAACTCAAATTGTGTGGATCAATCAAATTTTAGGTGTATCACCATCATTAGATAAGATTTCCTTTCAAGCTTCTCTCTTCCCTTTTCCCCATCAATTTATAATGAAAATTAAAGGTCCTAATTGATACACAAAGGGAGCTAGCCCTTATAATCTAGAGATTCAATCTGTTGATTAAGTCACCCATAGCCTAGGATTATTTCCATATTTTAGCAAACTGTGAAGGCTTGAAACTACCTTCACAAGGGTATAAATCTGATTAACAATAGTACATTTTCACTATCATTCCATAGCATAGAAACACTAACACCAAATATTGTCAAAGTTTAAGTTGTGGTTGTAGAACTCTAGTTTTGATGATTCCTAACTAAAAACTAACATTTCCAACACATTAGGAAGGGTGGATAATGTCTAGGACTAGGTTCTCATCCTCCCATTAGGCCCAATCAATAAACCCACCACCCATTCCAACCTCAAGAATGCCCTTCCTAATATAATAAAAATGCATTTTTTAGCCTAAGTTTAAACACCAATAAAATGAAACCTATAAATCAATTTTTGAGCTTCGATCATGGCCAATTTGATCTTTGATCACATCCAACGTAATCTTCTCTTCACTTCAAGAATATAGAATTATTTACTAACAGTGCCAACCATGTGAAGGTAGAAGCTTATCTGGCACCACTAACCTACAAAAAATTCTTAGTAAGTAATTAAAAATGAAATTTATATGTACTACCTAGAAAATAAAAACATATGGTAAAATTGATTACATCTACATTTGAAAATTCAACATACCTGCATATTTCAATCTAATGAACCACTATTATCTACTCTAACCTTGATAGTATCAAGAATATCTTCATGGTCTAACTCCCAAGCTTTCCATAGTTTCCTATTTAATGGCCTCCCATGATATTTTAGTAATTGACTATTCATTTCAAGAATCAAATTTAAATAGTGCAGTATCTTCTTGTGCATTTCAAACTTTTCAAACAATTAATGATCTGAATATTTTATAAGATATCATCAAAATCCAAGTTCCAGTGACTACCACTGACCCAATGGGATAGTCAATGTTTTCTCCATTTATAAGTAGGGAAGTCATTTTTTCTTTCTCTCTACACACCGACACAAGTATTAATCAGTGCCCTCTTCGTTATCCTTATCTACAATAACTGCAAAATCATGCCCTCTGTCAAAAAAACCATCTTTAGCAATAATATGAAGATATATAATGAGAATAAATTATACACAATGAAAAATACTCTACCTAGTTGCACTAGATCAGATACATGGTCAAAGTCATCTAATGATGTCATATTTGTAAGTTGTAATATTATTGGAACGTGATGTGTGTTAATTGGAATTGGAGGTTTGAACTCCAATCATCCACCCACTCTTGTGATTCATACTCATTCTAAACAAAATCCACACATGCAAAACAAAAATATGCCAAGTGTCTCATATGAATAGTCCAAGAACTTGCATTTGAGCTATGAAATGAGTGGAGGTCACTTGAACCCGTTAAAGTCATACAATCCTCATACTTTTCCAAGTGTTCTTCCTCCATTAACCAAAAATGTCTATAAATAGTAGAATTTGGTTGAGAACCATAGCACATGTTCTCACTATATCATTTAACCATAATTTTTACATTTTTCAAATGAACACCCTCTTCAAATTTCAACTCTTCCCTTGTAATAGCTCTTTTTACACATAATCTAGCACCGTCATGCTTCTCTTTTCCATGGCTAGCCTCAGTGAAAATCTAAATGTGTTCTAAACTAGTGGTAATGTGCGTCCTACTCAACCAATAAAACCTCTATGTATTTTTGAATTATGATGTGCAATTGTATGACCAAATATAATGTTGATTGAAAGTAATGTTCCTCTAACTCAACTGTTCATAGAACTTTTAAAAACAACCTTGCACATACTCTAAACAATATGATCGGTAATAATTGATATAGAAATGATACTCCCTTAATATTTTTTATTGTTTTTTTGTACTATCATGTGAATTCATGAATTTTATATGCATGAATATGGCAACTTATGATGATTTGTAATAGTGCAATTGAATTTCCATTTGGGGCTTGAATGTGTAATTTTCAGCAAAATCAACTATTGAAATAATCAAACCAAGTGGAAATGTATCCTTACATATATTGAAATTTTAATCAACCATCTAGCCCTATGTGTGTACCTTGCATACTCATAAACAATCTTCTCCCTAAATTTGACCAAAAATTTGGAAACAGGTATCTTTTTTGTAACAATCTCACACCTTTTAGATTCTTTGCCATCAATTACTTGATAAGTCATTGATTTATATTTGTTTTAACCAACTAATTCCTATCTAATTACACTTGTAATCTCTTCATGGATACATTTTTTTAATTTTGGAAATCCACCACAAATTATATAATTACCATTTAAATATGATTTATTATAAAATAATTATCCATTCAGTCTTTGTAAAAGATAGATTAAATTCCCTAGCTGATTTTAGTGGTAATTTAATGTCACACTCCTATAAAATGTTGTTAGTATGCAAATTACAATGAATATGGTGGAAAATATCATAATTTATTGAAAATTAAACATGTTGCCTACAACAATAAGTGGTGCATGTGTGATTTATTTTTACATAAAAGGGTTTGGCCATCTCAAAACATCTTTGAAAAATAGAAATTTATGGATGTTTTTGCCAAACATTTATAGTACAATTTTGTTTGATTCATATCCAATAAATGTTTTGGATGTAGTTCATAGCTACGAGAACCAACTCTTCTTTTCACAACATCTCTTGCATTAGGTGAAGCTCTTGTATTGTCTTTCCAAAATTGAGAAAGTAACTCTTTGAGAGTATCGGCAATAGCCTTGTCCTTTCATGGAAGTCTACTAAAAAATGCTCAGAGCTCATTGGTATTAGGTCCATTAAGTATTTCACATCTTTCAATTGCTTTAATTTTTTTTGTTTATATTAAGTGTTTGGCTTGTTTTTGAAACCATTCATTTTTTTCCTATTTTATCACTTACTACACAGGTTGTAAGTATACATTAAGCAACATTACAATCTTAGGTGCATGATTTTGGGCCTATAGTTTGATATGCATCATGTAGATTTTCAATAATTTCATTATTTTCATCATCCATGTTAGATGTTCTTAGTCTTAATGTGTACATTATAGCTCGCATCTTAATCAATTTTATCAATGAAACAAATAATTGACATATTTGACTATCATAATTCAAATTATGAAAGAAAGAATACCAAATTTGTTGAGCTAGTCTTCTTGAATGGTTATCAGACATTTTTTTATGCATTGGTTCTAAAATATTTTCATCAACTTCAATTAAGTACTTGTCTTTTCTACGCATAATTATTGGAGGTATTGCTAATGGTGGAATTAGTTGAGAGGGTGTTTCAAAATTATTATTACTTTCATTATTTAGAGGTGAGATGGCATTTTCTGCATTATATGTTTCCATGAAATTTTTTTGATGGTTAATTTCATCATATTTGTTTCCATCAATTTTTTTTCATTCATGGGGGCTGAAGAATCATACATAGACTCATCATCAACAAAATCAAAAACTTGGAACCTTGAATGTAAACTTCTAACATTATCCAATTTATTATTGTCAATTTCATTATTATTCATTTCATTATGGTCAATTTCATAATTATTCATTTCATTATGGTTAATTTCATCATTATTTAATTCATTATTATCAATTGGCTCATTATCTATGGCATTTGGTTTATCAGGATTAGGGTTTGTACCTTATCTACCATGTATTTTTTTGCATTCGTATCTTGTGTTTCTCTCTCAAATCTTCTAATTCCTCTAGTACTTTATTATTTAACATTTTTATCTTCTTTAAACATGATTCATCACCCATAAAGGATAATTGACAAATTTTCAAAGGTGGGGTCAAGTACACAGATACCATAGATCTCACAGAAGTATGTAGAGAATGTTTGTGGGGATAGAATTCTCAATTTGGGATAAAAATAGACATTGAAAATTAAGTTTAGTATATAATAATAATAATGCTATCATGTTATATAACGCAATCACATTATTTATTATACTAGGTTCTACTTCATCCAACATATTGAAAAGCATATATTAAGAATAATGTGATCATGTTATGTAATAATGTGATCATGTTATTCTCAATACTCGGTTGGGGTTAGAAATTGACATTGAGAATCAAGTGTTTTCTATATTAAGAATAACATTATTGCATTATTAAATAACATGATCATGTTATACATAATATAAATTAGGTATTATGGATTAGATATTAAGGCATTAGTGCATAGGGTTTAAGGATTAGGAATCAGGGATTAGGGCATGTAGGATTTAGGTTTAAGGGTGTATATAAGGTATGATCTTTCTATGCCATCTGTAAACCTCATTTTTACTACAAAGGATTTTAATTAGGACTAAATTGATCGGTAAATAGGGAAACTTTTTGGTTTACAACTTAGGGTATAGTGTTTAGGACTTAGGTTTAGGGTACACAGGGTTAATGACAAAGATAATTCTTAGTATAACTGATGTTAATTTGGGATAAAATGATTGGTTCAAGGTTTAAAGAGTTTATATTTATGATTTAGAGTTTGGGGATTAGTAAATTTAAGCATTAGGGATTGGGTTATAAGTTTTAAGGTATATAAGGTACAATCATGATGGAGACTAGGGTAAATTGGAGCTAATCAACCCCCAAATCACATTTTATAGTCATGAAATTAGGGTGAAGGGGCTTGAAATAACCCTAATTTACTTCAAATGCATAGCTAGATTGGTACTCCAAAGGCTAAGTTTTGGCCATAGGTTTAAAAAATGAATTTTATGACATCTCGTGATAAAATCAATTATATCATAAGTCATGTATGTTTACAGCATGTAGTGGGTATTAGGGCATAAGGATTACAACTTATGTTTCAGGGATTAGGGATTAGGGCATAGGGTTTACGTTTAAGGACCTGTATATAATGTCTAATCTCTCTATGCCATGTGAACCTAATTCTTAATATAAAGGATGTTAATTGCGACTAAATCAATTGGTAAATAGGGAAATAGTATGGTTTATAATTTAGGGTATAGTGTTTAGGGTTTATGATTTAGGGCTTAGGTTTTAATGTATATATGATATAGGGTACACAAAGTCAATTTCAAAGATAATTTGTTAGGAATAAGTGATTAAAATTAATTAATTATGTAATAATATGTAACATGGAAATCATTCCTCAGAATCATAGTAGCAAAGACATGTAAAAAAATTCAAATCTAAGCAAAAATACACACATAACACTGATATAACATGGTTCACCCAATGTGGGCTATATCCACCAAGAAGATCTCAATAATATTATAAACAAGATTAAAAAACAACTCTAAACAAGAAACCTCTCATAAAGATAATTTTCTCTAGCCTGAATTCACACCAAAATTCTTGAGATGCAAAGCTACACCTCAAAACCAATCACATCGATCGTAGAAAGAATGCAAAGCTCAAAACTTAATACAAAACACAATGAATAATGTGTTACCCCTCTCCCCTATTTATACTTTAAAAAATCCCTTGAAAAATTCACCATAACCATAAGGATAACTATATCCCCACAAAATAAGGCATAAAATAAGGGAGGTTTTAACCACATAATCCCTCGATTCTCTCAACACCTTTAAATCATACCCACTTTCTAAAAACATGCCACACAAAAAGGGAAGTGGTTAAAATTCATCCCACCATTGTAAAAGGTAAATATTTCATCTTAAAATTGTCTTGGTAATTTTATTTTTACCTTAGGGGTGTTAAAATGAACTCCACATTTAACAATCTCCCACTTGAAGTTCGTTTCCCCTTTAACAACATTTAACACTCCTCCATGATCTTCACGAAGACCAACCAAAGCTAAACATAACCTCAACTTCTCTAATGTGACTACCTTAGTCATCATATCCATATGATTATGGATTTTATGTATCTTCTCTAGCTTCACCATGTTTTCCTCCAAATTTATCCTGATGAAATGATATTGTAGTTATACGTGCTTCGTCTTTGAGTAGAAAGCAAAGTTCTTGGCTAAATTTATATCAGTCTGACTATCACTATGTAGTCCCCTAAATTCTTGCTTATTCCCCAACTTATTAAGTAACTATTGTAACTAAATCATCTCCTTGTTAGCCTTTGTAGTGGTAATATACTCAGACTCTATGGTTGATAAAGCCACAACCTTCTATATCTAGGAAATCCAACTAACCATTGTATCCCTAATAGTAAATACATAACCTATCATACTCCTCTTACTATCAACATCCCCTACCATATCTGAGTCCACATAACCATGGAAAAGTGGTGTCTGATCCACTAAAACATAATGTTGCACCCATGGTTCCTTTAAAATATCAAATAGTCCATTTCACTGCTTGTTAGTGCTCATAACCTGGATTACTCATGTACCTACTTACTACTCCCACTACATGGGTAATATATAGCCTAGTATAAACCATAGCATACATTAGGATACCAACCACTGATGAGTAAGGTACCTTAGACATCTTTAGCTTTTCTTCTTCTATCTTGGGACACTACTCCTTTGATAATTTGAAATGGCCTACCAAAGGAATCCCAACTGGCTTAGCATCCTACATACTAAACCTCCAAAAATTTCTTCACGTACTCTTCCTAGGATAAGATCATCTTATTCTCCTTCCTATCTCAAGTTATCCTCATACCAAATATTTGCTTCGTTGCACCCAAATCCTCCATAGAAAAACAATCACTAAGTTGCTTCTTGAGTATTTGAATATGTTGCATGTTATTTGAATCTGTTGCATGTTCTTCCCTGAAACCAACATGTCATCTACATACAATCATAAGATAATATAATTACCATCCTCAAATATCTTGACATACACACAATGGTTAGAATGACACCTGAAGTAATGTTATTTTAACATAAAACTATCAAAAAATTTATACCATTGTCATGGAGCTTGTTTAAGGCCATACAAGCTCTTTTTTAGTTTGTACACCAATTTATCCTTTCCTTCAACCTCATAACCCTATGTTTATTCCTTATATAATTCTTCATCCAAATCACCATGAAGGAATGTAGTCTTCACATCTAATTATTCTAAATACAAATCCTCTACTGCAACTATACCAAGCATAGTTCTAATAGAAGTCATTTTAATAATAGGAGAAAAAATCTCATCAAAATCAATACCTTTCTTCTGTGCAAAATGCTTAACCAGTAGCCATTCCTTGTACATTTTCATTCCTCCATCCTCTCTTTGATTTTTTATACCCACTTATTCTACAATGCTCTCTTACCCTTGGGTAGCTTCACCAAATCCCATGTGTGGTTCTCCATGAGAAATCTATGTTCTTCATCCATGGCTTGCTCCCATTTCTTCCTAGCATTCACCTACATTGCTTCCTCAAAACATTTTGGTTCTCCACTATCATTAAGTAACAAATAACTCAAAGATGAGGAAAAATGTTGAGGAGCTTTTCTTACCCTAAGAGACCTTTTTACTATAAGATTTTGGGGTTCCTATGTAGGAGGTTCCTGAATTGTCTCCTTGGACACTTTACCATTCGCAATATCATCCAACACTATGTACTTTTTTAATTCCTATTCCTACAATTGATCCTTATACATTATTTTTTATTTAAAGACAACATACATAGATTGGAATATTTTCTTGTCTCTAAGACTCCAAACTTAGAAACTAAAGTCATCCTCACCAGAACCAATAAAGGTGCATCTCTTAGACTTAACCTCTAACTTGGTCCTATCCTTCTTGAGAACATGAACCAATGCCTCACATACAAAGACCTCAAGAAAAGAATAATTAACTTTCTTATCATACCAAGCTTCCTTAGGTATGCCTCCATCCAAAGGCACTGAAGGTCCTTTGTTAATCAGATATACCATTATGTTAACTGCTTCTATCCAAAACATTAGGGATAGCCCTGCATGCAACCTCATGCTCCATGATTATCCTATTCATCCTCTCTGACACTCCATTCTCTTGTGGTGTCTTTGGAACTATCCTTTTCCTATGAATTCTATTTTATGAACAATGATCATCAAATGCTTTACTACAATACTAACCTCCATTATCCAACATGAGACATTTCAACTTGAGACCTGTTTCATTCTCAACTAAAGCTTTCCATCTCTTTAATGTTTCAAACACATCAAATTTATTCTTAATGCAACAAACCCAAACTTTCCTAGTTGCATCATCAATAAATGTAACATAATAATTTAAACCACCAATAGAAGATACCTAAGTTGGCCCCCATACATTCAAGTGAATAAACTCCAACTTATTCTCCTTATTTGTAGGTCCAACCCTTGAGAACTTAACTTTATTTTTCTTCCTATAGACATAATCATCACAGAATTCCAAATCAACCTATTTCAATCTAGGAAAATTGTCTTTCAAGATCTCCATGCCCTTCTAGCTCATATGACCGATCCTGTAGTGCCATAAAGTTGCATCTCCATCTGCAACAACTAAATTAAAGTGATCAAAACTACTAGTCAAACACAAAGTTCCAATTTTCTTACCTCTCACAACCATAAGATCACCCTTAGTAACTTTCCAAGAGTCTACTGAAAGCATCACCGATCAGCCCTCACTATCCAATTACCCCACTAAAATTAAATTCCACCTTAACTTTGGGACATGTCTAACTTCCTTTAGTAGCCATATATTCTCATTATATATCTTCACATGAACACAACCTTTCCCTACTATACTTCATGGTTCATCATCGCCAAGATAAACATGTCCAAATCTCCTTGAATATAATCCATAAAATGATGCCTATGTGGGGTGGTATGAAAAAGAAGCCCTTGAATCTAATACCCAAGATTTATAAACATTATCCAAGGAAAGAATTAAATCATCCTGACTAACATTACCTATTTTAATATTTACCTCCTTGGTCTTGTCATGTTTGGTCTTCTTATCCTGCAGTTCCCAACATTCCTTTATGTGTCCAAATTTCCCACAGTGTTAGCACACCATGTTGGTTCTAGATTATATCTTCCCTGACCCTTTGAATTTTCATAATTTCCTTTGCTTCTCTATTTTTTTCTCCCTCTAGTCTCCACCATCAAATCATTCCCTAAAGATGATTCCCCAGTGCTCTTCCTTTGCATTTCCTTGCTAAGAATCACACCTATAACATCCTCAAACTTTAAAATTTCCTTAGTAGGGATAGCATTACTTAGCCATAAATAGGCTATCTTAACTATCTAATAAGGAGCAAAAAATTAATAAAGCGTTAACTTCATCTTCAAATTTAATACCAACAAAAGTTAGCATACTCACAACTATATTAAAATTATTCAAATGATCAACTACATAACCATTTTTAGACATTTTCATATTAAATAACCTTTTCATCAAAAATATTTTATTAGAGGCATAGGGTTTTTCATATAACTTCCCTAATTTCTTCATCAAACCAAATATAGTCATTTCCTTTGAAATATTGAAGGCAATCGAAGATGCAAGGCACAACCGTATGGCTCCCAGTGCTTTCCTGTCGAGCATATTCTAATCTGCTTGATTCATACCTAAAAGTTGTCTTAATTTCCCCATCAAAGGGAGATGAAGATCCTTTCGAAACAAGTAATCTTCCATCTACATCTTATAAAATCTAAAATTATACCCATTGAATTTTTCAACTCTAGATCTGCCATTATCTATCATAGCTCCCACTCAAGTTAATATCTTTCCCTATAATTCACCACTTTATCAAAACCAATAAAGTTAGCTATGATACCAATTTTTAGGAGTAAGTGATTAAAATTAATTAATTATGCAATAATATGCAACATGGAAATCATTCCTTATAATCATAGTAGCAGAGACATATGGAAGAAAAATTTAGATCTAAGTAAAAATACACACATAACACCTATATAACATGGTTCATACAATGTGGGCTACATCCATCAAGAGGATCTCAATAATATTATAAACAAGAGTAAAAAATAGCTCTAAACAAGAAACCTCTCATAGAGATAATTTTTTCCAGCCCAAATTCACACTAGAATTCTCAAGATGCAAAGCTACACCTCAAAACTGATCACATGACCACAAAAAGAATGCAGAGCTCAAAACTCAATGTAAAACACAATGAATAATGTGTTACCCATCTCCCCTATTTATACTTTTCAAAATCCCTTGAAAAATGTGTCATAACCATAATGATAACCATATCCTCACAAAATAAGGCACAAAATAAGGGAGGTTTCAACCACATAATCCCTCAATTCTCTCAACACCTTTAAATCATACCCACTTCCCAAAAACATGCCACAAAAAAGGGAAGAGGTTGAAATTCATCCCACCATTGTAAAAGGTAAATATTTCATGCTAAATTGTCCTGATAATTTTATTTTTACCTTAAGGGTGTTAAAACAAACTCCACATTTAACATAATTGAGGACAATTTGAATCACTTGGACCCATTTATGACAATAGAATGTGTTTTTGGGTTATCATTATACCCTGGATGTCATCATGTAGATTGATTGAATTAGTCAAATGGGGCAATCAGTCATGTGATTTAGGTAAAATCAAGCCATGTGAACTTAATTCTTAGTCTAATGATGTTAATTTGGGCTAAAATGATTAGTTAAAGGTTTACAGCATTTATATTAATGGTGTAGAGTTTAGGGATTAGGAACTTTAAGGATTAGGGCTTAGGGTATAGGTTTTAGGGTATATAAGGTACAATCATGAAGGCAATTGGGGAAAATTTGAGCTCCTTGAACCTATATTTATGAGTAAATAATTTGATTTTGAGCTCAATTAACCCCCACATCATCATAGATTCATCCAATTAAGTCAATTATGGTTTAATGAGTGATGCAATTTTGACCAAGTTTATCCCTTTGAACCTAATTCTTACTATATATATATATATATATATATATAAAGGATGTTAATTAGGGCTAAATTTATTGGTTTAGGTTTTAGGGTCTATAATTTAAAGGGTTTGGGGTTTAGGGCTTATGGATTAGGGTTTAATGTAAATGGTAGAGGGTTTAGGGTTTAATTTAAATGGTACAAGGTTTAGGGTTTAAGATATCAGATATAGGGTCGAATCACTAAGGTAAATTAAAAACATTTGAGCTTCTTGTTCATCTATTTATGACAATTACCTTCATGTTTGTATTTTTTTATAAAAGTAGGGTCAGTTATGACATGTACTTACATGTTCCATACATGTTATACAATTGATTGAGCAATAAATTTGGTTTAAGGGCTTAATTTGCTTCCTAGATCATGCCCCTAATTGCACAAATTAACTAATTAGATCAATTCATGATAGAATCAATCTTTTGATTTTGCCCCAAATCATATCTTACTCTTGAAGGGGTTTGAATTGGCCTCAAATGCCTCCATGATAAAAATAATCAACTAGACTTGTCTTTGGTTAATTAGGTTGAAGGTCAACTCAAAATAGCCCCAATTTACTTCAAATGCATAACTCAATTGGTACTCTAAAGGCTAAGTTTTGTCCATACGTTTAAAAAGTGCATTTTATATTGTAAGGCATGTATGTTTTTAGCATGTAGTGAGCATTATGGCATAGGGATTATAATTTATGTTTTAGGGATTAGGGATTGAGGCATAGGGTTTAGGTTTAAGGACCTAGATATAATGTCTAATCACTCTATGCCATAGTCAAAGCTAATACTTACTATAAAAGATGTTAATTGGGGCTAAATCAATTGGTAAATAGGGAAAGTTTATGGTTTACAGTTTAGGGTTTATGGTTTAGGGCTTAGATTTTAATGTATATATGGTTTAGGGTACATAGGGTCAATCACCAAGATAATTGAGGATAATTTGAATCACTTGGACCCATTTGTCACTATAGAATGTGTTTTTGGGTTGTCATTATACCTTGTGTCATCATGTAGATTGAGTGAATTAGTCAAATGGGGCAATCAATCATGTGATTTAGGCCAAATTGAGCCTTGTGAACTTAATTATTAGTCTAAATAATGTTAATTTGGGTTAAATGATTGGTTTAAAGTTTAAAGAGTTTATTTTTATGGTTTAGAGTTTAGGGATTATGAACTTTAGGGATTAGTACTTAGGGTATAGGTTTTAGGGTATATAAGGTAAAATCATGATGGTGATTAGGGTAAATTTGAGCTCTTTGAACCTAGAGCTATAAATAAATAATTTGAATTTGGAATCAATTATCCCCCACATCATCATCGATGGAGCCTATAAAGTCAATTATGATAATGAGTAATGTGAGTTTGACCAAGTTCATCCCTATGAACCTTATTCTTAATATATATAAAGGATGTTAATTAGGGATAAATTTAATGGTTTATGGTCTACAATTTAAAGGGTTTGGGGTTTAGGTCTTATGGCTTAGGGTTTAAGGTAAATGGTAGAGGGTTTAGGGTTTAAGTTAAATAGTACAGGGTTTAGGGTTTAATATTTCAGATATAGGGTCCAATCACTAAGGTAATTGAAGAAAATGTGAGCTACTTGTTCACCTATTTGTGATACTTACCTGAACATGTTTGCATTTCTAATAAAGGTAGGGTCATTTAAGCCATACATGTTGCATACATAAACTATACAATTGATTGAGCCATAAATTTGGTTTATGGGATCAATTTTTCCCAAATCATGCCCCTAATTACAAAATTTAATTAATTGGATCAATTCATGATAGAATCAAACTTTTAATTTTGCCTCAAATCATATCTTGCTCTTTAATGGGTTCAAATTAGCTTCAAATGGCTTCTGGATTGAATGAATCAAGTCTTTGGTTAATTATACATGATATGACATTAGGGTTAATTTTAATCCAAAACATATTGAATATATAATTTAAAATATGTTCACATGGCTCATCTTGACCCTAATTATCTCCATATTTAAACTAATCAACATTTGCATTCATTAGCTGATGATTTCAATTTTATTAAGCTCAAAACCATATTCTATACATGTAGAACTTACATATAGATAAATTATGTTTCTTTGCTTCAACAAAGCTAATAAAATTAGATTTTATCAAACCCCAAATCACATTCTATAATCATGCAATTAGGTTGAATGAGCTCTAAATAGCCTTAATTTACTTCAAATGCACAACTAGATTGGTACTCCAAAGGCTAAGTTTTGGACATAGGTTTTAAAAAATTATTTTATGACGTATTATGATAAAATTAGTTATATTGTAAGGCATTTATGTTTATGGCATGTATGTTTACGACATCTCTGAGCTTGACTAAAGATAACTTATTATATGCAAAAGGGTACTAATACATTGATATATGTTGAAAATAGATCCTTATATAACTTCACTTACTAACTTAAACAATCTTATTAGAGACTCAGACAATACTACAAAGTTAATAAAAGTTTTTTACAAGTCTCAAACATCACCAATTATCCATAAAAACTAATGCAGTCATGTTTAACCAAATTCAGCCTCTTTTAGGACTATATACACTCTTGACACAAAATACATTGACCCTTGATTTATTTTTTGTTGTTCAAAAACACTATTTGAATATTTTGAAGACTATAAATTCTTTTTTCAAATACCAACTTTCAAATAACTAATCCTTAAACATTTATAATATCACTAAACTCTCTTTTGAACCTAATACTCTAGGTCGTTAGTACTCGTCAGAGGATCCTTGTACTCTAATTGATTTTTGGAAAATATAATTTATTTAATAATTTAAAAAATTAAACCTAAATAAAATCTAATAAATTATGAGTGATTTGGATTAGTGGATCACCAAAAACCAACCTTTGACTTCTTAACCCTATCTAGGATGAACTAGGATTGTTTACATTTTAAGAAAGATTAGACTCATGTCAAATGAATAATAAATTTATTATAGGTTAATACATCTCCAATTATCATTAAATAATTTCAAATCTTGACAAGAACATTGGTCCCAAACAACAATCTTAATCAACCAAACTTTGATCTTAAGACTACTAGGCCTAATGGCTCCTTTAGTAGGTCAAAATGCAAATTCAGGTTTTAGGGTGTTGAGAATATATAATGCAATCAAGTTATTAATTTTATCATGATATTTTAATTTTAATTCAATTCTTATGGCTTTTGCCTCAGTAATGGCTTGGATTCTTGAGCTATAGGCTTGGACTATCAATGTATAGTCAAGTTTTGAGAGTTATGATTTAAAAACAACAAAATTCAACATTGATTGCCAAATACACTAATAATTTCAATGTGAAAATTAAAAAACATGATACCATCATGAAAATTATGCTCCTCTTTCCAAAAATATGATTTTTATAATTTTTGGACTAGTTTAAGGTTTCAAACTATGTTGATTTTTAACTATACCTTTTTTAGGCCACTACATGTTGCAAACATGCATGCCTATACATGTTCATGTAATTTGTATTTCGTTGATCCAAGTGAAAAAAAAATTATATGGTCACAAACTAGGCCTAATTCTACACACATTAAAAAAATAATTTTTTTTATTTTTTTTGAGGTAGTTAGGTGCACTGCACGGATAACTACCCAATTTATTGTCAGTTTTTAGGATCTATTTACTTGCAACAGTTCATAAAAAAATTATTCACTGAAAAAATATAGGTCAAAAAATATAATATCTTATATAAATTTTTCCCAAAGGGTTTTAAATAATATTAAATTCTACTCAAAAAATGGTGTGTCGCACAGCTATCTATCTACTATATTTTCTAGAAAAAAACAAGAGTTCCTCTTTAAATTTTAGTTTTTTGATCTAGTTATACTTAACCATTTTTTTAAAAAAATAGTGTTTTGGAAACTAGACTTGAAATTTTATGTTTTATATTCTTCACCATATTCAAATTTGGAGTGTAAATATCTCAAATCATCTAGAGAAGTCCAGATTTCTGAAATTTCAAGAAAATCATGTCCATGAATAGGCCACTTTTTATTCCCTAGATTTTTGCACTTACCTTGTAATAGTGACATTTATACCAAATATTTTAATCTAAAGAGGTGGCCATTTTAACTAGATTAATACATGTGTATTGTAATTCATAGTTTTCATTGATTTATCACATGCATCCATATGGGTGATACCTTAAGGTTAGTTCAACTAATTTGTAACACTTATTAATAATTTTAAAAATTGAAAATTGAAACAAAATTTTATAATCTTGTGAAGAATATAGATAGATAATGAAATAAATTTGCTTTCAATCATTAAAAATAAATAAGAGATGAATAAAGAAATGAAACTAGTTAATAAACAAATAAGGGAGGAAGGTATGAATGAGGCATTACCAAAAAATACAAAGAATATATGGAAGAGATCTAGAGGATACTAATAAAGAATTAAAAGTTTTGGAATCAAAATTCAGGTAAAATGGTTAAAGGAAGGAGATAAAATTTAAAAAAAAAATTATCTATAAAAAATATTTAGAAGAGAAAAAACTAAATACTCAAAAAGATAAGATTATATAAAACATAGAAAATTACAAAATAAGTTAAGAAATATTTCAAAGTCATGTTACTTAAATAAAAGGAGAGATATAAACAAAATGAAATTCTATAAAATATTCCAACAATTATATTATAATATGGTGAGTTCCTAATGCAATAATAAAAAATTAGTGGATTATATAGGTGCATAAAAATTCTTAGGTTTGGATGGATATTAAGCATGATTCTTTCAAAACAAATTATCGTATTATGGAATTTGAAGGCAATATAAGAAACACAAAACCAATATAAAATAAAATAAATTTTGAAATAATGGAATAATACTTTCCAATCTTAATACCTAAAAAGGAAGATTCTTAATGCTTTTGATGCCTTTTGAACAATCTTTTTATGTAATAAAAATTACAATACTTTATAAAATTAATGAAAAGTAGATTAAAAAAATTATTGCATGAGATCATTAAATAACATTTAGAAGTTTTGTGGAAAAAATAGAAATATCACATGGGATCTAACTATATCATGAATTACTCATTCAATTTATAAAAGTGGGAATTTAAGAATGATGATACAACTAATTCAATTAGTTTAGATCTATATATGATTGTATGACATGGGTTGAAAGCTATTTAAGTAATAATATATTTTAATTATTTTTTAATAATTTTTAATTTATATATTTTTATATATCAATTGGTTTAATTATGAGATAAACTCTCTCTAAACCTATTTATTATGGTGGAATAAGTTTTAAGTAAAAAGATAAACAAGGGCAAAAAGTAATAAGAATGAAAGGTATTAACATGACTTCATAAATGAGTCAAATATTCCATTTTGAATTTATAGATATTACTCTAATGGAAGGGAATTCAACTAATCATACACACACACACACACAAAAAAAAATTTACATGTCAGAACATTGACAAGGAGAAGTCAGATTTTTTCTCCAATGTATCAATATAATTATAAAAATAATCTTTAAAAGGTAGACTTTTAAAGTTATAATATATTATTTATCTAACTAGGAAGGCCTATGATGTAGGGTATGAATGTTATAAAGGGTGGGATATGAGTGTTAGAAAGGGATGATAGCTTGAGTTGAGATAAAATTGTCAACATGAAAAATAAAATCTCTTATTTTAGTAGTAAGAATTCATTTGATTAAATCATGTCTAAAAAAACATAATATACATGATGTCTTTATATCAAGAACTGAGTAGTTTTAGAGTTATATTTTTCACAATATTACAAATTATTTTTTGGTGGAATGGGATAGAGGAAAAAAGAAAATATGTTAACCAAAACTAAATGGGGGTGGGATTAATATCCATGAAAGTCACAAATCTAGCTTTTGAATAAAATATAATATTAAGGGAATATATTATTTCCACCCCAATTTCACATTAAATTCCATTGGGAACATCACTTTACTCAATTTCTCAAGAATTTTCAATGCAAAAGTTAAGTTTACAGGCATTATTCCTAGTAACTAGCTAAGAATAGGGGGAGAAAGAGAATGAATGGAACCACTTTTGTGTTTGGATGTTCAGAATAATAAGAAAGTATGGAAGAAACTCCACAAAGGGGATTTGGCTTCTTTTATGTAACATATTATCAGCCATGATGAAACCTATCGAAGGTTTTTGCTCTTGCATGAAACAAATAAATTATCAAATTAAGGGGTCTGTGCATTGAGGTCTTAGAGGAAAATATTGGGGAGGTGATGGGTATGCCATGCAATGGCACAAAAATATTTTAAAGACAGTATCTAGAAGTTAGATCTCATGTAGAAGTTTTTCAAAATTGATGAGGAGATGAAAACTAACAAAAAAGGATTTCTTAGACTTAACCTCCCAAAGTGATGGCTAGATATCTACTTGTAAGTGATAAAATATCTCATTTTAGAAGGTAAGTTCATAGTTATATTCTCATGCAACTTCCTTTTGCTTAATCATTTTAAAGGATACAAAATTAGTCTACCTTTTTACTTGTTAAAATCCTTGATGAGTATTCTCCTAGAATACTAGGTGAGTAACAAGAATGACATTATGCACCATGGTTTGATTTACCTGTTAGTTAAAAAATGAGAATCGTTATCAAGAAAACCCCTTCCCCTTATTGAAGACCCCCTTGTGGAATACCCTCATGTTGAAGCCCTTGAGCTTTCAGATAATGTAGAGGCTTCCCCCATCCTGAGATCGTTCACCCCTTCCACTAGCCTTTTTCATGCTCCTCTCAACTGTCTGCTTGACCCCTCTTTGCCCTCATCTAAAAAATGTAAAATCATCTTCACTCCCACCAAGGAGGTAACCAACCCTAAAGTCACCCTTACCCTATCCCTAGAAGACTCATTGGGTTGGTGCAATAGAGAATTGGGGGTTTTTTATACAAGTTGGGATGGCCATGTCAGACCTCATTGCAAACTGAAACTGGCTAAAAGTAGCTACAGTAAAGCTCAAAACTTACCTAGATGTAATTTTAAAGATGGAAGGCACTCTGTCAAAAAAGAAAATAGAACTTGTGAAAATTTATAAAGAATCCCTTGCGTAGGAAAAGACCATTATGACCTTGAATGAAGGCTCTTCGAAGCATACCATGGGTAGAATCAAAAAGATTATGTTGAAGGAATCTAGCTTGGAGACTGAGGAAGAGTAGGAGACTAGTTAGGATAATACAAGATCTGAGGAGCTTTCTAGTTCTAGTGATTAATCTATTTTTGGTTAGTGTTTAGTATGTAAGTCCTATTGGTCTATTTTTTGCTTCTAGGTTTCTAGTTGGTTTATACTCGACTGAAGGCCTTCTCTTTTGTACTACTATCTTTATTCAGCTTTTTTTACCTATCCTACTTTTGTTTAAACTAGTGGTTACAAGAGCCCTATAAAACCTCCTTATTCACCCTATCTAATAAAAAAACATTAAGAACATATAAGAAAGGGAGAAATTTTAGAGTAGAGTGATTAGAGACATGTATTTGGAAAACCAAAAAATTGAAAGAATATTCAATTTTATAATATCTTCCATATGGTTATAAGCCACAAAAATTATTGATAAGTTGTATCCCAAATTAATTTAAAGGGGGGTCAAGATGGAATGTTAATGAGGGTGACAAATATTTATTTTTTGATGATACATAGATAAGATCATCTCCTTTGGATCAAAGTGAGGAATGTTTTTATCTAAATTCTTGTGTATAAAAATATTGGGGTGATAATATCAAAAATTATCTCACATATTTAGAAAGAATAATAAAATGCAAACATTTAGAATTCACCATCATTTTTACAGAGATAAATTTTATATATATATATATATATGAAAAATAATCCCTTAAAATGTGAGAAGGGGTGATTAGCTTATATGGGATAAGGTCAAACCAAGAGACATTTCAGTTATAGGCATATGAAGATTCATGTATAAAATCTGGATGGAAGGAAGCATTTAATGTTATTTTTTATTTAAAAATGAAATTATAAGAACAAATAAACTATTTAAATTTAACTTATATCTAAATAAATTTATAGATTTGAATGTAAAATACAAAATTTACAAAACTAAAAGTGAGTTTAAAATAGTGAATTTATAAACAAATATGTAAACCTCCATCATATAGGTTTTATGTTGATTGTGTAGGTTGACTATGATTGAAAACTATTTGAAAATACCTACAAACTGCATTTCATCCAAAAAAATAATTCAAACTATATTGGGATAAGGTCACACTAAGAGGATAGGGTCATATTTTTACCTTGTTAATTTACTTCAGCCACATCCTAGTTATTGTAACCCTATCTGACTTAGCATAGTACTATCCTAGAAGGATAAGGCCACACTAGCGAACAAGTTTGTAGTGTAATGCTATCTGACCTAGCATAGTACTATCCTAGAAGGACATAGACTGATGAAACTAGTATGGAAGGTGTCTAAATAGAATATGAATGTCTACATGATGTTTTAATTATTTTAAATATTTTTTTTAGAATAGTGAAATCTTTTGTATAGATTATAAGTTGATAGACTAGTGAATAGGCCAAGCGAAGTAAGGATGTCAAGGTTAAACATTATCAATCACTTAATGATTAAATTTGAGTTTATATAGGAAGCTAAATCTTAGCCAAAAATATATGGATTAAGCATGGAATTCTAAAGGAAAATTTATTTCTATAATTTTCAATTTTAGGTGAGACATTGAAATATGATGTTCTTATGCATAAAGGATATCATGATTCTTAAAAATAGTATTTATGCAAGATAAACTCAGAAGATAGGGATCATTTATTTCTACATTTTAAGATGGCATGGGATATTTAAATAATATTCTTTACTAAAATTGAAGTGCAATAGGTTGACCAAAATTAAGTAAGGGAATGGATATTATCATGTCCAAGAAGGATTTAAAATAGGATTTTGAAGGTAATTCAGATTACAATTCCAAATATTACAAATTGAATTTAACTATGGATGGAAAGAAACTCCATAATGTTTAGGGATAAAAAAACCTCAATTTAGAGAATATGAGTAAGATATATCCTTTAATATTTGAATTGGGTAATATTTAAGAGTCCAAATCAAATAAGCCATCTAAAGAAGATGGTGAAATTATAAAAACATAGAAGCTACTGAAGATACTTGATAATGAGTTTAGTAGGGATATGATGTAAATTTTTTAAAATGTTTGGAATAAATCTCCTAAATATCTAGTTAATCTCATATTTGATGGAGATACAAAAGGAAAATTGGGATTAGTAAGATGGGAGATTATATATCTTTAAAGATGATGATGGATAGTCCATGTTAATGTTTCCGATTAACTTGAGACTTAATAAAAATAATAAGTTATGAGCAATGTATATCTCAAAATTAATGGTATTTTCTAAGGAAATCAAACGGCATGAACTTTGAGTGGAACGGGATTTAATGCTAACTATTGAAGCATTAAAAATGAAAATACAATCGCTTACAAGTAAACAATATCATTTAGAAAATTGAGATGGAAAATGAGAATTAAGAAATCTTATACCAACATATTATGAGTAAATTAAATATGATAACAAATGTATCAATCAAGTGGTGGGTGTAAAGTTTGAAAAATATTATTTATCATCATATTCTCTAAGTGGTATTAAAATTAATCTTAGAATATTGCATGAAAGTGAGATAGCTTTCTCTTTATTAAAAAAAAGTAAAGTCTAGATTTAAAAAAGAAAAACTTATGTGGATAAAAAAATGTTTTTATGTACAATTAGTAGTGCCTTTTTAAGATTGAGTCAAACAAAGGAGAATGATAAAAGAATAAAACGTGTGATAGGTAAATGATGAAAGAAACTAGTTTTTATGTTTTCTAGCTTTATTGCAACAATAATATGCTTAAAGTTGAAGTAATATTTCATTATAAATGGAAAATAAAAGTAAAAATTGAGTTTTAAAATTCATGTGATAGTTTTATTTATCTAATTCAATTAATTAACTTAAATTTAGAGTAAGTATTTTAGTGAAAAAAAATTTCAAGTCCAAGTTCCCTTCAACCTTAAGTACCTTTAAAATAAAACTAAGATAAAAGATAATTATTTGGTAGTTTAGTAAATAAAGGTTAGACAAACCTTCACTTACCCGAGAGTATAAATTTTAACCTCCTTAATTATAAAAAAATAAAAAAATATAGATAACTAGAAAAATTAATGTCATTGAATTAGAAATTCATCATAGAGATGGATGTCAAATCTTACAATGTTTTGCTTGGTGAAAGTTGGAATTTAAAGGAAAAGGTATATATTAGATCTTACAATTTTTTCCTAATGTGAACTATTATTTAAACTTAAAATATTTAGTACTTTCATAGTCCATAAAAATTCAATTTAAAGCTTTTGGAAAAATCCTTTTTATATTATCGCACCACTTCCTTTTGCTTAATCATTTTAAAGGATACAAAATTAGTCTTCTTTTTTACTTGTTAAAATACTTGGAGAGTAATGTGCTAGAATACTAGGTGAGTAATAAGAATGACATTATACATCATGGTTTGATTTACTTTTTAGTTAAAAATGAGAGTCATTATCAAGAAAACCCCTTCCCCTTACTGAAGACCCCCCTATGAAAGACCCTCATGTTGAATCCCCTAAGACTTCAGACAATGCAGAGGCTTCCCCCATCCTAAGATCCTTCACCCCCTCCACTAGCCTTTTTCATACTCCCCTTAACTATCTACTTGCCCCCACTTTGCCCTCAGCCAAAAAATGTAAAATCATCTCCACTCCTGTCAAGGAGGCAACCACCCCTAAAGTCACCCTTACCCTATCCTTGGAAGACTCATTAGGCTAGTGAAATAGAGAATTGGGGGTTTTTTAGACAAGATGGAACAATTTGGGATGGTCATATCAAACCTCATTATAGACTAAAATTGGCTAAAACTAATTACGGTGAAGCTCAAAAATGACCTGGATGTAATTTTGAAGATGGAAGGCACTCTGTCAAAAAAATAGAACTTGTGTAAATTTATAAAGAATCCCTTGTGTAGGATAAGACCATTCTGACATTGGATGAAGGCTCTTCAAAGCATACCAGGGGTAGAATCAAAAATATTATGTTCAACGAATCTAGCCTGGAGACTGAGGAAGAGCAGGAGACTAGTTAGGATAATACAAGCTCTGAGGAGCTTTCTAGTTCTAGTGATTAATCTATTTATGGTCTTTAGTGTTTGGTATGTAAGACATGTTGTTTTTTTTTTGCTTCAAGGTTTCTAGTTGGTTTATACTCGGCTAAAGGCCTTCTCTTTCATACCACTTTCTCTATTTGGATTTTTTTTGCTTATCCTACTTTTGTTTAAACTAATGGTTTCAGGAGCCCTATAAAACCTTCTTATTCACCCCATCTAATAAAAAAATATTAAGGGCATATAAAAAAAGAGAAAATTTTGGAGTAGAGTAATTAGAGACATGTATTTGGAAAACCAATAAATTGAAAGAATATTTAATTTAGAGTATCTTCTATATGGTTATAAGCCATGAAGTTTATTGATAAGATGTATCCCAATTAATTAAAGGGCATTAGAGATGGAATGTTAATGAGGGTGACAAAAAAAAAAAAAAAAAAAATGATTCTTAGATAGGAACATCTCCTTTGGATCAAAGTGAGGAATGTTTTTACCTAAATTCCTGTGTATAAAAATATTGGGGTGACAATATTGAAAATTATCTCACATATTTAGAAAGAAGAATAAAATGAAAGCATTTAGAATTTAACCATCATTTTTATAGTGATAAATTATATATATATATATGAAAAATAAACCCTTAAAATGTGAGAAGGGGCGATTATCTTATATAAGACAAGGTCAAACCAAGAGACATTTTAGTTATAGGCATATGAAGATTTATGTATAAAATCTGAATGGAAGTGTTTAATGTTATTTTTTATTTAACAATGAAATTATAAGAACAAATAAACTATTTAAAATTAATTTAGATATACATAAATATATATATATCTGAATGTAAAATAAGAAATTTACAAAACTAAAAGTGAGTTTAAAATAGTGAATTAACAAATAAATATGTAAACCTCCATCAAATAGATTTTATGTTGATTATGTAGGTTGACTATGATTGAAAATTATTTGAAAATACCTAAAAATTTCATTGCATCCAAAAAAATAATTCAAACTATAGTTGGATAAGGTCACACTAAGAGGATAAGGTCATATTTCAACCGTATTTATTTACTTCTGCCACATCCTAGATACTATGCAACTAATTTTATGATCTAAGTACATGCGCCTACCTACAAGGGTTTACTGATTTCCTATGTGTGTTGATTTTATGTATGGAAGACCTGTAAAATAAAAACCCTAGCTTATGCACAATAAATAAAATTGAAAACAAATTTGGAAGGGGGAATTAGGGAATGGAAATAGCCAATATACCCTTAAAAACTTCATAATCTATGTGTTACCTACATATTAAAATGGCCTCAGGCTGACGTAGTTTTCCCTCCTAGAGTAAGCGTGTGAATATTGAATTTTATATATTAATATAGTTAGATATATTAACTTTATTTCTTGATAATTAGTGTGTTTGACCTATAATAAAATATATTCAAACTTGGCCTATGATTTTTAGAATGTTTCAGAATTGAAATTAGAAGAAATATTGTTCTTTTACTCAATGTCTAGTACGATTGCTAAGTGATTGCTAGATGTGTTTCAAGAAGCCTTAATGTTCTTAGATAGAATAATATTTTGAATATTGTTGCTAACCAACCTTGATAAAATCATGAGAGGGGTAAAATTTACCATTTGAGTGTGGGGGACAAGGCCACACTAGTGAATAAGGTTGTAGTGTAACCCTATCTGACCTAACACAGTCCTATCCTAGAAGGACATAGACTAATGAAACTAGTATGAAAGGTGTCTAAATATAATATGAATATCTACATGATTTTTTGATTAGTTAAAATATATTTTGTAGAATAGTGAAAGCTCGTGTATAGATCATAAGTTAACGGACTAGTGAATAGGCCAAGCAAAGTAAGGATGTCAAGATTAAACATTATCAATCACTTAATGATTAAATTTGATTTTATATAGGAAGCTAACTCTTAGCCAAAAATGTATGGATTCCAAAGGAAAATTTATTTCTATAAATTTCAATTTTCGGTAAGGCATTGAAATATGATGTTCTTATGCATAAAGGATTTCATGATTCATAAAAATAGTATTTATGCAATATAAACTCAGAATATAGGGATCAACTATTTATCCATTGTAAGATGGCATGGTATATTTAAATAATATTACTTGCTAAAATTTAAGTGTAATAGTTTTATCAAAAATAAGTAAGGGAATGGATATTATCATACCTAAGAAAGATTTAAAATGGGATTTTGAAGGCAATTCTGATGACAATTCCAACTATTAAAAATTGAATTTAACTACGGTTGGAAAGAAACTCCATAATGTTTATGGATAAAAAAACTCAATTTAGAGAATATGAGTAAGATGTATACTTTAATATTTGAATTGGGTAATATTTACAAGTCCAAATCAAATAAGCCATCTAAAGAAGATGGTGAAATTATAAAAACATAGAAGCTACTTAAGATACTTGATAATGAGTTTGGTAGGGATATGATGTAAAATTATTAAAATGTTTGGAATAAACCTCCTAAATATTTGGTTAATCTCAAATTTGATGGAGCTACAAAAGGAAATTTGGGATTAGTAAGATGGGAGATGATATATCTTTAAGGACATGTTTGATGTTATTTTTTATTTAACAATGAAATTATAAGAATAAATAAACTATTCAAATTAATTTAGATCTACATAAATATATAGATCTGAATGTAATGTAAAATACAAAATTTACAAAACTAAAAGTGAGTTTAAACTAATGAATTGACAAATAAATATGTAAAGCTCCGTCAAACATATTTTATGTTGATTATGTAGGTTGACTATGATTGTAAACTATTTGAAAATACTTATAAACTGCATTGCATCCAAAAAATAATTCAAACTATATTGGTATAAGGTCACATTAAGAGGATAGGGTCATATTTCAACCTTATTTATTTACTTCAGCCACATCCTAGTTATTGTGCAACTAATTTTATGATCTAGGTATATGTGCCTACCTACAAGAGTTTACTAGTTTCTTATGTGTGTTGATTTGATGTGTGGAAGACTTGTAAAATACAAACCCTAGCTTATTCAAAATTAAAAAAATTGAAAACAAATTCGAAAGGGGGAATTAGGGAGTGGAAATAGGCAATATACCCTAAAAAAACTTCATAATCTAAGTGTTACCTGCATAATAAAAATGGCCTCAAGCCGAGGTAGTTCTCCCTCCTAGAGTAAGCGTGTGAATATTGAATTTTATATATGAATATATTTAGATATATTGACTTTATTTCTTGACAATGAGTGTTCTTGACCTGTAATAAAATATCTTCAGACTTGGCCTATAATTATTAGAATGTTTCAGAATTGAAATTAGAAGAAATATTGTTCTTTTACTCATTGTCTAGTAAGATTACCAAGTGATTACTAGGTGTGTTTGGATAAGCCTTCGTGTTCTTATATAGGATAATATTTTTAATATTTTTGCTAACCAACCTTGGTAAAATCATAGGAGGGGTAAAATTCAATGTCTCACATTTAAAAAGTTACCATTGGAGTGTGGGGGACAAGGCCACACTAGTGAACAAGGTTGTAGTGTAACCCTATCCGACCTAGCATTGTCCTATCCTAAAAGGACATAGACTAATGAAACTAGTATGAAAGGTGTCTAAATAGAATATGAATGTCTACATGATGTTTTGATTAGTTAAAATATATTTTGTAGAATAGTGAAATCTCTTGTATAGATTATAAGTTGATGGACTAGTAAATAGGCCAAGGTAAGTAAGGTTGTCAAGGTTAAACATTACTAAGCACTTAATGATTAAATTTGAATTTATATAGGAAGCTAAATCTTAGCCAAAAAAGTATGGATTAAGCATGAAATTCCAAAGGAAAATTAATTTCTATAATTGTCAATTTTAGCTAAGGCAATGAAATATGATGTTCTTACGTACAAAGGATTTCACGATTCATAAAAATATTATTTATGCAATATAAACTCAGAAGATAGGGATCAATTATTTCTACATTGTAAGATGGATTGGGATATTTAAATAAGATTCTTTACTAAAATGGAAGTGTAATAGGTTGGCCAAAAATAAGTAAGGGAATGGATATTATCATGGCCAAGAAGGATTTAAAATGGGATTTTGAAGGTAATTTGGATGACAATTCCAACTATTACAAATTGAATTTAACTATGGTTGGAAAGAAACTCCATAATGTTTAGGGATAACAAAACCTCACTTTAGAGATTATGAGTAAGATATAGACTTTAATATTTTAATTGGGTAATATTTAAAAGTCCAGATCAAATAAGCCATCTAAATAAGATGGTGAAATTAGAAAAACATAGAAGCTACTTAAGATACTTGATAATGAGTTTGGTAGGGATATGCTGTAAAATTATTAAAATGTTTGGAATAAACCTCCTAAATATTTGTTTAATCTCAATTTGATGGAGTTACAAAAGGTAATCTAGGATTAGTAAGATGAGAGATGGTATACCTTTAAAGATGATGATGGATAGTCCATGTTAATGTTTCCAATTAACTTGAGACTTAATACAAATAATAAGTCATGAGCAATGTATATCTCAAAATGAATGGGATTGTCTAAGGAAAGAAAATGGCATGAACTTTGAGTGGAATGGGATTCAATGCTAATTATTGAAGAATTAAAAATGGCAATACAATCGCTTACAAGTAAATAATATCATTTAAAATTTTGAGATGGAAAATGAGAATTAAGAAATCTTATACCAACATATCAAGAGGAAATTAAATATGATTTCAAATGTATCAATCAAGTGGTGGGTGTAAATTTTGATAAATATTATTTATCATCATTTTCTCTAAGTGTTATTAAAATTAATATTAGAATATTACATGAAAGTGAAATAGCTTTCTCTTTATTAAAAAAAGGAAAGTCTAGATTAAAAAGGAAAAACTTATGTGGATAAAAAAATGTTTTTATGTACACTTAATAGTGTCTTTTTAAGATTGATTCAAACAAAGGAGAACGATAAAAGAATAAAAATTGTGATAGGTAAATGACGAAAAAAACTAGTTTTTATGTTTTCTAGCTTATTTGCAACTAGAATATGCTTAAATTTGAAGTAATATTTCATTATAAATGGAAAAAAAAATTAAAATTTGAGATTTAAAATTCATGTGATAGTTTTATTTTTCTACTTTAATTGATTAAGTTAAACTTAGAGTAAGCATTTCAGTGAACAAATTTTTCAAGTCCAAGTTCCATTTAACCTTAAGTACCTTTAAAATAAAACTAAGATAGAAGATAAATATTTGGTAGTTTAGTAAATAAAGGTTATAAACCCTTCACTTACCCTAGAGTAGAAAATTTGACCTCCTTAATTATAAAAAAATAAAAAATAAAAAATATAGATAACTACAAAAATTGATGTCATTGAATTTGAAATTCATCATAGAGATGGATGTCAAATCTTATAGTATTTTTCTTGGTGAGAGTTGGAATTTAAAGATAAATTTATATATTAGATCTTACAATTTTTTTCCTAATGAGAACTATTATTTAAACTTAAAATATTTAGTACTTTCATAACCATAAAAATTCAATTTAAAGCTTTTGGAAAAACTATGTACCTATTTTTAGTTGAATGTTTCAGATTAACCTTTATGGTACATCATTTAGAGAAAGAAACATGATGGAACAAAAAACATGTGCTTCATTAAATAGGGAAAGAGACAATGGTTCATACTAGGCATTAAATTTGAGAGTAATCATTGAAGTAGTTATGGTTAGGAAATAATGATTGACCACTACTTCAGACTTTGAGTTGTCCCATGAGGGGGGTGGGACATGTTAATTTGGTTGCCTTTGAGTTATTACAAATTGATAACCTTATTCTCAATAATAGCATGGTATAAAACTGGGAGGACAAGTTGGTAGTTAACTTAGCATATTACCAAGTGGATAAACATACCTTCAACATTTTAAAAAGGGGTTTAGGTTTCACCATCACTCCTTAAAATATCCCTAGTGAAGACTTTATTGTAGGAATAAATAGTGTTTTAAAATGTATTCACCTAGATATTACATAAAAAGTTAGGCAAGACTATTGATGAAGAACATCTCTAGAGAGGAATGGAGGGCTCTACAGACTTTAAATAAAAACAAAGATATTGTGATCCTCAAGGTGAACAATGGGAACTCCACTATTATTATGAACCATAAGGACTATGATACCAAAATGAAAGGCCATATCAATAATAGTGGCAACTACCTAAGACCTAATCATAACCCTATTTCTCACATTTTGAAGAATGTGATAAAAAATATTTCATCTTCTTCTCTAGATAACATAATTAATAATAAACTAAATTACCCAACATAACGGTTACCCCTAAGGTCTACATTGCCCTAAAAATCCACAAATAAGGTAATCCTATAAGACCTATTTTTGACACCACTGATTCTCCAACCTATGGTCTTGCAACTTTCTTGGAAACTAGACTGAAACCTTTAGTAGGTAAGACTTCCTCTTTTATTTATGACACATTGGATTTTGTTCAATTTATTAAGGATAAAAAGTTTAATAATAATTAGTTATTAGTTATCTTTGATGGGGCGTCCCTCTTTACCAAACTTACTATCAAGGAAATGATATAAATGGTCAAAACTTCACTGATGATGAAACAATAAGGTTGGTCACATTCTATTTGAAATCAACCTTTTTATCTTTCAAATGTGTTATTTATTAACAATGTGAAGGAATGGGGATGGGTTTACCTCTTCTCTCATGGTAGTGAACCTCTTTTATGGGAAAAATTGAAGACAAGACTCTTCATTTTTTTCTTCTTAAACCCAAATGGTAAAAAAGGTATGACGATGACACAAATTTGTGTTGGAAACATGGTAGGGATAGTTTGGAATAATTTCCCTCCCACTCAAAAATCTAATACCAAGTATTAAATTCACCAAATAAATTGATGTGGAAGGGAATTAACCTTTTTTAATATGTCCTCCTATCTACAAGGAGGATGACTCTCTATCTAGGAAGGTTTTTAAAAAGGTACCCATACAAGCCTCTACTTGCATGTTTTTACACACCATCACCTAGCACAAAAAGTGAGGGTATTAGAGACTCTGGCCACTAGGGCTTTTAGGATTTGTAATGAGGACAACCTAGTACAAGAGATTAATCATTTAAAATTGGTTTTTAGGAGGAATCATTATAGGGGCAAGCAAATTACTAGATCTATCAAATAAGCTAAGAATAGTCTCAATGAGCAATTATAGAGGGAACCTTCAACTAGTAGCCTAGTAGTGTTCTTACCATATGTTGAAGGGGATTCTAATAGGATTGTAAAAATATTAAAGCATAAAAATATCTAAACCACCTTCTTACTTATGAAAAATTTAAGGATGTTTTTTAGGGTCCACCAATGACCCTTTGGAACCTAGTCTGAGAAGCAAGATCTACAAAATTGAATGTATTTGTGGATTCCCTTACATCGAAGAGATGGGAAGGCCCATCTAGATTAAAATCAAGGAACATGCTATTGATTTCATTTGGAGAGGAAAGAGGAGTCAGAATTAGCTAAACACTCATGTTAAACCAAGCATGTCATCCACATAGAAGACACCAAAGTTATTTCAGTGAAAAACCATTTTCAAAAGAGAAAATTAAGGGAAGCTATTAAAACCTATTGTTAATAGGTTAAAAAATAGGTTGTTTTAAACTTTAAAAATATTATTATTTTCCTCTACCTTGTTAATAATTAAAATTTATTAATTAGTATTTATAATTCAATCACAAATTTTTAACTTTAGTTGAATAATTATTTTAACCTAGGTGAACTCCCTCTTCTAAGAGTTAGTTTTATTTTATTTTATTTATTTTGATTTGTCTTTTATTTTTTTATTTTAGGGAGTGGGGAGCACTTTCAATTTAATTAATTGATTTAATGTAGCAACGTCACTTTGAGGATTGTGTTCTGATGGTCAAAAAGAGAGGCGGACATATTTCAATGTCTACTTTATTAAATAAAGTAGTTGATTACAATAATACTCAACGACTAATCTCACATTTAATACCTCATGTGACCCATCATCTCTTTCCTTATTTAAAGAAGCAAAATTTTGTTGTTCCATCACATGTTTCACATTTAATACCTCATGTGACCCATTATCTCTTTCCCTATTTAAGGAAGCAAAATTTTGTTGTTCCATCATGTCTCTTTCTTTTGATATGGATCATAGGGATAATTTTTCCAAAAGCTTTAAATTTTATTATTTAGTTGACTTTTAAATTTATGTTCTACAATCATTTACATAATTAGAACTTAATGATATACTTATATAGACACTTAAAAATGGTCTCTCAACATTTGTTAGTTGTAAAATTGCATCAATTTAAGGTACATGTGTGTCTAATGATTATTGGTCCAAATTAGCCACTTGGCACATTTTTACATATTTTTAATCGTCCATGTCATGTTTCCCCTATTTTCTTGTTGGCATGTTTTTACATATTTTTAGTCTCCATGTCATGTTTCCCCTATTTTCCTCTCTCCTTCCTCCTCTTCCCTCACTCTTTTTCCTCATGTGTTTTTGGTGATTTTTCTAGAAACATACACTATAGTTTTCTTGGGCCTATAAACATGTATTATACATATTTGGGAAGTGGCCTATATTTTGGGTCCCCATGGGATTTGTGATCCCATCTTGTCCTCACTTTTTTCTCATTATGTATCATCTTACATACAAATATGGTCTTGATTTGAATTCAAGAGATTTATAAATACACAAACACATTAATACTTCAATGAATCAATGAATGTGGTAATCAATGCAAACATATAAAAAAGGCATCAAGGATTCTAAGGAAATCTAAAGAGCAATTAATATTTATTGTTCACTGCATTCTAGAAGAAACCAAACATTCATTGAAGATCATATAATGAAATTTGCATTACTTTGTAGTATTTTTCTGAATTACACTTTACTTGGTGTGTTGGGACGATATTGTATACAATTGACGGGCATGATAAGGAGCTAGTGCTTCAAAACTTTGTTGACCCTAATCTCGAGCCCCTAAACAAATCCTTTTCCTTATCTTTTGTAGGTTCAACTATCCTATTAGGGTTTGAAGAAAATCGATTTTTTAGAGATCACTTAGAATATTTAGATTGACAAGTAATATTTTCGGAGCTCCAAACATGACGAATGCATTAGTTAAATAAAAAACCTCAAGCCTATTACTTTGGTTACAAAAAATGCCCACAAGCTTATTACTTTAGTTACAAAAAATTTGGAATATATGGTCCAAGGAGGTGCTTAGGTCAATGAGAGTTTTTTTAATTCTCACTATCTTACTCTAAAGAGCTTGATTTTGCTATCAAACTTTGATGATTAGATTATATAATAATCAAGATACTTTTATAAACCCTCTCATAGTCATTTATTATTTAAGAATTAAGTTAGTGATTAACTACTAAATGGTTTGTAGTTCAATAATGCAGAAAATGGTAAAAGCACGTTGTCACACCATCCATCCATATATAAATCCTACTAGATACCAAAAAATAACATTAGGTTTGAGTCCTAAACCAATTTGGTGGAATGGAGACCCATCAGTACTTGGTACTACGTTGAAGAAGGTCGATTTATTTGAACAATGATACCAATGAATACAAAAATTACTTTGAATATTTCCCTATTCAATAAAATGAACAATTGACTCTGATTTTACTCTTTTATATTTAATTAAAAAATGAATTTAAATTAATATTTCACAAATTGATATAAATATAAATGAATTGTTTAATTGCATTTATCCATTGCGATGATTCAAATTATAAGTACTAATTTAGATTTTATTCAAATCCATTTATCTATACTACAACCTAATTCATTTCAAAACTATACCTTTGCCACAAAATCTTGGAGCGTATACTTTTAGCGGCCAACGCATTTCAAGTGTGGATCATGGCTTTTGGGTAACATCTTATATTTCTTAAAGCCCAATCCAATGTTTCTTTGGCGTACAGTCAACGAAAAAAGTTGACTGACGTTTAAAATCATTAAAGTACACAATGATTGGCGACTGCTTAAGTTGTGCAAAACACGTTAGAGCGCACAACTGTTCACAATATATACGAGTCAACTCTAAAATCCAACTAGAGTGAATGGTTAAATTAAAAAAAAATTAATAAAAAAAGAGAGAGAAATCTTTTGCAAGTAAATTTTTTCTATTGTAATCCCTGGACCATGTAAAATCAGATTTTTTTCACTTGAGGGGCAGGACAAGGACACCGTATTTAGACCGTGTATAAAAAATCAGGTTCGTACGATCGGCGCGCAGTAGATTTCAACAATACATAGGGAGACTCAATTTGTTCACCCCGAACAGGCGTGGTGGAGCCACTGCGGGTACCTGCCCGGCTAAACTTGTTATTAGCCGGTTCTAGAGGCATTCCCACGGTGTAAAGTGGGCCCGAAGAATAACCATGACCTTTTCTTCCGGTGCTCGAATGTGATGACACCGGCCCCGACACCGACCTCTTGAGAGACCGTGGCTGCCCCTGGTGAGGAGGGGAGGAAACTGAAAGGCCGCAAGGTCCCTCGCTTATTTTCTTCGACCGCTGCCAAAACTTCCACGACGATTTGCACTTTCCTGCAGGCAAAACGTTAATGTTATCTGACGACGTCATTCGTTGGCCAAGCTTTAACGATAGGGTTCGTGACAGCCGTGCGTTCATCCCGCTTTCCTCTTTTTCCTGAGCCATGAATTTCTGCGCTTCAGAAAGTACCTGCAATTAATCCCAAGTAACATTAATTCATGCTGCGCCTAAGGCCGTATTTTACTTATCTACAACAGTTTGCTTCTTCCATAATTAATTCTTTAATAATGCGGAAATTTTATGCGTTCTTATTTACTTGCCTGGGCGTAATCGGATTGGGGATCGAAGAATGACTCGTGGACGGGAACATTCCATGAATCGGGCGGAAAAAATGTTTTGTCTGGCGATGGCGATGGGAAAACAGAAGCCTTTTCGACTTTATTATTACTGCTGGGAGCTTTTTCTTTAGGCTTTTTGTGCTTTTTCACTGCGAGCCAGATTCTTTTATCAACTACGATTTTTAAGCTTTTTGCCCCAAAAAAAAATGGAAGGTGTAATCGTTTCTTTAGCGTACCGAGTCCCCAGAGAAATAGTCCGGAGAGAAGCGTAGTCATTACGAAAAGGCCCGGGAAAATGACGTATATGCAAGCCTCACAGCGGTAGAGCCGCTTCAGCACCATTTTCGGCGGTCTGTTGGATGTAAAACCGGTCATATTAACATTGTGTTAAAATATCTTGTTTTAAAAGAAATATAAAGCTGAAATTTTTGAAACTTTTAGACGATCATTACCCTGGCCGTAGAAGCAGAAGGTTTGGCCGATCAGACCGGGGCTAAACATGCAGAAAAAGCAGCTCAAATGGATAAAGAAAAAAACAACTCTAGGGATACAAAAATAATGTTAGACTCAGATTCTAGTAAACAGACATTTTTAAGGCCGATACCATCTTGCAAGCAGCTAATGTAGATTATCGCAACACGCACGAAAAAATCATCTGATCTTTATTTCAATCATGCTCGAGGATTACTTACCGTTCAGTTCAATGCAATTTTGCAATGAGCTGCTGAGGCGTGCTTTCATAGGAAACTTATCATGCTTCACCCGCCACAGGCCAGCTGTGATTCCTTAGGGCTGATTCGTAGGCAAATTCTTTATGATCTTACTATCTTTGTACAAAGCAACAAAAATGCATGGAAAATGATCAGTAATCTGCACAACCTGCCTGGAGACTCTTTAAAATGATCGCCTAGTGAACGGTTCCTCCGCGTTCAAAAACATGGAAGCGCAAAAATCCACTAGCTGAATCGATCGTATGTTTCCGCCTTCAAAAGCTTAATCGGCTGGAAATAAAAAAAAATCTATTTCATTAGTTATAACCTTCCTCGAGTTCTCCCATCGCATCGAACACAAAAACAACAAAAATGAAACGTAAGTTATACCTTTTGTTGTCAGCTGCAAAGCACAGCAAAACTGCAACACGCCAGATGAAATCAACGATTTCATCGTTAAAATAACAAATTTACTTATTTTCCATATTCGTCTGTAGCAATTGAGCTTGAAAAGTATGTGTTAAAGAGCCTGTTTTCCCGCAGATTGGAAAAGAAAAATTAAACCCTCAAAAGCAAACCTGCCTTTCAAATCGGTGGAAAACGAGAAGAAACTGCACATTAAATTTAGCTTGAAACTGTCGTGGTTGTTGCGCTTAAAATATGAAAAGATTGAGCGAGATTGAAGAGACATTCATTATTAGCGAATCGAAACTAGGGCATGTGACCGTGGTTCGCAAGGTAAATGAGCCACGACCCCATGGGTTCGCACTTGTTAGAAAGCATCCATTAGCGAGCGGTGTTGGTACGTGAGAACCACGGTCACATGCGCAATGCCCAATGGTAGGTGCTAGGGGGTCCATAGGCAATTACGTACTTCGGAGTGGTGCATGTGATTTTGCATTGATGCGCGTGTGGGTCTCATCTGAAGTTGGTGGGGCCCATCACATGACATTCTTGCCCTCCCTCCCTCCGCGTGAAGTTTATATATTATAGCATTTAATCACCTATGTGCTGTTGTTGGAAGGGCTGGATGCAACGTCCATGCAAAACGCCCCTTGGGAGTCGCCGTGGATTACGACATTTTTGTCTATTCGTTTTGAAGATCTATATGACCTAAGTACAATTAGATGCACTAAATAATATGTTATAATATTAAATAAATGATGAGAGATTTGTACCTTCTACGTTTAAATGTGTTTAAGCCTCAAATTTAGATATTCATGTCCAATGACATTGACGAAGATGATACATCAATTTATTCCATACAACATGAGACTAAGTTGTCTCGAGTTGAAGAATAAAAAATATGTTCCTATTAATTATTCGTGGTTTAACATAAATAAAGATAAAAAGGTGTTATATAAATAAGTATTTTCACTCTTGATTGTTTAATACTCTCTTTCATATCGTCAAAAGATATAAAAAAAAGAAATAAAATAAAGTTATTAAAAGAAAATTGAAATGAAACGCAGTTATTCAATATATAAAGATAATATATCTCAAAACCAATAAAATGTGTATTTTTTTACAGATCTAGATTATATTATTTGGATTGTGATCTCTCACAGTTTTCGAAGCTCTTTTTTAAAAAGTAAGAACTGATATTTTTAGAATTATCTATATGTGAAGGCTTCAATTTGAGTGCTTTGTCAAAGTTAAAATCCCTCATAGATAAACAAAGTGTTCGACCCAACACACCCAATTTCTTCGCCAAAAATAAGGATCTTCTTTCATCATGAAAAAATACATAATTTTATGGTCATAATTCATTAAGAGATCCTATTCATATTATAAAACTCCTCACTTAATTGCATTCATCTTATTTGTGATCATAGTAAAACCCATGGCCCCATTCTATATATACACCTAAAATATCTCTCATGACCTAAGGCTTTCATCGTGACTCCTCCACACAATAACCTTGTAAAATTCAGAGCTCATTGTGAGCACAATCTCTTTAAAATTGTAAAGTCCAAAGCTCATTGTGATTACAATCAATTTAAATTTCACTACACTTAGGTTTCCTTTTATTTTAAATTTGTAGCCACATTCCTAAGTCCTAAGCCTAGAGACTTTACGGACCTAATTAATTATTAAACACTATAGAAACCTAAATTTTGTCACATTTAGTGTCTTAATTAAATTTGTTTAATATCGACACACTAACTTAACCACCATCCTAAATTCAAATTCTTTCCTAAGGTCCACTAACATCATTTCTCTCCCTTTTTTGAATAGTTAATTAATTAATATTAATTAATTAATCATGCACTATTAGGAACCTTGTTCCTAAAACTCACTAAATGACAATAAATCACTCACATATTGATAAACACATTGATTACACACACAATTCCTTTTGAGGAAGGAATAACTTCATATCATTGGCAACTTCAAGGTGACAACCTCCTATTAGAGCAAGCTCTAATTACAAATAACTCCTTGGATGCCTCACACTAACCTATACCCCTTTATTTATACTAATTCTCATCTATACAACTCCTTACTCTTATGCATGTGGTACTAAACCATTATTCACTATTCTATTAGCTATTCTACTATTATACCCCTCTCTAGGTACATTACATTCCATCCCCTTTAAATATGTTTCACCCTCGAAACATGATAAGAAATAGGAGGAGGACCAAATGAAGGCCAAACCATACATATAAAAAATAGGTTGAAGACCAGATAAAGGCATGTCCAAGTGTCATTTTTTTCTTCCATTTCCTTCGCTTGTGCTCAGATATGAACATGTACATCAATAGGGTGAACATGAACATTATAACTAAAGGTTGAAGTGCAATTTGAACCATGATGATCATATCCTCAAAGTGAGAGCAAGGGTGCTCAAAATAGTCATCCTGATGAATGAATTGAGGATACATGCCACCCCCCTTAGCATTTTTTCTTAAGGGATTTGAATACTCGATTCCCTGCTTGGGCTCTATGATTGTCGACTTGGGCTCATTAGGGGTCTGCTCGAGCATGGTGATTTCCTAAATGGACTCATCTAGAACCTACTGAGGTGTATCCAAAAGTGAATCAATGTCTGGTTTGTTGATGTTGTGAAGAGGTGGTGTTATGCAGGGATGCAAAAACAAAGGTGTCTCACCATGATTATAGTAGATGTGGCCTTCTGTGATCTCAATTAAGCCCATGGTTTCCTTCATGGATTGTAGTTGCCACATTTGAACCTCTACTCAAATCTCATCTTGAAGTCCGTTGATGAAGCAACAAACAAAGAATGCAATAGAGATGCCATTGGTTAATGTTTCAAACTCAGTATGATATTCTCTAATAGTACCAATTTTTTAAAGTTGAATTAATGCACCAATGAGATTAATGCTAGAAAAAATAAGAAGCTCTATGAGAACCATAGAAGTGGACGTCATTTTTAATAAAAAATGCATCCTTATAATTGTTGTTCCCAAAATCTATCACTCATTTTTGGGGACAACATATCAACTATTTTGGTCCTGCAGGCCAAAATTCTCTCTTCCCTTCTCAAAAAATGTTCTGAGCACTCTAATTCTTTAGTTATTCAAGCTTTTTTAGCTAAGGGACTTGCAAGTTCAACAAGTTCAATAACTTCAACAAGTGAGCTCTCACAAAGAAACAAGTTCCCAACACTTAGGCATTTCAAGGCAGGTTCAATGCCAAAGTTCAATCAAAAGACTTATCGGCAGGCTTCAAATAAAATATTGAACCATTGAACCCCAACTCTTTTGGTTCAAAGGTTCAACGGGTTCAAAGGTTCAACGACATCGGCAGATTTAAAGAGTTAAGTGCTTCGGCAAGTTGAAAGTTTGATCGCTTCGAAAAGTTCAACGGCTTCAAAGGACTTAACAAAAAAAAGACTTCGAAGAAGAAAGATTGAACTGTTGAACCTTGAAACAAAAGAGTTCAAAGTTCAGAGGTTTAATGAGTTCAATAAAGTTTGAGAGACTTAGAAAAATAAAGGATTCGAAGAACAAAAGATTGAACCATTGAACCATTGAACCTTGAACCAAAAGAGTTCAAAGTTCAAAGGTTCAACGAGTTCAACAGAAAAGAAAAGGATCCATAAACTTTGAAGGACCAAAGGATTCTGAGAAAGAGAATGAACCGTTGAAATTTGAACCAAAATGGTTCAAAGTTCAAAGGTTCAAAGGTTCAAGGAAATTCAAAGTTTGAAAGGGAGCTTTGAGCAAAGCAAGCGAAAGATTCCAGAGATCAGTTCGAAGAGATGGTTCAACCGATTGAACCAAAGAGCTGATTGAACCAAAGACTTGATTGAACTAAGGAGCCGATTGAACCACCTGAACTATTGAAGCATTGAACTGATGCACTCTTATGGTTCAAAGGTTCAAGGTTCAACATGGTTCAATCGACCAAGTGACCAATGTCGTCCCCACGAACATCAAATTCAAGGTAATAAAATGCCTATTTATTTTCAAATATGGCACAAGACTTGAAGAACAAACTCAGTGACCAGCTGAAGAAGAAGTCGAAAGAGCCAGCTAAAAGCAAAAAGATAGCCTGAGAGTTCAGATCACAAGGAAGAGACAAAATGTGTTAAGGAAAAAGGGAATGATGCAAAAAGACCAAAAATATTTGCACATGAGTTATTTTTAGTAGGTAAAACAGTCCACCAAGAGGACATTAGAGAGTGTGAGCACTCAAAGATGTAGCCTATTTTTCTCCATCGAGTAAGGACAAAATGGATAGCTGCGTGCATATCAGGAAGAGGAATAGGTGTCCCACACTTCAAAAGGAGACATTTGAGATGAATTGACATGCCATAGTTAAGGTTGATGCCTTGTTTTAGCATGGCCCCTTCACAGAACTAAAAATGCATTCAAGGCATTAAATGCAGCATGGGCCATTCCATGAAACAAAGCACCCAAGTCTTTCTTGGAGTGCTATATATTGTAATCTCTTATTTTATGCAAAGGAGATCTCTCTGTTATAGAAGCAAAACTCTACCCAAATTGAAAGGCATTTCTTGAGACTTTGAGCTCAGATTGTTAATCATATTTATTTATTTGAATGAGAAAACAAGTGACCTTTTAGACTTTATGCTGGAATAGCTTGTGTTATTTATGAAATTGTTCTTATGTTGGTTTCTTAGAAGCATTCTTTTCCATTTAATTTAACAAGCAGAACTTGTGGAAGTAATCAGGAAGGTGTCCTGAAGCCGACTATGGAGAGACTTTGTGCTGCCACAATTATCTTTAGCGTGTTTGTTTTTCTATTTCTATGTAAAGGATCTTGGGATGACTTTATGCCCCCATTGTCCTTCGTATATTTCACTTTTTGGTAGTTGAGGTGGAGACTTTGTGCTACACTTCATCCTGTTGTGTTTCTACATCCAGTTACTATTACTACCACGAAGGAATTCGGTTATTGACTGAATATTACTTTTGAAAGAAGAGAAGTACCTTCAACAATTACCCAATATTTCTCCTTTGATCTGTGAACATCATCTCTGAAGAAAGAGAGATGGATGGTGTTATCCTACCTTGAGTGTTATTTTTAACTTATATATATAGTATATATTAGTACCTTATAGTTATAGGGAACCTCCCCTTGATGAGAGGAGAGATTTGTCCCATTTTGATGTGGTAGACTTGCATGTTTTGGCTGATAAATCTCCTTATGCTATGGTTGAAACACCTATTTTGCCCATCAGTTAGTTGGTGAAAAAATATTCACCCAACAATTTTTGGTGACTCTGCTGGGGAACATGTGTAGTTTGAAGCCTCAAGCTTCAAATTGAAGCAGTTCCTATCCTTATCCATTTTAGTTTTACACTCTGGTAGATCCACGGTATACAAGAAGCCAAAGATTTAAAGGTATTGTTGACTCTGTATTTGAGTTGGTACAACAAAGTGATTTTGATCCTTTCCCTTCACCATCTCATCTTTAGCGAACCAAGATTTTTCCTCCTACCAAAGTCGGGTCTCCATTACTAGGCAAAGCATCCATTTCTACTGTTAGCAGAGCTTAGTCAATACATACCCCTCATACATTTGTTATCCCTCCCTTCAGTAGTCAAATCATGGCAGTTCAAGGCCCCTGGGGTAACTCTTTTGGCCCACTCAATTTAACTCCACCTCTACATGAGCTACCACACAGTTCAAGGAAGAATTTCCCTAAATTCTTTGGTGATGGGAGAGTTCATCCTGATGAACATATTACAGCCTTCAGCATAACCTGTGGCATGATAGGTGTAGACTATGAAGACGTAGCAGTCAGGTTGTTTGTGGAAACATTGCAAGGTGCTATTGTAGACTGGTTTTATCATCTGTAAGCACAAATGGTAACTAACTGGAACACTCTCAAAGCCAAGTTCGAAGCAAGGTTCAAGCTTGCAGAGGATGTGCATGCCCTACTGGCCCAGATCACACAAATGAAAAAAGAGCCTCATGAACCTTTGAAGGACTTCATAACCAAGTTCAATAAGCTGAGGAATAAGATTCCTACAATTGCTCAACCAAAAACTGAGAATCTCAAATATTTCTTCATCAACTCTCAGCTTCCTGAAGTAAGTTTCTTGCTAAGATAGGCTGGCCACATAGACCTTACTGCTACTCAAAATTTGGCCACTAAGGTTGAAGATGACCTTATCTTGGCAAGAAAGATAAGAAGAGATCCTAATAGAGGAAAATCTTCTTCATCTTCTGAATATTCATTTACAAGCACCATTGATCCTATGGTGCAGAAGCTGGCAAATGAGTTGCTAGCTCTTAGAAAGTAAATGGCACAAGGAATGTTTGCTCCTCCTTCATACTGAGATATACCAAGGAAGAATTTTCTCAATTAGTCATACTAAGGCAATGCTGCCATGAATCAAGGGCAACCAAATCATCTTCCTCCCCCTTAAGGAAAGCTTGCCATTGAAGCACCTCCAACCAATTCAACAATTGGATATCTTGAAACAAAATCTGATTTCTCTTTTTAGCCTAAATTGAACCAATAAAATGACACTAATCTCTTTGTAGAAGACCAAGAAGCATCAGTTGATGACTCCAACATCAATTTCTTGAATTACCAGGATGAACCCAGAAGTAAAAGTGAAGTATTTGATGGATCATACATTGTATTCACCTAGTCCTAGAACCAGTCAGCCTAATAAATTGATAAGAAAAAAATAGAGGAGCGAGTTCAACCAGCACTTTCAATTGCTAAGTAGGAAACCACTCTGCCTTTTCAATCAAAGGACCTGATGATCGCTAAAAAAGTAAGTACCCCAAACGTTCCTGCACCTTCAACTTCAATTTCGCAGATCAATAACCCCCCTCCTAAAAATTAGAAGGATGAACTGCCTTCCCCTATTCCTAATTTGTTTTAGACATTTGATATAATCGACCATGTCAAAAAAACCAAAATTCAAATGTCTAAATTTGAATTTCTGCAATCCAACTCTGAGCAGTTGGATAAGTTGGTTTAATGTGTAAAGAATAAAACTGTCCCTGCAGGACAAGATGTTAGAAAGGTAACTCATAATCCCCCAAGGAACATGTCCACCCTAAACAATCTTGTCATTACTCCTCTTGCTGCTCCTAAGAGGATAGAACCATTTTATGTCTCCCTGCTGATAAATGGACACCAGCTAAATAATTACATCATAGACTTAGGTGCATCTGACAATGTCATGCCTGCCAAAGTGGCAGAATCCCTTGGACTCACACTAACCAAGACCTTCGAGAGATGTTTCTCCATGGAGAATAAACAAGTGCCACTATTGGGACAAATCAAGGATGCCCAATTTGCATTTGCGGCATTCCCAGACAAGAGAATTAAGATGACAGTCTTGGTGGCCAAACTCCCAGCCTCATACCACATTCTTCTTGGAAATTTTTTTACAAGGATGTTGGTGGTGAGTTAAGTATGAACTGTCTGAAGTGAGGATCCTAGTCAAAGGCATCATGCAGAGATTGCTCTCTAATAAGGAGGCAAAATATGTTGTCACTCAAACATTAGTGCCTGAAGCTCAAATTCTATTTGAATCTTCAAGCGTGGATAATTACTTCATGACTATAGAGGATGCTCCTATCCTAACTAATGAAACTTCTGAAGATGTCAATCTAAAAATTAGTTCAGACAAAATAGCAGAAGACTTAATAAATCACAATGCAAGCCTAGAGGAATCCTCCCCTCCAAATAAAGAAAAATCCAAGGTCAGTTTCTAATAATTTGTGGATTCTTGAATTTGATGGTAGTTGTTCTTCTACTAGCTCGAGAGCTGATATTGTGTTGATATCTCCTCAAGGAGATATTTTCCCCTATTCTTATAAATTGTAGTTTAACAACACCAACAATACTTCTGAATATGAATCATTGTTGCTCAGATTAAGGGCCACTCAAGACAGGGGCGTCAAACTCCTTAATGCCAAAGGAGATGTTGAGCTAGTGGTTTGTTAGGTAAGGAACCTGTATCAAACCAAGAATGGAAGATTGCATCATTACCATAATCTAGTTTGGGATCAAATTAAAAGTTTTGATTCTTTCAGTATCTCTGCAGTGCCCAGAGAATTCACTGACTGAGCTGATGCATTAGCTATTTCAGTGACTCTCTTGGTTCCTCACCAAGATTTTGAAGGAGATAAGTACACCATCAAACTAGTCTTTCGACTAAGTGTTCCTAACAACACCAATCATTGGCAAGTGTTCAAAGATGATAACCAAATCATTGACTTTCTGAAACAAAAGGACAGCTTTGAATAGCTTCATTTTGAAGGTAATGGACCTCTACCACAAAAATCATCTCAAGAAACAATTCTAGATGCAGGTGAAGAATTTCTGCATCTCAAAGGGAATAAAATCCCAAAAGGACTGGTTTCTCTTGAGAAGTTATTTGATAAGCATGATAGGTTCATTAAGCAGCAACAAAAGGATTCAAGTTCCTCCCAGGAGTTTGATCAAATATATTTGGGTACTAAGGAAAATTCCAAGATGGTGAACATTAGGAAATGTTGCACTCCTGAGGAGAAGCTCAAATTTACTACCCTGCTTCGCCAGTACATGGATGTTCTAGCATACTCCTATGATGATCTAAAGTCATTTAGACTTGAAGAAATTTGCCATGAAATTACTCTCAAGAGTGATTTGATGCCTTACAAGTAGAAATCCTGATAGTTTAATCCAAAGATATTAGGTACTATTTTGTATGAAATACAAAAAATGCTAAACGCTAGAATAATTTTCCCAATCCATCATTCCACATGGATTACAAACATAGTCTCTGTGAGAAAGAAGAATGGCAAAATTTGCCTCTGTGTGGATTTTAAAAACTTGAATCGATCCTCTCTAAAGGATAACTACCCTCTGCCCATCATAGATTAAGTCCTTTAGATGGTGACTAGTTTAGAGATGTTATCAATGTTAGATAGCTTCTCAGGATACAATCAAGTTGAAGTTGGTGAAGCAGACTAGCATAAGATTGCCTTCACCATGCCTTGGGGCACCTTTGCGTATCAAAGAATGCCATTTAGTCTAATAAATGCTGGCACCACTTTCTAGAGAGTAATGGACCTTGCTTTTAGAGATGAAACGGGTAAGTTCATTATGGTATACTTTGATGACTTGACTATTTTTTCCAAGCATCATCCTGATCATGTGCACCATTTACAACAAGTGCTGGAATGATGTTGATAGAATGGCATTTCTCTAATTCCAATAAGTCTATTTTTAGAGTAATAGAAGGGAAACTTCTCAGACACATTGTATCCTGAAAAGGCATAAAAATTGACTCAGAAAGAGTCAAATCCATCCAAGAGCTTACTCTACCCACAAGTAAGACTGTAGTTCACTCTTTCTTTAGAAAGGTAAATTTTTTACAAAGGTTCATTCTTGAGTTCACCAAGAAGACTCGCCACATTGTGAACATGATGAAGGGAAAGGCCACTTTCAACTAGACTGAAGAAGGCAAATTGGCAATTCCAAATGGGTGGAAGCTATTCCAGCCAAGCATGCTACTTCAGAAGTAGTATATAATTTCCTCAAAGAAAACATCATTTTCAAGTTTGGGGTCCCAACCAAGATTGTGAAAGACAATGCAACCTGCTTCTCTTCCCATGAGATTACTCAGTTTTATTTTTATTATGAGATTACCCTCTCCCACTCCTCTAATTATTTTCCACAAGGGAATGGCCAAGTAGAATTGAGTAACAAGAACCTGGTGACCATCATTAGGAAGTTGGTAGATGACAACCAATGAACCTAGCATAAAGCATTAGTTGATGCTTTATGGGTAGACAAAATTACACCCAAGAGGGTGATAGGTATGTCACAATTCCAACTTTTGTATGGTCTCAATGCAGAGATACCAATCACCTTAGAATTGCTAGTGCTAAAATTGGCAAAGGCGGTCGAAGATTAGACATATGAAAGATCCATTGACAAAAAGATCATGTGCTTGACTGAGTTGGATGAGTAGTGAACTATGGTGGTGGACCCAATTGTTGTGCATCAAAGCCTAGTGAAGAAGCTCTTTAACTAGAAAGCAAAAACTTGTGATTTTCAGATCGAAAACCAAGTCCTATTATGGGATAAGAGAAGAGAACCAAAGGGAATGCATGGGAAATTTGATTCCCTATGGAGAGGCCCATTTTCTATTCATCAGCTCAATGGTGAAATAATTTCCTACTAAAGTATCAAGATGGCACACCCTTTTCTCTGCCTCACAATGGGCAGCATCTGAAGCACTTCAATTCTTAAAGTATTAGATAAGATCAGCTTATATATTTGTATAGTCTTTAGTTTTTATTTTGTGTTGTTCTTTTTGTTTTTAGCATTTTTCTTTTTTTTGGGTAGCATGACTCCGTAGCCCAATGGCATACTTAAAGGCACTAGAGATTCTAGATTCTACTCCCTTTGATTATTTTTACAATTGATAAAAGTTCCCCAACTGGAGCTAGCTATTGTTCCCAAAATTTGTCACTCATTTTTGGGGACAACATATCAACTATTTTGGTCCTGCAGGCCAAAATTCTCTCTTCCCTTCTCAAAAAATGTTTTGAGCGCTCCAATTCTTTAGTTATTCAAGCTTTTTCAGCCAAGGAACTTGTAGGTTCAACAAGTTCAACAACTTCAGCAGGCGAGCTCTCACAAAGAAACAAGTTCCCAACACTTAGGCATTTCAAGGCATGTTCAATGCCAAAGTTCAATCAAAAGACTTATCAGTAGGCTTCAAACAAAGGATTGAACCATTGAACCATTTAACCCCAACTCTTTTGGTTCAAAAGTTCAATAGATTCAAAGGTTTAATGACATCAACAGACTTAAAGAGTTAAGTGCTTTGACAAGTTTAAAGTTAGACCACTTCAAAAAGTTCAACGGCTTCGAAGGACTTAATGAAAAGAAGACTTCGAAGAAGAAAGATTGAACCGTTGAACCGTTGAACCTTGAACCAAAAGAGTTCAAAGTTCAAAGGTTCAATGAGTTTAATAAAGTTTGAGAGACTTAGAAAAATAAAGGATTCAAAGAACAAAAGATTGAACCGTTGAACCATTGAACCTTGAACCAAAAGAGTTCAAAGTTCAAAGGTTCAATGAGTTCAACAGAAAAGAAAAGGATCCAAAAATATTGAAGGACCAAAGGATTCTAAGAAAGAGAATGAACCGTTAAACTTTGAACCAAAATGGTTCAAAGTTCAAAGGTTCAAGGAAATTCAAAGTTTAAAAGGGAGCTTCAAGCGAAGAAAGCAAAAGATTCTAGAGATCAGTTCAAAGAGATGGTTCAACTGATTAAACCAAAGAGCCGATTGAACTAAAGAGCTGATTGAACCAAGGAGCCAATTGGACTACCTGAACTATTGAACCATTGAACCGATGCACTCTTATGGTTCAAAGGTTCGAGTTTCAACGTGGTTTAAGTGACCAAGTGACCAATGACGTCCCCACAGATGTCAAATTCAAGGTAATAAAATGCCCATTTATTTTCAAATATGGCATGGAACTTGAAGAACAAACTCAGTGACTAGCTCAAGAAGAAGCTGAAAGAGCCAGCTGAAAGTAAAAAGATAGCCCAAGAGCTCATATCACAAGGAAGATACAAAATTCATTAAGGAAAGAGGGAATGATGCAGAAAGACCAGAAGTATCTGTGCATGAGTTATTTTTAATAGGTGAAATAGTCCACCAGGTGGACATTAGAGAGTGCGAGCACTCAAGGATGTGGCCTATTTTTCTCCATAGAGTAAAGGTGAAATGGATAGCTACGTGCATATCAAGAAGAGGACCAAGCAGCCCATAATTCAAAAGGAGACATTTGAGATGAATTGATACGTCACAGTTAAGGCTGATGCCTTGTTCAAGCATGGCCCCTTCACAGAATTGAAAATGCATTCAAGGCATTGAATGCAACATGGGCCATTCCATGAAACAAAGCACCCAAGTCTTTCTTGGAGCACTATATATTGTAATCTCTTATTTTATACAAAGGAGATCTCTATGTTATAGAAGCAAAACTCTGCCTAAATTGAAAGGCATTTCCTGAGACATTGAGCTCATATTGTTAATCATATTTCTTTATTTGAATGAGAAAACAAGTGACCTTTCAGGCTTTATGCTAGAATATCTTGTGTTATTTAGGAAATTGTTCTTATGTCTATTTCCTAGAAGCATTCTTGTCCATTTAATTTAAAAAGTAGAACTAGTGGAAGTAATCAGGAAGGTGTGTTGAAGCTGACTGTGGAGAGACTTTGTGATGCCACAATTGTCTTTAGCATGTTTGTTTTTCTATTTCTATGTAAAGGATCTTGGGATGACTTTATGCCCCCATTGTCCTTCATATATTTTACTCTATGGCAGTTGAGGTGGAGACTTTATGCTACACTTCATCCTACTATGTTTTTGCATCTAGTTACTATTACTACCAGGAAGGAATATGGTTGTTGATTGAATATTAATTCTAAAAGAAGAGAAGTACCTTAAGCAATTACCCAGGATTTCTCTTTTGATCTATGAACATCATCTCTGAAAAAAAGAGATGGATGGATGGCGTTATCCTACCATGAGTGTTATTTTTAGCTTATATATATAGTATATATTAGTACCTTATAGTTATAAGGAACCTCCCATTGATGATAGGAGAGATTTGTCCCATTTTGATGTGGTAGACCTGCACATTTTGGCCGAAATCTCCTTATGCTGTGGTTGAAACACCTATTTTGCCCATCAGTTAGCTGGTGACAAAATATTCACCCAACAATAATTATAATATAAAGTGTTTAAAATTATCAATATGACCTGATAACTAGACTTGATGATGATAGTACTCACAAGAGAGACACAAAATGTAGGATTAACCACTAAAGCTAGTTAACATAGACATATGACAAGATGATGGAAACCTAATTCTTTATAATATGTCGATGTGCTGTGACTCTTACAACATGTCAAAAACATACTAGAATGATAAAGAAATAATTGGAGACATAATAACAGTACATTCCTAATAATAATAAGAATGTAATGAACATATTGAATAACACATAAATCATATGACATATAATGAAAGATTAAAGAGCTTGACATGAGCACATCTAATAACTTTACCAAATAATTTATATATTAAAAATATTTTAAAATACGAAATCTAATGAATAATATACAATACTATTTCAAACCTAATACAAAAAAATACTTAAAACCACGTATTTACTAATTAAAACCACTAAACTCTACTTCATTTACATGAAATATTAACTAAAAATAAAACAAGATAGGAAATAATTGTAAGAACTACAATACTACAACCTAAGACTATACGATGGAGAAAACCATGGACCAATACCATGAAGGAAAACCATGGTGTCCAAAAAGATGATAAGAGATGCAGAGTGAGCGTGTGGCATGTCTATTGGAGGCTATGTGGTACAAGCATTCTCACTGCTCCTTCACATGGACTTGTTTCCCAAAAATCAAGAAATATTGAATGCCAATGAACTAAAGCAAAAATAAATAGAGCCCACCAAAAATCCATGTTGATGTAGAACTAGGACGATGATGATGGGAGAATAGATCTACTTTGTTGACCAGATGAAGGATGATAGTTCTAATGGTATAAAACATCTGAAGAAGCATAACACCCTCTACATCTCCATGTATTTTAAGTAGAACCTGGCCATCACTACCCATAATACCAAGTTAATGTCTCAAATCTTCAACTTGACAAAGGAAATAAAGAGGACTATTGTGGAGTGTTGAACCAAGGTTGATCTTGTTGAGGAGAAAGGGAGCCAAGCCAATGTAGATCCTATCAATGCAAATGGTAGATGGCTAGCAGCAATATATCAGAATGAAATGATTGTTAATACAAGTCTAGGAATGATGTTAAAGTAATCAAAAATCAAAACCATTGATATAAATGGTGGAAGATGCCAAAATAATATAGATATGGAGTCGTGGAGGGAGTTTGGAGAGTGTGGGGAGCTTGACCCCCAAGTGTTGTGGATCTTAATCCAAGGTGGAAGAAATCAGATGATGACTGCAGATCAAAGTAAATGCAATAGAAATGGTGATGCATACTAGATTAAGATGATAGAGGAGCCATGAGAAGGTAGAGAAAAGAGATGACTGGATGTTATAGAGAAAAATATACCCTATAGGTAATGTAAATGAAGAGGCAAATGGTCAATACAGAGATCTTATTCTATTAATTCAAAAATCTAACCCAGGGTAGATGGATCTCATTTAAGAATTTTGGGAAGCGATGAATAAGAACCAAAATCTCATCGAGGTCAATGATGCACAATCCACAAGGCTAAACACAGTTTAAATGTGAATGGAATTCACACACAACTTTCAAATCCACATAAAAATTAAACCCTAAAACCTATATGTACTAGAATACTATAGACAATAGTATAGCTGAGAGGCAATATGAGATTCTACATAAAAACTCTAATATACCAGACTAACAATAGACATATATAATATTTTTATGTTGGTTTTGATGCAATGAATATTAGATCTACTGTAAGGCTGAAAATGATTGAAAACTATCTATCTAATCACAATGGAAAAAAAATATTGGCCTTAGAAAGTGCATTGATACTAGATGTTAAGAACCTTGTTCATAAAACTCACTAAATAACAATAAATCACTCATATATTGATAAACACACTGATCACACATATAATTCCTTTTGAGGAAGGAATAAATCTATATCATTGGCCTCTTCAAGGGGGTGACCTCTTATTAGATCAAGCTCTAATTACAAATAACTTCTTGGATGCCTCACACTAACCTATACCCCTTTATTTATACTAATTCTCATCTACACAACTCCTTACTCTTATGCATGTGGTACTAAACCACTATTTACTATTATATTAGCTATTATACTATTAATCCCCTCTATATGTATATTACATGCACACATAATTCTACAAAATTACTTAAAAGGCTAGAATTTTTAAGTTACCACACATCTTCCACATTTCTCTTATCCTAACATTGAGTCATTCCACCATTTTCTTAACTTATTCAACCAATTATTGAGTTATCATTGAACCTTTCAAATAATGTGGCGAGCCATGAAACTACATTGAATCATTTATGAGAAACTTTCAACTACCAACTAACTTCCCCCTTATCTCTCAAACACATGAGGAATTAGTCTCTTCTACATGGATGAGGACTCAAATCCAACTATTTAAAATTAACATAATCCAATCTTCTCACTAGAAATCTTATAAATTTAAGTGTCACCCTCCATTGTCATAATCCATCGTCAAGATATCGAATTGATATCAAAATTAGCATGTGTATCCATTGAGAATCAACAATATTACATCCTTATACTACTAAGATTCACTTTGCATTTAGAGAATGAATTGAGCATCCACATACCCACTTGCAAGAGCAAATCAAAGTCAATCAATTGAGAATGCATTCACTTTTGTTGGTAATATGGAAGGCAATTTGTTTATTTTATCTTGTTCTTTTATTGTAGCTCTATTGAAGGTTTTAGATTAGTCTTATAATAGGAAATTAATTGTTTATTTGGTTTCTTAGTTATAATTTTTAATTTCTAGCTATCACATTCTGGCATGCTTGATGGGACATTTCTAAAATCTTTCTCATCTTATATGCCTTAGAGTTTTTGAATTATTTTTTAATTTTGTTGGAGTGCATAACAACTTAATCTTGGTTTAAGATCTTTTCTTGTTGTTTCAAGTGAAGTTTTTTCAGGTTTATGAGTTTTTTGTATGATTTCTAGAGAATGATGATTTTATTTTGGATAATGGTGGTTTTATTATGGAGAACAATGATTTTGTTATGAATAATGGTGAAATTGTTATGCAAAACCATGAAATCATTTCTAGTTATTTTTAGACTTTATTTTTGGTTATATCTTTTTATTTTCAATCCTTTCTGTTTTGTTATCCTTTTGTCATTCAATTTTCTATAATTTTTTTCATGTTTATGTATTTCCTTTTCTTGTTTCTTTATTTTTTGTAGAACAACAAAAAATACATAACTTCAATGAATTTGTTATGAACTTCGATGATTTTGCTCTATGTTTTGGTAGTTTTATCAATAATCATTTTATGTTTTTTAGCATTCCCATAGCTATTTTTGGCTAATTAATGGATTTGTCATTTTCTATGCAGCAAATATATTCTATTTAACAATGAATTTATTCTAAATTATTTGATTTTTTATTTATTTATTTTAGATTTCTTACTTTGTTTTTAGCTAGCTTATAGGTTTTTAGATTGTTAAATTCATTACATATAAACTACTAATGGTTTTGTGTAGGAATGAAAGCTAAATACTTAAGAAAACCAAACCAAATCACAATTTTATTTTTATTTTCAATCTTTTATTTTATTTCATTTTTTTGCTTAAGTTGGTTAATTAATTAATTAGTTTCATTTTCTCTAAAACTTGTCTATGTGTGTTATAAGAGTTTGTGTATGATCTTTCTTTGCATCACATTAGTGATGATCTTTGCAAATCAAAAACACTTATAAATTTTTGTAACTTAGTAATAAAATTAAATTATGTTCTTTCCTTGTACTACATTGGTGATGATTTTTGAAAATCAGAAATAATCTGAATCTTTTTATTTTTTCTATTTTTAAGGGCTCTATCAACTATGGATTTCACCACTATGTGGTAGGCCAAACCCCATGTACTAGTGAGGTATATAAATTGATGATTATTTGTTTCAATTTCTTATTTAGTTGTGTGTTTTAAGCATACTATGACGTGAGATGGTTTCATCCTCCAATACTCAGGGTTTCAACAACTACCTTGAAGTGGGAACATAGGGACTAGACCTTTTTATGTAGCCCATTAATCAATTTATTCCATGTTCTTGGGCCTCATTATACCAAATGGTATATAAGAAGCACCCCTAGTTGAACTTTTGAAAACCATAAGCCTTAAGAAATCATTCAATCATTTGACATCTGGTATCAACATAAACTTGAAACTAGGTTTAGTGGGTTATAGGTATGACACTACCTCCATAGTTAGTGTTATGAAATATTGGGCCAACACTATTCAACAGGCAAACAAGTATACATAAGAATCCATAAGTCACTCAAAACCCTTACCTAGTTTTATCACTTTCATGTGGTTTGCATGATATACGTCTAGTTAGAACTTATTTGTTTATATTTGCGTTACCTTCCTTGTAAAAACCTTGGAATTGAAAGTTTTCTTGTGTGTTGAGAATTGAATATTGAAAATCCAATTTCTTAGTTTTCTAAACAAATCCTTATTTTCCAAATCAATTGAAACTTTATCCAAATAACTTGAATAGTTTTGCGAAACAATTATATGTTCAGTTTAGAGTCATAATTTTATGGAGTCAAACACATAAAATTTAATTCATCTCTCCAATCACTAGGTTTCAAGCCTACTTATACGATCCTCAATACAATCCAAATAGAGAAGAACCCTTTGGAAATGACACTTTCCATTTTGGGAATCAAGAAGAGCATTTTAAAGTCAATGATAATGATAACCTACCTTTCCAAGATGAATATAAATTTGATGTAATGCCTAAGGAACCACCATCTCAAGTTATTGATTGCATCTTAACAAATAAAAATCAAGTCTTATTATGCATTTTAGATCTAGGAGCTATATTCCCACATGATTTTGATCATAAGGGCTTACCTCACCTTATTGATATAAGTAACACAACCCCTCCTAAACAAGGTCAAAATCCATTTAGCACCTCATTGGGTAAGGATGAGGCCTTTATAGAGTCATCTAATGAAAATACCCAAAATGTTTTCCATGCCTATATGGATAAGGGAAACATAGTTATAAACAACACATTACAATAAAGTCATGTCTTTACCCTATTGAACCATATCCAAAGGTTAACCAAAGAGATCATTGATCTTAAATCCAACCTATCAAATAATACTTTAAATCCAATCTAATCAACAAATTAAACAATCCAACAATCAATAAGGGTTATCATAATAACAATGCGAACATTTTGGCTTTAGGATCCTCCCAAACAAATCAAAATCAAAATCAATTATCATATTTTCCACTCAAAGAGATAACATTTACCCAAGAACGTAAAACCATAATGGATTAAATCGAGGGATTGAAAGATGGATGTTATTCCCAAAGCAAAAATATAAGTTTGAAGAACTATGTCCATATCTATTTGACATAAAAATGATGAAGGTACATTTTCTTATTAATTTTAACCTCTAAATTTTGAAAACTACAAAGGAAAAGGTGATTCTAGGGAGCATAATAAAGATTTTTACATGGCTTGTCAAGAGGTCACTCATAGGGAAAATTATCTACTTAGACTCTTTCCACATAGCCTAAAAGGTCAAGCCTTAAAATGGTTCCTATGTATACCTAAGGGGTCAATCATACTTTCACAGATCTTTATATAGACACCCATTTTGGTACAAGTACACATATTTCTAGTCTTCTTGTACGTATATACTTTTTTTACCAAAAATTAGACATTTAGTGACACGATCACTTGTGGACCTCTTTGGTTCCACGTTATTTCACTTATTTTACCTATTCCTTGGGCTTGTGTGCTATGGGTAGATGCAGGATAATGGGGGACAAAGTGGGGGTATAAAGCGACACTTTTTTTTTGAAAATTGCAGTAGTTGAACTTGGAGAGAATGTTAGAGACACTTGGAAAAAGAATTTGACATTGAAGTAAGAATATGAATTATGTTATTTTAAATGCAGTTTATAAATATATAATTTTTTTAAAATACCTAAATGATAAAAGAGTGTGAAATAGATGAATTTATGATAATGAATTGACCCTTTTTGTGAAAAGATAAGAAAATTGCATGTGTATAGACACACTTTTTTTGAGTAAATGAATGAACTAATGTATGATATTTCATATATGCATAGATGAAATGTCAAAGATCAGTTAAGATATTTTTTTATTAATTTATTAATAAATATATATATTTTAAATAATTTTAAAAGTCAAGACAATTGGAAAATTGGAACTTCAAGTGTATGAACACAACTTTTTGACATTAACTTCATGAAAATCATTTTTTTTCAAATCATAGTGTTTTAAACTTTTAGGATTTAACTTATGTAAACATTATGTTTGATTAAAGGGATGAGTAGTCTAATTAAGGGAAATAGTATGCATAAAATAACCACTAATTTGTTACAAATTTGACTAACTTTAACTTTCTAAAATAATAATAAATATGTGCAAATAAAGACTTATATGGAAAACATCCGATATAGATGATCTGAGTGTTGGAAATTATGATAGGAATAAGTCTAAGTGTCATCAACTGGATCCTTGTATTAGAACCCCTCCTAGACAGTAGTGCCACATTTGGAAAGAGGTCCCATGTGGCTCTAGTATCCTAATATTGGCACTAATGTCCTCTGTGGAGGACTGTCTCAAACTTTTGAGTGTACCTATGTCTATGTTTCTAGGTTCTATTCTTATGCACATGAAGTCTAAAACTCTATATTTTACCTATAATATTTGATTTATGATACAAACCTTGATCCTCCTTGTATGTAAGGCATGAGATGAAAAGTGTGTTCTTTAGTAGGATAAGTTGGACATCCTCAACGCCTCGATGTGAAGAGAGTTTCCTACATACCAATAATTTGAGGATGGATCAAGCTTGACATAGTTTTCCCCACATAAGCTATGGTGCAATTTCAAGTGATGCTAGTATGATAGTGGCCTTGAGTGTGCTTGAGATTGGAAATTTATAAAATATGAACTTAGGCTATTGTAGATGGCAATATGTAGAATTAGGGTAGAATAGGGATAAATAACCTTGATTTTGCTCAAATTATTTCATGTTTGAATAGATATTTTGCATCTAATTTCCATCTAGTGGATAGAGGGATAAAAGGCATGTATTTATAGTGTTTTATTACTTGTGAGGATAATAAAATATGTTTAGGCTGACCTTAGGAGGGTTTTACCTTTGAAAACATATTTATTTAAGAAATATATGGTAAAGCACATAGGTGCCATTTTTGGGGGAAACTAGCACCACATAGATCTAGTATCCTTAGTGTGGCACTAATGTCTATCTAGTAGAACATTGGACACGAAGGGCTAGGATTGGGAAATGAGTGTTTGGGATTATGTTTGAACTGACTAGGGTGCTTGTGGCCCACATGGATGTTATAAAAGTGTGACAATAGGCTCTAGGATAAGTCTAGGGCTAAGCTAGGAATAGATAGTCTCAAGTAGCACTCTCATCACTCAAATACCTAGACTTACCTAGGAAGTGAAGCTCGTGAAGCTAAATCTGAGTACGTGAAGTTGGGTCTGCATATGTGAAGTGTTGTCTAATATATGACCTGTAAATGAAACATGCATAAATCAATCCTTAATTAAAATACATCAAAATCAAAAGACCATTTTGAATAAATAAGTAACTGAGTAAAATTGAGTAAAGAGATGGGAAAGAAAAAAGGAATGAATACACCTCATTGGGTACATGAACTAATGCATGAACCTGGTGATACCTATATATGTGCATATATATAATGATCAATAATTGAATATCTTGGACTAATATGATAGCTTACACAATCCTCATGTGTGGGTGGCTCAAGAACTCAATTTAGTTTTGAATCCATCATTTCCCACCCATACTTGGTGGATCATGACCTATGAATAGCTTGGATTGGACTAATAGTGTGTCCAACCCTCTCATGTGGGTGGCTCAAGAACTCAAGTAGGTTATTATTCTATCATTTCCCAACCATGTTTAGTAGATGCATGTAAAATTAAAGTATGAAAAGTACTAAAAATGTCTAACTGAGTATATCTAACTATGTATTTTAGATCCATGGCCATGTAGGTACATTAGGTAGCTCTAGGCCACTTGGGAATGCCAACCACTACAGATGGAGTAAAGCATGTACCCGGTGATAACCTAAAATATGATGTAAAGTGTATACAATGTAGAGAATGACATAGAATTTTCCATTTCATCTGATCAACCAGTGTGTAACTAAGCTTATAGAAATAACATGTCATGCACATGCCTTGAATCTAGTATCTAAGTATATTGAATCTAGACTAAGTTGTAATAACTATATTTGAGTATCTAAACTAAATATGGGAATGATCATGCCATGCATGATGCCCCCAATTTGAGCAATCAATATGAATTTGAGCTGAGCTAATGTGAATCTAAGAAAAAATTGAGTATAATTGATAAACCTATAACCAGATATGTGCAAACACGTATTATACCTATTGTATTATTTTTGCCAATCCAAATTGACCTAAAACTAAGGATACTAGATAGTAATGTAATATGGTTCTAGTGTCCCTATTTGGGCACTAATGTCTTTCTAGTCTGAATTTTGTGTCACTACACTACTTTTTGAGTCCCTATTTTTCTCTATGTTTACCTATGTCTAATTTTTTGAAACTGAGCCTTTCTGCTAAAAAATGTTCTATGAGTGAAAATATAGGATCATGATCTCTATGACAAACCCTTGTGAATTCTCCCTCTTTTGAGGGTAGTTTTTGAATCTGTGCAAGAATTATCCTCAAAAGAAAAAGCTTTGCAAAATGTGTGTTAGTTAGAGCATTTATGATAACTATTTGATAATCCAATATAAAGTACATACATAACATTAGAATGTAAGATAATCTAAACATAAGTATGTAATATAAAATGTATTTCATGTCTAGTATTACACAAGGGTGTCAAAATATATGTAATCAATGAATGTAACATCAAATCTGAGTAAAATTGAGTAGCTACCTAGGGGATGGGGCATGATGTCCATCATGACACCCAATTAGGGAGAGTATATGCATGAGGTCCCTCATGACATCAAAAATTGGTGTGTGTAACAAGAAAATACAAGTGTTATGGCCATGCTGTATACAAGAAAACATACATACAAAACACATGAGGCATATAAAATAGGCTAAGGGGACACAATACAAGGGACATGGGCATATGTTACTAAATCTAATAAAATAAGACATACAAGGACATGTTAAAATTTCCACATACACAATCAACAAGCAAGTTGGCTTAGAGCCACATAGAAGGACATGTTCAAATCTCTACATACATAACCAAACAAGCACACACAAGGGATATGGGCACATGTCCAATGTATACATACTATGAATAAAAGTGGCATATAGCTAAAGAACAATGGCATGTTCAAATGCCCTCAACTAGAAGAAGCATATAAATATAATCAAGTCTAAACTAGGAAAGCTAAAAATGAAAACATGCATGAATGTAGTATAAATATATGTAAAAGATATGATGTACATATGTTGAGTCTAAAGTAGTAATAATTGGAAAAAATATGAGTATGAGTAACAATGATCCATAAACTGGCACTTATTTTTGTGCAAAAATTATTTACCTTGGATCTTTTAGTCAAATTACCCAATTTCTCGAAACACTCAAAGAAATAAAACAAAATTTGACCTTTTAATACATATTTATCTCAAATCCCAAAGTGCTCAATTTTTTGTTAATATGTCATCTTTGATTAATCATGTATTCAATAATGATTAATAAAAAAAATTAATCAAAATGTAGAAAAATAATGCACAAATAAAATTAACTCACAACAAGCACTTGATAACAGAGTTCGGCAATGCCTACGTCCTTGAGTTCACTTATAGTACTAATCGATCCATTTCCTTGAAAAACGAGTACATGGAAAAACCTCATGATTGTTAAATGGATACTCTAAGACTACATATAAATTGGCAACAGACCTTTAGAAAGTTGTAAAACCCCAGGATAGACCTTTAGAAAGTCCCAAAACCCATGGACAGACCTTTCACCTTACTGTCGTCAATGCAATCTCGCAATCTTGTGGATTTAAGCCAAAATTATTTAAATTGACTTATAAAATGGCCTTAACAAATCCAAAATAGGTAATTCAACATATCCTTGAATTCATCTCAGAGTCTAGGACAAATCCCTAGTTTATGTTGAGAGCTAAAAATGCCTCCAAAAGCCTAAAAAATGAGGAAGTACCCAAACTAGTTTTATTTGCCTTAGCTCTTTGTTTGAATTTGATCCTCTCAATTACCAAGTCTTAGATTTATATACTCGTTTAGGCCTATGGATGTAGTGGTTGGGAATTATCCTTTTACCTGTGAGGTTAGTGGTTTGAGTGTCCAATATAGTAAATAAGCTTAATAAAGCTTGTTTTGGTTTCATTATCCCACATTGCTCATGGGTCAAACACTGCCAGTTTTTAATATAGCCTTGAAGGAATATTTGGAAATGATAATAAGGAATTTATCCCACATTGGTAAGATGGGTGATTTCTTTAGTATTAAAATACCATGAGTTTCATGGTAGATAATGCCAAGTGATTGACATTAACATATTTTTGGTCTTTATGGTGGCTTTATGGCATTGAACATGGCATGTTGGAAACTTTGATGGCTGGTATTTTGTGAAATTCATGGTGATGGCTCATCCACATAGAAAGTTGGACTTCGGTGGATGTCTCAAACTTGGCATGGAACCTTCATTCTCCATCCTATTAATCCTCACTATGTTAATTGAGCCTAGAATGTTATTGAACTATGCTAAACTTGATCCTAGACCATCGTGGCATTTGGTTGGGAACCATGGTAACATGATGGAATATGGGTTCAGGTTAAATTGGAACCTATCTATCATGATTTATTCGACCAATTTGGGTATAAATATGGATCCTAGATCATGTTCATTTCATTCAAGTTAAGTTGGGTTTCCATCCATGTTGGTTAGCTCAAGTTCGAGCTCAGCACTCCAACTCAGGTCTTCACCCCAACTCAGGTCTTCACCCCAACTTGGGTCTCTACTTCTCAACTTAGGCTTGACACTCCAACTTGGGTCTTTACTTCTCAACTTGGGCTCGACACTCCAACTCAGGTTAGCATCCCAATTTGGGCTTGAGTTGACATTAAGCATTAAACATTTTTTTTACTATGGAGAAATAAAGTGATGGCAAGCCACTTGGTGGCTTGAGGTCCCACTACAGAACCACTCATATTTTGACACTTGTCAATGTCCAACTAGTTAGATGTTCCATAGCTATATTGGTGATAGGGTCCTCTTCTAAGACAAAAGTGGGCTCCATTAGCTATGGTCCCTGTAGCTAACCTATTTTTTATGCCATCTATATACACCTATCAAAGACAAAATATTGAAACCCAATTATTTTTCTTGCACAAACTCATTACCACATGTCACAACACAATTGGACCATTTGGTGAGCTAGGATTATGCCACATCACCCTGTGTCACCTTTTGCCCTATTGATTTGGGACTTCAACACATGATATCTAGGGCATATGGGCTCAAAATTGACCTATTTAAATTACACCAAAAATTTCTCAACGAGCTTTATGTCATGCCAATGATCAATCTACAATTTGATAACTTTTATCTTGGAGTGTATGTGGATCCTCCTGGATCAATCTTCCCTACTAAAAGGGCTTTTGGTCCACCAAAAGCTGGTATCCACTGAAATGCTAGTTAGTTTAAAAAAAATTGAAGGGTATTTTATCAGTCTACTCAGGTTCTCCAACTATGCCTACAATGCTTGAAACAATTGACTAATCACACCTTCCATAAAATCCTCTACTGCTGCATGGCCATCATTAACCTCTACATAGAACTAGGATGCATTGACTTCCTCTATTGCATGACTTCATAAGAACCTCTACATAGATAATCCTAGTGATCTCTTTCACTGCATGAATATTAACACATCCATCAATGTCCCCTTCTACTTCATAACCTTAATGGCCTTTACATAGAAGTACGTGTAGACCAAGTGCTTCCTAAGTTTACTAAACTATTCTCTGTAGAATAATATTTAACAAAAACAAGCATACCCTAATTTCCATATACTGTTGTTAATGGAAAACATCTACCAAAATGTGAGAAGACAACTTGAGTATGATAAATATGTCACTCAATACTTCTCTACATGTGAATTCCATAACAAAATAAACTATAATTTTTATAATACATGTATATACAGATATAAACAATACCCCTTAGGTCTTTAAACAACTATACATGATGTATGTCACAATATTGCCCATATGGGTCTTATTCATACATCCTAACTAGCACATTATTTATGCTAGTTTTATAAGTATATACAAATGGATAAACCCAAAATACACCTAAGATTCCTTACTAGCTATAAAATCCTAGTGTGGGTCTGACTCCTTTTGTATTTGCTCTATGGATCATCATGCAACTCATTTTTAGGTTCCTGATGGTCACTTGGTACATACGAGTCTGATGTTTGATTGAAATTATCATGACTGGGTCTAGAGACCTACCCTATCTCAAACTACAAGATCCATGTGTGATCCAAGTGAATCTCTATGCCATCATCTCTAAAGGATGCCTACCAAGTGAAGAGATATAAATTTCCTAGAACCATCTCATCAATCTCTAATGGGATGATATTGAGAGTCACCATGTTTGAGAACTATCTCCCAACTATAAATCATAAGGTGTAACAACATGTTACCATACCTCAGATAATACCATTTTATGTGCCAACTATTTTAGCATGCAACAGTGGTAAAGTTTGCAAGCCCAATCGACATACTACATTAGCAATCACATAACCTATTCTAATGTCTCCATAAAAAATAAGTCTAATGATACATCCCTTTTAAATGACTAGAATACTCTCTTTGGAGGCTCTCATGGATTGTAAGACAATATCTAGAGGTCTAGATGGTGTCCTCTATCAAACTAGGGATTTTGAATACTGACTGGTACATGAGATAGTAGGAGTCTTCCTCTACTCATGTTCTATTGAAACCACTATGGTGCATGATCAAGATGTCATAACCAATAATGTCTTACCACATGTCCACATCTCAAGCAATGAATACAGATTGGACTGGCTAAAGTACTGGGATCATCTCGATGGCATTTCTTCTATCTTGACTCTTATGCTAATTGATCAAAAAGAGAATCAAATTTCTATGAAAGTTTGATGATCTGTCGATCCTCTGTGCACTGGTGTACACTCATATTCACCATCATTATATTTATTTCTTCCATCCATTGTGTCTACTCTCTTCGGTGTGACACAATCATTTGTATCATCATGATCAATATCAAAAGCATCATGGGCAACTGCATCCATGGGTACAAATCTATGACTTCAAGCAGGTCCCAAATAGACACACACATTGTGAAAAAGCTATTAATCATAGGTAAGAACCACTCTGATACCCAACTTGATCCATTAATTGGAACTTATTTTTATGCAAAAATTATTTACCTTGGATCTTTTAGTCAAATTACACAATTTCCCAAAACACTCAAGGAAACAAAATGGAATTTGACCTTTTAATACATATTTATCTCAAACCCCAAAGTGCTCAATTTTTTTTCAATATGTCATATTTGATTAATTATACATTCAATAATGATTAATAAACAAAATTAATTAAAATGTAGAAAAAGAATGCACAAATAAAATCAACTTGGTAATGCCTACGTCTTTGGATTCTCTTATAATACGAATCGATCCATTTCCTTGAAAAGTGAGTACATGGCCAACCCTCATGATTGTCAAATGGATACTCTAAGACTACATATAAATTGGCAATAGACCTTCAAAAATTCCCAAAACCCATGGATAGATCTTCCACCTTACTGTCGTCAATGTAATCTCACAATCTTATGGATTTAAGCTAAAATTCTTGAAAAGTGACTTATAAAATGGCCTTAACAAATCCAAAATAGGTAATTAAACATATCATTGAATTTTTATTAGATTCTAGGGCAAATCCCTAGTTTACACTGAGAGCTAAAAATGCCTCTAAAATCCTAAAAAATGAGGAAGAACCCAAACTAGTCTTGTTTGCCTTAACTCTTTGGTTGAATCCAATCCTTTCAATTACCAAGTCTCAGCTTTATATAGCTATTTACGCTCATGGACATAGTGGTTGGGCCTTATCATTTTACTTGTGAGGTCAGCGGGTTGAGTGTCCAAGATAGTAAATAAGCTTAATAAAGCTTGTCTTGGTTTCATTATCCCACATTGCTCGTGGGTCAAACACTACCAGTTTTTAATATATCCTTGAAGGCATATTTGGAAATTATGATAAGGAATTTATCCCACATTGATAAGCTGGGTGTTTTCTTTAGTATTAAAATACCATGAGTTTCATGGTATATAATGCTAAGTGATTGGTATTAACATATTTTTGGTCTTTGTGGTGGCTTCATGGCATTGAACATGGCATGTTGAAAACTTTAACGATTGGTAATTTGGGAACTCCATGGTGATGGATCATCCACATAGCAAGTTGGAATTTGGTAGATATCCTAAACTTGGCATGGAACCTTCATTCTCTGTTGTGTTAATCCTCACCATGTTATTTGCACTTGGAATGTTCTCAAACTGTGCTAAACTTGATCTTATACTGTCACGGCATTTGGTTGGGAACCATGGTAACATGATGGAACATAGATTCATGTTAAATTAGAACCATCCATCATGATTTATTTCACCCATTTAGGTTAAAATATATAACCTAAATCATGTTCATTTCATTTGGATTAAGTTGGGTTTCCATCTGGGTTGGTTGGTTCAGGCTTGGGCTCGACACTCCAACTTGGGTCTTCACCCCAACTCAGGTCTTCACCCCGTTTGCTTCTCAACTCAAGTTTGACACTCCAACTTGGGTCTCTGCTTCTCAACTTTGGCTTGACATTCTAACTCAGGTTAGCCTCCTAACTTAGGCTTGAGTTGACATTAAGCATTAAACAATTTTTTTTTACTATGGAGAAATAAAATGATGGCAAGCCACATGGTGGCTTGATGTCCCACTACAAGACCACCCATAATTTGACACTTGTCAACATCCAACTGGTTGGATGATTCATAGCTATATCGGTGGTAGGGTCCCCTTCCAAGACAAAAGTAGACTCCATCAACTATGGTCCCTATAGTTGACCTATTTTTTATGTCATCTATATACACCCATCGAAGACAAAATATTAAAACCCAATTATAATTCTCGTACAAGCTCATTGCCATGTGTCACAAAATGATTGGACCATTTGGTGAGCTAAGATTATGCCACATCACCCTGTGTCACCTTTTGCCCTATTGATTTAGGACTTTAACAAGTGATATCTTGCGTATATAGGCTCAAAATTGACCTGTTCAAATTACACCAAAAATATCTTGATGAGCTTTACATCATAGCAATGATTAATCTAAAATTTGACAACTTCTATATTGGAGTGTATGTGGATCCTTCTGGAACAATCCTCCTTACTAAGAGGGCTTTTGGTCCACCAAAACTTGGTATCCACTAAAATGCCAATCGGTTTTGAATAATTTTAAAGGGTCTTTTATCGAGCTACTCAAGTTTCATAACTATGTTTACAATGCTTGGAAAAATTGACTGATCACACCTTCCACAAAATACTCTGCTACTGCATGGTCATCATTAACCTCTACATAGAACTAGGATGCATTGGCTTCCTCTACTGCTTGACTTCATAAGAACCTCTACATAGATAAGCCTAGTGATCTCTTTCACTGCATGAATATTAGCACATCCATCAATGTCCCCTTCTACTGCATAACCTTAATGGCCTTTACACATAAGTATATGTGGACCAAGTGCTTTTTGGGTTTGCTAAACTATTCTCTATAGAATAATATTTAACAAAAACAAGCATACCCTAATCTGCATATACTATTGTTAATGGAAAAAGTCTACGAAAATGTGAGAAGATAACTTGAGTATGATAAACTTGTCACTCAATACTTCTCTAGAGGTGACTTCCATAAAAAAATAAACTATAATTTTTATAATGCATGCATATATAGATAAAAATAGTACCCCTTATGTCTTTAAATAACTATGCATGATATATGTCACAATATTGCCCATATGGGTCTTATTCATACATCTTAACTAGCACATTAATTATGCCAATTTTATAAGTATATACAAATGGATAAACCCAAACTACACCTAAGATTCCTTACTAGCTATAAAATCCTAGTGTGGGTTTGACTCCTTCAGTGGTCACTCTATGGATCATCATGTATCTCATTTTCATGTTCCTGATGGTCACTTGGTACATACAAGTTTGATGGTTAACTGGAATCATCATGACTAGGTCTAGAGACCTACCCTATCTCAAACTACATGATCCAAGTGAATCTCTATGCCATCATCTTTGAAGGATGCTTGTCAATTGAAGAGATATAAATTTCCCTGAACCATCTCATCCATCTCTAATGGGATGATATCGAGAGTCACCATGTCTGAGAACTATCTCCCAACTATAAATCACAAAGTGAAACAACATGTTTCCATACCTCAGATAATATAATTATACATGCCAACTATTTTATCATGTGACAGTGGCAATGTTGGCAAGCTCAATTGATGTACTACATCAATGATCACATAACCTATTCTAATGTCTCCATTGAAAATAAGTCTAATGACACATCCCTCTTAAATGATTGGAATACTCTATCTAGAGGCTCTTATGGATTGTAAGACAATATATGGAGGTCTATATGGTGTCCTCTATCGAACTAGGGATTTTGAATGCTGACTGGTACTTGGGATAGTAAGAGTCTTTCGTCTGCCTATGTTCCTCTATTGGAACCACTATGGTGCATGATCAGGATGTTACAACCAATAATGTTTTGCCACATGTGCACATCTAAAAAATGACTACATATTCGACTGTCTAAATTAATGGAATCATCTTGATGGCATTTATTCTATCTTGACTCTTTTTCTAACTGATCAGAAGGAGAATAAACTTTTTACTAAAGTTTAATGATCTATTGATCTTATGTGCACTAGTGTGTACTCACGTTCACCACCATTGTATTTAGTTTTATCATCCATTATGTCTACTCTCTCCAATGTGACACAATCATTTGTATCATTGTGCCCAATATCAAAAGCATCATGGGAAACTGCATCCATGGGTATAAATCCATGGATTCAAGTAGGTCCCAAATAGCCACACACACTATGAAAAAGCAATTAATGATAGGCAAGAACTACTCTAAGACAAAACCTGATCCATAAAATGGCACTTATTTTCCATTAATATGGACTAATTATATATATTTAATAATGATTAATAAACAAAATTAATCAAAATACATAAAAAAAGGCACAAATAAAATAAACTCACGATAAGCACTTGATAACAGAATTTGACAATGCCTACGTCTTCATGTTCACTTATAGTATGAACTGATCCATTTCCTTGAAAAGTGAGTACACGACCAACCCTCATGATTGTCAAATGGATACTCTAATATTGCATATATATTAGCAATAGACCTTCAGAAAGTCCCATAATCCATGGACATACCTTCCACCTTTCTGCCATCAATGCAATCTTGCAATCCTATGGATTTAAGCCAAAAGTCTCAAAAAATAAATTATAAAATGGCCTTAATAAATATGAAATAGTCAATTAAACATATCATTGATTTCATCTCAGAGTCTAGGATAAATCCTTAGTTTACATCGAGAGCTAAAAATGCCTCCAAAAGCCTCAAAAATGAGGAAGAGCACAAACTAGTCTTATTTGCCTTAGCTCTTTGGCTAAATCCAATCCTTTCAATTACCAAGTCTCAGCTTTATATATCCATTTAGGCCCATGGACATATTGTTTGGATCTTATCCTTTTACCTGTGAGGTCAGCAGGTTGAGTCTCCAAGATAGTAAATAAGTTTAATAAAGCTTGTCTTGGTTTTGTTATCCCACATTGCTCATGGGTCAAACACCATTAGTTTTTAATATAGCCTTGAAGGCATATCTGGAAATGCCGATAAGGCATTTATCTAACATTGGTAAGGTGGGTACTTTATTTAGTATTGAAATACCATGAGTTTCATGGTAGATAATGCTAAGTAATTGACATTAACATATTTTTGATCTTTGTGGTGGCTTTGTGGCATTGAACATGGCATGTTGGAAACTTTGATGATTCATAATTTGGGAACTTTGTGGTGATGGATCTTCCACGTAGAAAGTTGGACTTTGGTGGATGTCCCAAACATGGCATGAAACCTTTGTTCTCCATCGTGTTAATCCTCACCATTTTAATTGTGCCTGGAATGTTCTTGAACTATGCTAAACTTGATCCCATACCATCATGGCATTTGGTTATGAATGGTGGTAAGATGGTGGAACATGGGTTCATGTTAAATTAGAACCCATCCATCATGATTTCTTCAACCCATTTAGGTTAAAATGTGCAACCAAAATCATGTTCATTTTATTTAGGTTATGTTGGGTTTCCATCTGGGTTGGCTAGCTCGAGCTCGAGCTCAGCACTCCAACTTGGGTCTTCACCCCAACTCAGGTCTTCACCCCAGCTCAAGTCTCTACTTCTCAACTTGGGCTCAACATTCTAACTTGGGATCAACACTCCAACTTGGGTCAGTATCCCAACTTAGGCTTGAGTTGACATTAAGCATTAAACAATTTTTTTTGAATATGGAAAAATGAAGTGATGGTAATCCACATGGTGACTTGAGGTCCCACCACATAGACCACTCATAATTCAACACTTGTCAATGACCAATTAGTTGGATGTTTTATAGCTATATCGATGGTAGGGTTCCCTTCCAAGATAAAAGAAGACTCCATCAACTATGGTACCTATAACCAACCTATTTTTTACATTATCTACATATGCCTGCCAAAGATAAAATATTGAAACCCAATTATTTTTCTCACACAAGCTCATTTCCATGTGTCACAACATGATTGGACCATTTGTGAGCTAGGATTATACCACATCACCCTGTGTCACCTTTTTCCCTATTGATTTGGAGCTTCAATGCATGATATCTTGTGCATATGGGCTTAAAATTGATCCATTTAAATTATGCCAAAAACCTCTTGATCAGCTTTATGTCATGTCAATGATCAATCTGTAATTTAACAACTTCTATCTTAGAGTGTATGTGGATCTTCTTGGATCAATCCTCCTTACTAAGAGGGTTTTTGGTCTACCAAAAGCTGGTATCCATTGAAATGCCAATCAATTCTAAAGAATTCTAACAGATCTTTTATCAGTCTACTCATGTTCTGCAACTGCACCTAAAATGTTTGGAACATTCAAATGATCATACCTTTTGCAAAATCTTCTACTAATGCATGACCATCATTAGCCTCTACACAAAACTAGGATGTGTTGACTTCCTCTACTACACAGTTACATAAGAACCTGTACATAGATAAGACTAGTGATCTCTTCCAATGCATGAATATTAACATGTCCATCAATGCCCCCTTCTACTACATAACCTTAATGGACTTTACACATAAGTACATGTGGACCAAGTGCTTCCTAGTTTTGCTAAACTATTCTTTATAGAATAATACTCAACAAAAACAAGCATACCCTAATCTACATATATTTTTATTAATGGAAAATGTCTACCAAAATATGAGAAGATAACTTAAGTATGATAAATTTGTCACTCAATACTTCTCTACAGGTGACTTTCATAACAAAACAAGCTATAATTTTTATAATGCATGTATATATAGATACAAACAATGCCCCTTAGTTCTTTTAACAATTGTGCATAATGTATGTCACAATATTGCCCATATAGGTCTTATTCATACATCCTAACTAGCACATTAATTATGTTAGTTTTATAAGTATATACAAATGGATAAATCCAAAATACACCTAAGATTCCTTACTAGTTATAAAATCCTAGTGTGGGTTTGACTCCTTTAGTAGTTGCTCTATGGATTATCATGCAACTCATCTTCAGGTTCTTGATGGTCACCTAGTATATACGAGTTTGATGTCTGACTGAAATCATCATGACTGGGTCTAGAGACTTGTCCTATCTCAAACTACATGATCCAAGTGTGATCCAAGTGAAGCTCTATGACATCATCTCTGAAGGATGCTTACTGAGTGAAGATACATAAATTTCCTAGAACCATCTCATCCATCTCTAATAGGATGATATCAAGAGTCATCATATCTGAGAACTATCTCCCAATTACAAATCATAAGGTGTAACAACATGTTGACATACCTTAGATAATACCATTTTGCATGCCAACTATTTTAGCATGTGATAGTGGTAATGTTGGCAAGCCCAATCGATGTACTACGTCAATGATCACATAGACTATTCTGATGTCTCCATCAAAAATAAGTCTAATGACACATCCCTCTTAAATGACTAGAATACTCTATTTGGAGGCTCTCACAAATCATAAGACAATATATGGAGGTCCAGATGGTGTCCACTATTGAATTAGGGATTTTGAATGTTGATTGGTACTTGGGATAATATGAGTCTTTCTTATACCCATATTCCTCTATTAGAACCAGTGTGGTGCATGATTAGGATGTCATAACTAGTAATGTTTTGCCACATGTCCATGTCTTGAGCAATGACTATAGATTAGACTAGCTAAAGTATTGGGATCATCTTGATGATGTTTCTTCTATTCTGACTCTTTTGTTAATTGATCAAAAAGAGAATCAACTTTTTATTGAAGTTCGATGATTTGTTGATCCTGTGTGTGTGCTAGTGTGCACTCACATTCACCACCATTATATTTAATTTTGCTATTTGTTTTGTATGCTCTCTTTGATGTGACATAATCATTTGTATCATCATGCCCAATATCAAAAAGATCATGGGCAACTGCATCCATGAGTACAAATCCATGGATTCAAGCATGTCCCAAATAGCCACACACACTATGAAAAAGTTATTAATGATAGGCAAGAACCACTCTGATATCAAACCTAATCCATAAAATGGCACTTATTTACATGAATTTTTTTTTACCTTGGATCCTTTAGTCAAATTACATAATTTCCTCAAACAATTTCCTCAAACACTCAAGGAAATGAAACATAATTTGACCTTTTAATACATATTTATCTCAAACCCTGAAGTGCTCAATTTTTCATTAATATGTCATATTTTACTAATTATACATTCAATAATGTTTAATAAATAAAATTAATCAAAATGCAAAAAAAGAATGCACAAATAAAATCAACTCATGACAAGCACTTGATAATGGAGTTCGGCAATGCCTACATCTCTGGGTTCATTTATAGTACGAACCAATTCATTTCCTTGAAAAGTGAGTACATAGCCAACCCTCATGATTGTCAAATGGATACTCTAAGACTACATATAATCAGCAATTGACCTTCATAAAGTCTTGAAACCCACTGATAGACCTTCCACCTTACTGTCGTCAATGTAATTTCATAATCTTATGGATTTAAGCCAAAAGTCTTGAAAACTAACTTATAAAATGGCCTTAAAAAATACAAAATAGGTAATTCAACATATCATTGAATTTGTCTCAGAGTCTAAAACAAATCCCTAGTTTGCATTGAGAGTTAAAAATGTCTCTAAAAGCCTCAAAAATGAGGAAGAATGCTAACTAGTCTTGTTTGCCTTAGCTCTTTGGCTGATTCCAATCCTTTCAATTACCAAGTCTCAGCTTTATAGAGCCTTTTATACCCATGGATGTAGTGGTTGGGCCTTATCCTTTTACTTGTGAGGTTAGTGGTTCAAATTTCCAAGATAGTAAATAAGCTTAATAAAGCTTGTCTTGGTTTCATTATCCCACATTACTCATGGGTCAAACTAAAGCATTTATCCCATATTGGTAAGGTAGGTGCTTTCTCTAGTATTGAAATACCATGAGTTTTGTGGTAGATAATGCCAAGCAATTGACATTAACATATTTTTGGTCTTTGTAATGGTTTCATGGCATTGAATGTGGTAAGTTGGAAACTTTGATAGTTGGTAATTTGGGAACTCATGGTGATGGCTCATCCACGTAGCAAGTTAGACTTTAGTGGATGTCCCAAACTTGGCATAGAACCTTTATTCTCCATCATGTTAATCCTCACTATGTTAATTGAGCCTCGAATGTTCTTGAATTATGCTAAACTTGATCCTAGACCATCATGGCATTTGTTTGGGAACCATGGTAACACGATGGAACATGGGTTTGTGTTAAATTAGAACCCATCCATCATGATTTATTCGACCCATTTGGGTGAAAATATGAAACCCAGATTATGTTCATTTCATTCGGGTTAAGTTGGGTTTCCATCTGGGTTGGTTGGCTTAAGATCGGGCTTGGCACTCCAACTTAGGTCTTCACCCCAACTTGGGTCTTCACCCCAACTCTAGTCTCTACTTCTCATCTCAGGGTTGACACTTCAACTTGGGTCAACATTCCAACTTGGGCTCGAGTTGATATTAATCATTAAACCATTTTTTTTTACTATGGAGAAATGAAGTGATGGCAAGCCACATGGTGGCTTGAGGTCCCACCACATGGACCACTCATAATTTGACACTTGTAGACATCCAACTGGTTGGATGCTCCATAGTTATATTAGTGATAGGGTCCCCTTCTAAGACAAAAGTAGACTCCATTGCCTACAGTCCCTATAGTTGACTTATTTTTTATGCTATCTACATACTCCTATTGAAGACAAAATATTGAAATCCAATTATTTTTCTCACATAAGCTCATTATCACATGTCACAACATGATTGGAATATTTAGTGAGCTAAGATTATGCCACATCACCCTATGTCACCTTTTGCCCTATTGATCTGGAACTTCAACATGCAATATCTTGCACATACGGTCTCAAAATTGACCCATTCAAATTACACCAAAAAGCTCTCGATGAGCTTTATATTGTGCCAATGATCAATCCAAAATTTGAAAATTATATCTTGGAGTGTATATGGCTCCTCTTGGATCAAGCAATGATCAATATCAAGATATAATAATGCTAAAACTAGAATGTATAGTATATATGGATAGAACCTAGTGATCAAAACTATGTATAGGATGCCCCTAAGTGGGATAATGTGTAAATTGAAGACCCATGTATCAGTGTATATGCTCCCAATAGGTAGATAATAGTAAGTCTAGATCATAGTCGACCTAAGTCCTATAATTAATTTGTAAGCACTCAACAAGAACAAGTGAAGCATGCATGTATGATAAAAATGACTATACTAAGATAGTTATCATATGTAGTGTCTAGTAAATATAAGAAATGTAAACATAGTAATTCATAAAATCTATAATTTTGTGTTTTTTGAGTAATATTTGAATGTTTTTATGTTTTTGAAATATTTTTGTATTTTTGTATTTTCAAGCTATGTACAAGAAATATGAAAATGAACTATGTATAAGGATCAAGAGAGAAGGAAAGTATGTATAAGGAAAGAGAAACTATACTAATCGATGAGTCTCATGGGAGACTCACTTTCACTATGACCAATGTAAAATAAGGGAACTGTGATCATGCATGTTGTGTGAAAGGGAAACTATGATCTCCTAATCTATTGTACTAAGGAATCTATATCTGTATGTTTATTTTCCTATGTAGTGGTGCTATAAATATATAACACTAACTTTGGTTTCCTTTAAACCATAGGGGTCTTAATAACCCATCTAGTAGAAGAAGATATAGGTGACATAGGTGCCCTATGATGAGAATCCTAAGAACCCATTAACAATGTTCTCAACAAAAAGTGAGTGAAGGAAGGTCCTCTATAATCTATGACATATCTTTTGACGCAGGGGTCTCTCTAATAATGGTCTTCATGAGAGATTATGTGTATGTGTCAATAATATAGGAGTAGACCCTACCTACACTAGTGGATCTACTAAACTCTATGATGTATCAATAAGAACTATGCTCTAATTATAATTTATGATTGTGTAATATCTAGTAATTGTGTTAGAACTATAACTGGTGATTTTGAATTAACTTCATATGGGATAGGCAGAAGATACTCATATGGAATACCCTCAACTTTGATCACTTAATTTTCATATATGTATTTTAGGAATCTATGCACTATGGATGGGTGGCTCATAGCTATTGTATCCATGGCCTTCCCAATAACATATCAAACACACCTGCACTACATACTACTAAGAACCGAGTGGATATATGTGTTGGTCTAACCTATAATAGAAGCATAATTTCCTTGATGGAGATCTAAACATGACCATTGAAACCACTAAAAACTATGTCTGTGGGGAATATATTCTACTATGAGTAACCCAAATTTTATAAAAGTGTCATAATGCACATGCTAATGCTTGACCCATTATCAACCATAAAAATCTAGATAGAATGATGATCTATGTATGCTCGTATAAAGAGTGCATGTAAATATGTATCATTATCAACAATCTCCTTGTCTGAGAAGGTGATGAGTGGTCTAGCTAGAACTTTAGTATGGTACATGCTAATGATGTTGTGCAATGGGTGTGCCTCCTCTACAATAGTATGATATGAATTTGGTGGTGGATGTGCTTGATATGTGTAATAAACACCTAATGTGATCCTTACCTCAATCACTGTGTGCTTTGGAAATAGATCTAAGAATATATTTAATGCTTTAGCCTTTACTTGCTATACTTTTGGTTCCTTTATGGGTGTGTCTACATCAATAATGTTAGCCTCAGTCAAATCTTGTATCCTATGTTTTAGGCTTATTCATTTGTTTATGGTATGGCTTGGTGCCCTGTGATACTCATTACATGCATTAGAATCATAGTTATTTGGAAGAGGACATGCCATATCAACCTCCTTAATGGGAGGGAGAGATATGACATTGCATTCCAAGAGCTATTGTAAAACTCATGCTAGTGAATCTAGAAGGTTGGTGAAGATTCAGAGCTAAGGAGTTGATAAAATCAAGCGAGGAGATAGCTATGAAGCTACATCAACAATGGACTTTTGATCAATCTTATTCTCAGTGGCCCTTACCTTATATGGAGGCTTATTTGAACTCTTAGCAATTGATTCTGATCCATTGGTATATTTTAGTTTGCCTATTGATAAAAGCTTGACCTCTCTTTTTTGACTATGTGGCACAAATATGTGAATATTGGAAACTTCTTAAACAAGATAGTTTCATGTAATACTAGTAAAAGTCTATGTTTGAATATGTCTTAAATCTCTTTATCTTCCATGGGGATAGTTAATTTAGATAATATAGTCTTGTATCATAAGACGTATACTATGATAGGTTAATTTGACTTTTGTTTCAACTATGCAACTTTGGCATATGAGATCTTGTCACTGATATTGACAGAGAAGTGTGATAAAAACATGTCTGCTAAAGGATTAAATATTGTGATAGATTGATTTGATAAGTCATAAAACCATTCTAAGGCATAATCCTTTAAACTATGTGGAAACAACTTCATGAAATGCCAATCATTGGACATGTAGTCCAAACATGTTATGTGAAAATTTGATGGTGCTTTGGGTCACCCTTGCCATCATATAATATAAGCTTAGGGGAGACAAATCCAAATGGAAAGGGAGTTGCCACTATGTGATGTTTCAAAGGTGTATGTAGGATAATGTTAGAATCCAAGGCATGTGATGGTCTAATGGCTCCCTTCTCAAGATGTAACACCTTAATTTGTAGAGTATGAACCTTGTACATAAGGTATTGTATATTTGGTATGGAGGAACTAGCCACAAGAGGTGTAATTGTCATTGAAAGTTGTTGAATTATAATTGTAGGTTTGTTAGCTAGGTTGGCCCCATTTCAAGTATAATAATGTTATTAGTGGGGGGAGTTGAAGATTGACCATTGTTTGACTTATTCTTAATTTCTAATATGGATTGTAAGATTTATGCATGATCAATGGGTTGTTCCCTAATTCTATCTTTGAAGCTATATAGGACCTCATTTTTATTGACAATAATATTATCATTGTTGAGTGAAAGGAAAGTGTCCTTATTTCCAATTGTGTATCATCTTGTTCTTGATTGTATTATTCATCTTTGGATGCATTATCATTGAAATCCACATAATTAGGGTGTGAAGGATCAACAATAGGAGTTAAAATAGGTCCTTTATGCATGTTATAAGCTTGAATAGTAGGAATCTAAATATGTTCTATATGATTACCACCTAGTCTAACAAACAAATTGGAAGAGAGATAACTTTTTTAGATGAAATATAATAAATAATTTGGAATAGAGTTGATAAAATAGAAATATATGAAATATGAAAAATTTAAAGTAGACAGTGAAAATAGCAAAAAAAAAGGATACAAAACCTAGGAGTATCTACGGTTAGGGTTTGAGCAATGTTTAAAGTAAGTACCAAATGTTTTAACCTTTTAGGGTTTAGATTATGTAAATATTATGTTTGATTAAAGGGTTGAGTAGTATAAATCAAGGAAATAATGTGCATAAAAGAACCATTGATTTATTATAGATTTGACTAGCTTTGATTTTCTAAAAATAGTAATAAATATGTGCAAATAAAGAATTATCTAGAAAATACCCAATACAGACAATCTAAGTGATAGAAACTGAGCTAGGAATAGGTCTAAGTGTCATCAAATAGATCTCTATATCAGAACCCCCTAGATAGTGTAGACACCTAAAACTAGCCACCACTAGCCTTTGATCAGACTTCAGACTGATTCCTATCAACCATTACAAATTAAACATAAGAATCACTGAACGTCTCAAATTTCTTTTTGCATAATTTGTCAAAGCTCAAAATATCATTAAGGCATACCTAATTAGGGAATCCTACCATATAAAATCATAAACTCTCATGAATTTATCCTTAAGCATCCTGCAACATTGCAATAGTCAATTTGGCCTATGGACCTATTAAGTGGGGAACATGAACTTAAATAAAATCTTGAAAGAGCTCAATGGCTAATCAAAATTAATTAACAAGCTAAACCAAATTAAATGCCTAGATGAATTATCCATGTCCAATTAATGAATTAATAAAAGTGGAAATTCAAAAATATGAAATATCCTAGCTTTTCATGATTACCTTTTGCAAGTTGTCAAGCCTTTGGAAAATATCTCAAAATATCTCTTTTTAGAGACCCATGCCTATTCATTGTAAATCATGAGTGATTGAAACCTTTTAAATCTACTAGGGTTAATATTAATTCACTTAGGTTAGGTTTGAACCCATTGCATATTTAAACTACAACTTGACTTACCTTAGGTTGGGGTTAGTTCCTAAGCCTATAAATACAAGCCCATTGCCTATTGAATGAAAAAAAAGCTTGGAAATTATAGATTTATAATGAATATTTTGTTGCATGAGATTCATATCAATAATTTTATAATTATAAAATATTGAGGCAAGACACATAAAATAAGCATAAGCCACACCAAGCCACAATGGTGCCAAGGAGAGAGGGAACTACACAAACTCCATTGTCAAAGACTCTTTGAGCAGAAACCGGCAAGCCACATAATGAATCATTTGGAGATTTAAAGGAAGGTAAAATATTATTTGTCTTTTATATTTTAGTTGTGATTTTCATTTGATTTTATTCATTAAGCTCTACCTATGATCTAGGCTAGATATGTTAGCATGTTAGTGTGTTCATTTCATTATTTTATGGACCAACACAAGACTAACCTCATCTATTTGTAAAATTCATATGATCACAAATGGAACACCTGATGGGACCTAAAACATCCCACATAGCAAGGAGACCAAATTAAAACTCATAAGTTTTCAAATGAATGCTTGACAATCTAAAAAAATTGAGTTTTAGATTTGTTTTTTTGTATTCAAATTTTTTGGTCATACACAATTTACATAGTGACTGATATCAATTTTCACTAACCAACATCGATCTAACACTAATCATCATCAGTCAGAGTGTAGGGTAGAACGAAGCCTAAAAACTTGGTTTTCATGTTTCCTTGAATTTTTTAGTGATTATTCTAGGTTTTACAAACTTTTATGTTCTTTGTCTAAGCATTTTGTTGTAGGTTTTATGGATTTTTTATGCTAATTTGAGCTAACCAACATTTTTGAAATATTTTATTTTACCTTTGGATTCATAGGTAACCAACATTGTTTATAGTCTATTGGCATTGGTTTATTGTAAGTGGCATCAATTTTCTATGAAATTGATCGACATTGGTTACCTTTTAACCGACATTGGTCACAATTAACTAATGTCAATCTCTATGTAACAAAAATAGAGATAAATCTAAGAACTTAATTTGACAAGTGTTTTGGTCATCCATAATTGTGCTTCAAAGAAAAAGGAAACCCTCTAAAATTTTTAGGACCAAGGTAGGAGTCAAACATAAATTTACAATTGCTAAGTCTTGAACATTTCATTTTGGTGCTTAAAAGGAACATAGGTGTTTTATTCTTTGTTTGTTTTGTGAAAGTTTTACAAGTTTGCAATTAAGGCCAAGGGGCCAAGAAAGTTTCACAAACATCTCAGTTTGGTGCATAAAATAAACATTCACTTAAAATTACAAATATTTTGGAATGTTTTGTTTTATGCTAGATCATTTTATACTTGTTTGTTTTTTACAAATAAAAGATGTATGTATGCTCTCCCCCATCCCATATAGGGAACCCAGGTGACCAAAAGTGATTCTTCCTTGAAATTTATGCCTTTGTCCAAGGCATGAAAATAATGTTGTTGAGGCTCTCTCCAAAACCCATATGGTTTGGGTGATCTAAACACAACCTTTAGAGTCTTTTCACTTAGTCATTTATTTTATGCAACTTGGTTTATGAACAAGAGTTCATATCCTCCTCACGAGTTCTTTAGGGAAGCTTTAACCTAGGATTTCATATCCTGACATTATTTCAACCCCACTCCATAGTAAGGTATATAAATTAGGGCATGTATACTATGATTTATATAGGGTTGAGTGGCTAACCTCTCCAATTGTAATGAAAACTTGAATTAGGTCTAGTTAACTAGAAGATTCTACTAAGCAATACATAGATGGAATCACTATGCAAAGGAATAGACCCTTGCATAGTAAGTTAATAATTATGAATTCAATTTATGTGAGGCATCTCTAGTGTTAATCATACTTGGGACCATATAGATGGTAAAAAATTAAGTTTTAGATAAACCCCACTTGTTGTGGACATATTGTTGATGCAGGGCGAGTAGCCCAAAGTTCCATGTCATCGCATAATTGCTTAGGAGAAGGGGGTGTAAAAACCCTACTACTTCATATGCTTTTATTTTCGGATTAACACTTAAAATACTCCCAAGATCATGTATATATATGAATTCAATGATACAATGTAACCTTGTTTGTTTTAAGATTTAGGATGTTATACTTAGTTGTATTTTGTTTGTTCCTTTACTTGCTTGGTCTTTGAGTCTAAAACCATTTATTTGTTTGTGCCATGTCAAAACAAGTTTTGTATACACATTAATCCATTATTTTAGGATGTGTTAGGCATTCTATTTGAAACCTTACTTTTGCCTTGAACTTTTTGTCAAAAAAATTATGAGTGTTACTTGATTGAAATGAGTAATGTTACATTGCCCAAATCATTTCAAGTTTTGTGCCTTGGAGTCTTGAAACAAACCATAGATCATACCTTTAGAGAGTGATGATGCTATTACACTACTTGATTAATTTTATAGACTTGTCTTATGTCCATCCTTTCTAAATTTGAAACTAATTCACATGTGCCTTTTTGGGTCTTTGTCTAGTACCGTTATACCGTTCATTTTTGTCTAGCTTGTTATTTATTCAAATAAGCCTAATCTAAGTTGAGTTTTTAATTAACCTTGAAAATTTCAAATCCAAACATTTATTTATTTATATTTATGCCTTGAGAAATTTTTTCTTATACATTAATATTTCTCTTTTGGGTTATGTAACTTAGGTTAATTATTTACCCAATTTGAAAACTATGATTTGTGTTAAGATTTGGGAAAATTAGCCTATCTCTTCATGTGCCTTTTTTTTCATGATTAATACCAATTGACCAAGTTCATGTCTAAATTCTAATGCCTAGTTTATACCAAAGTGTTTTATATTTGTTAGATTAAATATCTCACCTTGTTTTTAAGTCTAGTTTGTGTGTTTGTTTTGCCAAAAGTCCTAGCTCATGCCTATTTTGAGCCTAGATATTGATGTCACATTTGGCCAAAAGACCTACAAAATTTTGTTTATTTATATTAGACTTGTTTGGAACACTTTGAACCTAAAGTTTGGCATTCCATTTTTCATCTAGATGCTTGACCTTTTTGTGTGAGACATTTAACATTGGACATTTGATGTTAGGTGGTTTAATACCAAGTTTTAGAACATACCATTTTAGAGATATAGTTCCCCTAGACCAAGTTAGACCAAATTTGAACCATTTATCCTTTGGACATTATTTTTTAGAGTTTTTAGAACTTGAGGCCTTATTTGTAATGTTCAGCATTGATATGGATATGTCTCATTACACTTATGGTGGACATAGGCAAAACCTAAGTTATGATTGAATGGCCACACAAATTGACTTTGTACAAAATCCCTATGGTGAAGAAGTGGTTTATGAGACAGATCCTTATCCTTCTTAAAATAAACAATTTTGGGAACAAAGCCAATATTATGAAGGGTAGTATTTGGTGACACCTTCTCTTGGTTGGTTGTAATATCCCCCACCTATATTATTAACAATCCTTCAAAATGCCTAAGCCACCAAAATCTATAGAATCCAAAGACTACCATTTTTATTTCAGGACCTCGTCCTTTGGCTTGTATGAGCAATAAAGCTCCAAAACACCCTATCATTTTTATACCAAGACCCCATCCTTTGGCTTATGTGAGAAACTAATATCCATAATTCCCTATCATTTTTATACCAAGACCTCATCCTTTAGCTTGTGCGAGCAATCAAGCTTTACAATACCCTATCATTTCTATCCCAAGACCTCATCCTTTATTTTGTGTGAGTGACCAAGCTCCACAATGCCCTACCATTTCTATACTAGGACCTCATCCTTTGACTTACATAAGCAACCAAGCTTCACAATGCCCTACCATTACCATTTCATACCATTCCATGTATAATAACTCATTATCCCAACAAGGTTGTCCAATCACAATTTGATGGGTCATAGTTACTATATTAGGCCATAAACCAACCTTTGTTAAGCCTATCATTATCTAACCACCAACCATTCTTCATCCATTTCAAACCATTCCATACTTTAGAAAACCTATGCCAATTATACAACCCCAATTGAGCCAATCAATACCTCTCCAACTAAGACAATCATTTGAAGACCAAGATATATTGAAAATTGGTATTTTACAACTACTTGTAAACTAAGGCTAAGAGAACTAACCAAGCCAAAATGTTTTTTTTGAAACACCTATTTGTGATGAGTCAACCTATGATGAATCACCTCTTAATCCTATACCTTTTGTCAAGGAGTCTCACTCTGACAAGCCAGTCTGTAATGATTCATTTCTTAATGATTATAACTACCTTTGGGCAAATCATTACCTCAACCATATGCTTATTTTTTAAGAGCATCCCTTTTACAAGTTGGTATTTAAGGAGTTTTCTCTTGACCTTTTTCCATCATTTAGGAGTCTCATTTTGACAAAACAGTCTCTATGGAGACCTTTATGCCATCATAGATTGTTATTTATTCAATAATAAACATTAAAAAAAATCATTGTAACAACATCCACACCAGATGAATAATTAACATTTGAGTCATGTTATATTTTTGAATTGACATCATATTTAACATCAAAAGTAGAATCAATGTTAGTCTCAACATCGGATTCAGAGTCCCTTGAGTTTGACTCAGCTTCAAAATTAGAATACATTCATGGTTTTTACAATATTGGTTACACAAACCTTGTAGATTAATTTGAATACATTTATGATCCTTCTACAATTTTTAAGGATGATTACTTCAGCTTCAACACTAGTTCTCCTAGTATCTTCTATGAATATGGTGCAACCTATTTCTATTCCATTACCATTCCACATGCCATTACCACCAACCAACTTGGCCATTATATTAACTTTCCACCTCCCACAAGTGTCGATTAAGACTGACAAAATCATAACTTGTTGAACTGTATCCATGGTGACATAGGAGCTAAAGAATATTAAGGAGGCCAAGACCACAATCATGCATAAGAACAATCTCTTAGTGAAACTTTTTTAGAGGTGCTAGGGGATAATCAAAGTTTAAAATCAACATCTTCTAGTGGAACCTTGTTTGAGGTGCTAAAATATAATCAAATTAAAAAGTCAACATTCCTTAATGAAACATTCTCAGAGGTACTACAAGACAATCAAGAGCACTTTATTGGTGAAAACCTCATCGAGGCACCAATAACTAAGCACAATAGTTATTTACTACTTGATGAAGACATTATCAAAGATCAAATCACTATAGCTTTTAATCTATAAGTTAATAAGATGGTAGCTATTCTCAGGCCCAAATAATAACAAAATCTAGTGGTCCTATTAAGAACATATTCATAAGCCTTTGGCCCTGCCACAACTAAAATTATGTCAAATTTAGAATCAACAAAATTATGTGTGCCTAAAAATCTCAATATTCATTTGTTTCCCAACCATTATACATTTGATTATCATCCACCTTTACATCACCATTTCAAACCTATCATCCAACATTTATCCATATTTACCATCCCTGACCACACTTTTATTTATAGTGGCTACGAAGATATCTTGCCTTGAAGTTTAAAAGAAATAGAATCAACAACCAATAAAAATCACAACATCATTTACATATAAATCTAGAGTAGGTAAAAGAGGTGTAGGCTATCAATTTACATGATTGATTATTCTGGTTGTATCATATGTTGATCAGGACATGCATCTCCACATCAACATGAACAATATAACCTTTTACTTGGACAAAATCATAAAACCATACCTATACCTTACCAAAAACCATACCTATACATGGACAAAAACTTTTACCTTCCCTTTTCATTTGCCATTCATCTTGTCATTATTTTTCACCCTGTCATTTACCTTACCTTCTCACTTGGGGGCAACCCTCCTACCGTTATAGCCAATTGCATCCTATCATTTTTACTTATGCCATACCATATGTCATTTTACAATGTCATCCCTATTAAATTGAAGCCTATTTTTAGTCATCCTACCCAACCCTTTTGATCTTGGTTCCTTTGGTTCTTCCCTCACCTTATGTAAGGGGATTCTGATCTAGTTTCAATAATTTTATAATTTTGTGTTTAAATGATAGTCTATGAAAGTAGTATGATAGTGGACCTAGAAAGTTATCTTTATTTTACAATTGACCAGTGTCATGGATTATAACCTCCTATGGGAAAATCCATGTTTCACCTTATGTTACTAATTATAATTGCCTATGGGCAAACTAGTAGCACAAACCTATGTCATTATTTCCTAATTATAACTGCTTATGGGTAAATTAAAAACAACACCTTTTACCATGCATTGCTGTATCACCTTGCCATTATTATTCTCATTTACCTGGCTATTTGCCTCAATTTTATAACTTGTTGTGACTTGGTCAGTTCTCACCTCCTTTCATGTTGGCAGAACTATAGTGATTTGAGATCCCATCTTGGGACTATGTAGGTAGTGCTCAATACATGCTGAGGTCAACTCAGTCACCCCTTTGCTATGCTCTCACCATTTTGTGAGTAAATTTTCCACACTCTTTCCATTTTTTGAGTAACCTAAGCCACACTCTCATCATTTTGTGAGCAACCTAAGCCACACTCTCACCTTTTTGTGAGTAAATTAAGTTAAAAATCTCTCATAATTTTATGAGTTTAGACCATTTAGTATATTCCCATTCTTTATTGAGTTGAGATGCTTAGAAAATTTCAAAAAAAATTTATAAAACTAATTTAGAAAATCCTAAGCATTGATCACTTCTTTGCCTTAAGGATTCTGGGACCCCTAGCTATATCACAAAAAAACACTTGTTATTTAGTTTCCCCATCCTTATTGGCCTTGAATTTCACACTCTCATCATTTTGAGATCCCATTCCCATATTTTTGTATAAAACCATTAGGTTTTATTCTTATCATCACTTTCTTCTATCCCATTTCCTGGGAGAACTATAATTGGCTTGAATTTTTTATTGGATATTATGTCTATAAAACTATGTAGGTAGCATCCATTTCCTTAGTGGATTTGGAGACAACTCAACTACCCCCTTCCTTTTCTTCTATTCCCTCATCTTTTTTGTTTGTTTGGTTGTCCCTTATCATCTAGGGGTAATGTTTGTTACCTTGTTTTTTCTCTATTTGCATTAACATTATGATGAACCATTGTTCGTGTTTTATGTTCTTTTGGTTGTTTGTTATTTGTTTATTATTTTATTTTTCTATTTTTTTAATTTATTTTCATGTTTGTTTGCTTTCTTATTGTAGCTTGATTCAGTCTATGTGGGTTCATTGGGTAATTCCTTGTGCATTATTCTTGAATCCATCCATATTCATACATCAACATTGTCATCATGGTCTTTATCATTGGTGAATTATTTATGATTGAGTATTGGATATCATATCAATCCTTATGTATATTTTGGCTAAGTTATCATGGTGTTCTATCATGATGCCTACCATCACGTGCTCTAATGAAAGTCAATTTTAGGAGTCTACATGACAATGAGGTAATGATATATCCTTAGAAATAAATAATTCTTGATCTAATCTAAATCATATCCTATATAGAGTAATTAAATAATGAAAGAATTTTACCCCTTGCTAGTTCGAATGAGCATCTCCCTACTCGTAGGTTGCCCAAATTCATCTTTCTCCTTTGTACTAATTTACCATCATATTTCATATCATGTTTTCCATAATCAAGATGCTAATGATTATAACTGCCTCTGGAAAAATCATTGTATACTATCCCACTTACATTAAAAATGGTTTTAACTACCTTTGGGAAAATCATTATGTTTTCATATGTTTGCAGGTTAATGATTATAATCAACTTTGGGAAAATCATTATCTTTCTTTTACCCAATTGGGGTAGGTTTTTATGGTAATAATACTTATAAACACTTTTGGGTAAACCATTATCTCTATCCACCCAACTGGGGCATGTTTTTATCCTTAAAATGATTCTAATTACCTATGGGTAAATCATTATTTTCCCTTCAATGATTATAACTACCTTTGGAAAAATCATTCTTTGGTTACCTTAATCTTTTTCAATGATTATAACGTTCTTTGGGCAAGTCATTACCTTTTTTATCCCACCTGTGCTGATTATTATAACCACATGGGGGCAAATCATCTTGTTTGTCTACCCAACTAGGGCAGTTCCATATGCCATTGATTATAACCACATCTAGGAAAATCAATCTTTTCCACCCCATCATTTTATCTTTTTGGTCTAATCATTTCCTCCTTTTGAGGGACTACTTGCTGAACCCTTTGCCAACCACTCCCTTGAGGGGGCACCTACAGTTCATCCATTATCGATGAAGTCATAGGCATACATGACCTTTTCATTCTTTGAGAAGACATTACTATGCCTGTAGATAACAATGTCTTCCCAAATAGGGACAAACTATAGACACCTAAAACTAGCCACCACTGGCCTTCTATCAGACTTCAGACTGATTCCTAACAACCATTGTAAATTAAGCTTAAAAATCATAAAACATCTCAAATTTTCTTATGCATCATTCATAAAAGCTCAAAATCTCATTGAGGCATCTCTAATTGGGGTATCCTACTATATTCAATCATAACCTCTCATAGATTTATCCTTAAATATCTTATGACATTACAACAGTCAATTTAGCCTATGAACCTATTGAGTGGGGCACATGGACTTAAATAAAATCTTGAAAGAGCTAATTGGATAATAAAAAATAATTAACAAGTTAAACCAAATTAAATGCCTAGTTGAATTATCTATGTGCAATTAATGAATTACTAAAAGAGGGAATTTAAAAATATGAAATATCCTAGCTTTTGATGATTACCTTTTGCAAGTTGTCAAGCCTTTGGAAAATATCTCTTTTTGGAGACTCATGCCTATTCATTACAAATCATGAGTAGTTGACACATTTTAACTCTACTAGGGTTAATCTTAATTCACTTAGGTTAGGTTTGAACCCATTCCATGTTTAAACTACACCTTGACTCACCTTGGGTTGGGGTTAGTTCCTAAACCTATAAATGCAAGCCATTGCCTATTAAATGGAAAAAAATATTGGAAATTGTAGAGTTATAATGTAGGTTTTGTTGCATGAGATTCATATAAATAATGTTATAATTCTAAAATATTGATCCAAGCCACATCAAACAAGCATAAAACACATCAAGCCACACTGGTGCCAAGGAGAGAGGGCAATACACAAACTCTATTATCAAAGAATCTTTGAGCACAAACTGAGTAAGCCACACAACAAATCATTTGAAGCTTTCAAGGAAGGTAAGAGATTGTTTGTATTTTGCATTTTAGTTGTACTTTTCATTTGGTTTTGTTCATTAAACTCCCCCTATGATCTAGGCTAGAGATCTTAGCATGTTAGTATGTTCATTTCATTATTTTATGGACTAACACAAGACTAACCTCCTCTCTTTGTCAAATTCCTATAGATTTGAATAGCTTTGACTTTCTAAAAATAGTAATAAATATGTGAAAATAGAGATTTATCTAGAAAACACCTGATATAGATAATTTGATTGCTAGAAACTGTGATAGGAATAGGTCTAAGTATCATCAACTAGATTCTTATATCATAACCCCCCTTAGATAGTACCACCACATTTGGATAGAGGTATCATGTGGCTCTACTGTCTTAATATTGGTGATAATGTCCTCTATACAAGACTATCTTGAACTTTTGGGCACACCTGTGTCTATGTTTTGGGTTTTGTTTCTATGTGCATGAAGTATAGAACTCTGTATTATGTATATAATATCTTATTTATTATGCAAACCCTAATCCTCCTTGTAACTAAGGTATGAGAATAAAAGTGTGCTCATTAATATGATAGATTGGACATCCTCAACACCCTGTTATGAAGAGAGATGCCTATATACCAATAATCTAAAGAGGGATCAATCCCAATGTATTTCTCCCCACCTAAGTGTTGGTGCAATTACAAGTGATGTTAGTATGATAGTGGCCTTGAGTGCCTTAAGTGTGCTTGAGATTGGAAATCTAGAAAATCTGAGTTTAGGGTTACTATAAATGATATTATGTATAAGTAGGGCATAATAGGGACTAATAACTTTGAATTTGCTCAGCTTGTTTCATGTTTGAATAGGTATTTTTCATCTAATTTCCATCTAGTGGATCGAAGGATAAAAGTCATGTATTTATAATGTTATGTTGCTTATGTAGATAATAAAATATGTTTAGGCTGACCTTATGATGGTTTTACCTTTAAAAATATATTCATTAGGGAAGGACAAGGTAAAATACATAATCGCCATTTTCGGGACACTAGCATCATGTGGATCTAGTGTCCTTAATGTGGCACTAATGTCCAACTAGTAGAACACTGGGTATGAAGGGCCAAGATTAAGAAATGAGGGCATAGGATTGCATTTGAGTTGACTAGGGATTCTTATGGCCTACATGGAGGATAGAAAATGTGATAATAGGCTCTAGGATAGGTCTAGGGCTAAGTTAGGAATAGGTAGTCTCAAGTATCACATTTATCACTCAAATGCCACTTTTTAGTGATTACACATAGATGATGCATAAATCAATCAAGTATAAGTTTTATAAATTTTTTATTAATGATCAAATAGTTATAAAAGTATTTATAATGATATGTATATAATCCATAATGAGGTATGTTGTGTATAAATTAAGTAATAATTATAAAACATAGTTTAACATTAAAAAAAATTATATATTCAAAAACTACACTTTCCCCTCTATAATAATAAAATTTTCCTGATCAAATGTGGTGACAAAGATGAAAAAGAATCCTAATTTTTTAAAAAACTAAGTGGATTGCTCAATGGCTGGTTTTAGACTAGGTTCAAACCTCCCCAAGCTTGTACCCAAAGTAGATTTGGAGGGAAAATGAAAAATTAAAGGATTAAAATGTTGAAAGGGTGTATGCCCTTTTAAAGACATACGTATTTTTTTGTTGTGTGTAGTTTACATTTAATATATTGATTTTTTTATTCTTATACTTTAAATTTATTTTACTAAATATAACACATTAGGGATACTCTACATCTTATGAAATCAATTCTAGAGTTGTAGGAGTTACCATTTAGAAGTTAGTTTTTCAAAATCTAATTTTAGCAATATTTAGTTTTAAAAAGATTTAGGATTGGAAGATAGAATGAGAAATGAGGTTTCAAATCATGTTACATATGTAATAGATATATACCAATGATTATTCCCCCTATTTTACCTAATTGAGTATGACCTACCTACTTTACCTACTTCAATATGCCTTACTTGATTGAATACCTGAGCTTGAAGGTAGATTCCTAAATAATTAATGGCCTTTTCAATCAATGTGTATATTAATATGCATAAATGACTGCCCTATAGCATGTAACTTCTAACATACTTATATTCATGATATAGTCACTCATTCATGACATCTACCACATACCTATTACAACATATATATATATATATATATATATATATATGCATTCACTCATAAATAACATCTACATGTAGTCATGATACGATAATTTATACCAAACATAAATGTAACTAGTCACCCTAATATAGTCCATTCAAACTAGAATGAAACAAAACCCTAGTCAAATTCATTCTAAAAATATACCATTCACTCTACAAATAATTTCAGATATATGGTCACTCCATAATCAAATTCCTTAGCAACCTCAATAGATTCAATAAGCTGGTTACATTCTCTAGGGACTACTTTAATACATATGAAATCAAAGTCCTTAGTTTACCTCATAAATGGTGGTCTTATAAAATTAGAGGTATTTGGCCTTAGTTTGGTAGACTTAAGAAATTTAGTTTATGGCTAGTTGTGAATCCCCTTGGATCTTTATGTTTTTTATAACTAGGTGTTTTGTGATGAACATATTGAGAAATAGGGCCTCATATTTTGATCCATTATTTTGCATTCAAAATATAGTTTATATCTAAAATGCATGACTTGCCCTTGGGGGAAATGAGAATGACCCCTACTCCAGAACCTAGGTAGCACTTGGCTCTATCATAATGTAGGGTTCATTGATCATGCATAAGAGGGAGGGGTCATTAGGTAGATCATTTTATTTTTATGATATTTAAACCAGGTGGATGTTGGCTCTAATGATAGGCTAAACCACTCTAGTATGATCTATAATTTTTGCTTCCTTTTTGGCCTCTACTTTCATGACTCCTATCATCTAAATTTTGCTTTGAAATCCTATTTGAGGGGCCATATCAATGTTTAACACCCCAAAAGTGGAGGCTTTGACATCATGCTTTCCTATTGATGTGGATTGGTTATGTTAAATGGGGTATCCTGATAGGTTATTCTATTTTTGACCCTGAGCAAGGTGTGTTTGGTGGTTAGGGAAAGGATTATGGTAAATTTATGAGTTTTAGTTTTAGGGCGTGACAAGACCATTTGAAAGGGTTTGGGTGTTTATGTGTGCACATCCTTGGAACATATCTATGAATACCTACCTTTTATCCTCTAGGAGTTTTTGTATAAATTTGCTGTACTCCTAGAAACTTTGAGTGTTATGGCCTATGACTCTGTGTAAGAAGCAATAGACATTGGGATCATAATTTCTAGGTCTCATGTTCTACCCTTACTACTTGAATCCTTATTTGTTATTGTGTGGTTAATAGTTTTGGTTTTATAAGTAGGGGTATTATTCATTTTATTTATATTAATTTTGGTCATGGATTTGATATTATGAATTATGAGGTAGTGGTCAGTTGAAATAAACTGTATGGATAATAAGAGGAGGACTCTGATTCTTACCTCCTACATTGTTGGTGTTAGTGTTGATGGTATTCTTAAGTGGTTATTGATCATTGTTTATAGAGTTTTAATTCTTGGCATGGTCGGTGATAGCATTAGTAGTAGCATTCTTATTGTGGTTTAGGATCTTGGGACCTTGGTTGGTTATGTTGTTCATGCTTTGGTTCATAGTTTGAGATCCCCCATTATTTTGACTAGGAGTGATGAGGTGCCTTTTAGTTATATAGGTTCTTTGTCCACTATCAATGGATGCTTGATCATTATGAAGTGTAATTTAGAAGGCCTCCTCATATGATCAATACATAAGCTTATAGATGCCTTCCCTCATTTATTTGTTAAGGGAATGGAGGAAAAATCAAATAACTCCCATTGGTCCATGTCATGTGCACTAGTAGAGAAATACAAGACCTATCACCATCTTATGATAAAATGGGTAGCTATTTCATTGTATTCTTGTTTGATATGGAAGAAATATCATATGCTAGTCTTTAAGAGTTTGTTCATGTCAAAATCTTTGATGAACTTAGCCATGAAATAGAAGGATGAGTGTATGGAATATTAAAAGAGGTGATAGTACCAGTTAAGGGCTATCCATTCCCATGTCTTAAGGAAAATGTTTGATACAACCCCATCCCAAAGTAGGAGTTCCTTGATAGTAGTGGCATAAGATTTTATGTATGCATTAAGATCCCCTACCCCTTTAAATTTTGGAAGATCTGGTAGGGGACATGGGAGAAGAACTCTCCAAATGCTAGAGTCAATGGGTTATTCAAGGTATTTGGCATAGGTTCCCATGTTAAAATATATTATCATTGTGGTGACATTGGTATGAGGAGGTAAGATAGTGTACATGTTGACCTAATAGTTATTGGGAGGTGTGAATGAAAATTGATAGGGTGGCATATAGTAGGCTAGGGAATAATTATTTAGTTGAAAAGACTTTAAATACATGTGGAAGTATGAGGGGACACTATGAGACATGAGAGGCATCGTGCCTTGTTGTGGTAAAGTGTACAAGATTTATTGTGATGGTATATGGGTTGTCTATGTGTATCTTGGTGAGATGTGGGTTGGGACATATACCATCTATGGTTGGTGATTATATGTGGGTGGTGTGTAACCTATACACATAGGTAAAGATAGATTGATTAATACTAAATTATTTGGTAGTGGTGGAGCATATGTGTATATGCTTCCTACTAGAGTTTGAATGAGCAGTTGGTAAGATGAGTAAGTTTTTGATACATCAGGGCTAGAGACTCTATGGGTGAGAATGTCTCCAAGAGGTTGATGAGAGATGTGTTTCTATAGTGGTATTTGGTCCTTCAATGGTAGGAGTGTGTAATTTTATTGTTGTGATGTCAGGTGAGTTATTGCTAAAATGGAGAAGGATAAGGGATGAGTTGGCATAAGGAGGATTGGTCCTATCCCTTGGATCATAGCTTGTTAGAGTTGATTAAACCCTATATTTTTATTAGGGCCCTAGGCCTCTAGTGTAAAGAAGGTAGATTTTTGATATGCGACCATATGAGGGAGTTGGTTTAGGGCATGATTCCTAGGAGTAACATTAGTAGTGGTCACTATTAGGTTGGAGGCATCATGATTCCTATTGGGAGGATGTGAAATGACTTTCATATGAATGACCTCATCCTCTAAATGATAGATCCTTCCTAAATAGTGATCATATTTGGTGACACTTTCTATGTTTGGGCTTTGTAGGTTGATAAATGGGATGGTGGCCATGTGTTAGGAGTGACTGGGCCTCCACTTATAAGAGTCAGGTGTTAGGGTCAAGGTTATTGCTTGTAATTTTTGATATGTCATGTATCTCTTGAATGATAACCCCTCTTTGCCTAAATGTCAATAAGGGAGTAGTCATATGATTGGTGTTCTATATTATCATCAAAGGTTGGGTTGTTCCAACTCATTAATGATGGTTTGATAGAGATAAATTATCCTCTCTTATAGCCCTCTAGGCCAAGAGATGCGTTGATGTCCTATCTAGACATATTATGGGGGTATATGGATACCTATAGAATAAATTAAAGGAGAGAAGATGGAGAAAAGAAAGGACAAGGAGAAGAAAAAGGGATATGTAAAGGATAAAGTCCTTCACATTAGGTTAACCATTTTTTATGCATGTAAATTAGCATGCACTAACCTATGCACTATACTCCTTGAGGTCTATATGAGGAATTTGACATAATTCATGGACTAGGGGTTTGGTTTTTTGTTGGCTGGAATGGGATTTGGGATAGGTGGTGGTAATGTGTTCTCATGATGGAACTAAAAGACCTCAACAACATCCCAACACTCTTTGAGAGCATTAAGTTCTATGGAGATTGAGATCCAAGGCCCTTCGGCCTCTAATATCACAAGAAAGTAGAGTTATTGGCCAATGTTAGGCTCAGGTAAATGAGGGAGATTGGATTGAATGACTTGTGGGAAAATATCTACTATATCGAGTTGACTTTGCCCAACCAATGTCATCCACTAGATGTGAATGATATAAGACAAGGATAGACCCATAGAGAAGAATAATGAGATGGATGAGTGAATAAGCTTATATAAGATTATATTGACATCCCCTATTATGTGGGATGATGATGATGGGTGGATTAGGGATGTTCTCTTGTTATTCTAAAGTAGCTAAGGACTCTATGATGAGGTGGGGAATTGGAGTGGATCGAAAGACCTCACATCTCAATTCAACCCTAATTTCAAACTATGTGATGATGGTAGGACCAAGTTATATAACTCTAGGGAATAAATCATATTGGACAAGAATTGGTGTCTTAGGAAGGGTCATCTGAAAGAGACTAGGCAGAAGCTAGGGAAAAGTGTATGAGCTTATTTAATCTATGAATTGTGAGGTATGCTTAATAGAATGTTAAAGCAAGGATTTGATATGTAATGATTGAAAAAATGGAAAGGATCATGTAGGATGTTGTTTTTTTTAAGGATGTGTAAGGCTTTTGATAAGATGTGGTTTATTGCATGAATGCAAGGTTTTTGACAATGCTTTTATTTAGTTTTAACTATTTTTGGATTTTTTTGGGTTTTTAAGAAATGAATACTTGATGAAATAAAAGTGATGAAAGTAAAGAATATCAAAACTAAAAACAACTAAAATCAAATATTTTTTTTATCTTTTTCAATTTTTTTAAAACATTCAATGGAAGAGGGAAGAAACTTATACTATCATGCACGATGCTAATTTTTCCTAGATCTATTTGTATGTAAAATAAACAAAATGTTTCTATTTGTTTTTGATTTTATGTGACATGGAATAAATCCATGAATTAAATATATTATACACAAGTAATATGATAAGATATCTAATCTAAAACAACATCAATGAAACACTTTCTATGAACTTTCCTTGTAAGCAAACTACGTTAGCTTTTCAGGGTTTTTGACTTGCTACAAACAATATTTTTCTAATGAATTAGTAGGATGAAAACAAAAGATATAAGTTCATATTTTTATGTTTTTAAATATATAAATGATAATAATTTCAAATCTTTAAAATGAACAAAATCCTAAAGCTAAAACCTTCATACATTCACCTACAATTGCCTATGTTTCTGTGTTTACCCAAGTGATTGTTTTAAGTACAAAAAGTTTGTCTAGATATTGAATGAAGAAAAGTTGTATTGGATGGAAATGAATTGAAGATTTAGTAAGATATCTTTTTAAAATTATTTATAATAGGTGTTTTTAACTTGAAAATAAACTAATCTATTGAATACAAACACAAATCAAAACTAATTATGTTTTTGGTATCAAATACAAATGAAAGAGGTAGATCTATTTTACTATCAAATTTAATTATTTTCTCTTTTTAATGGGAAAATAATTAAATAATAATAAAAATCTACACTAAATATAATCTAATAGAGAATAAATACTAGAAATCAAAATAACTCCCACTTGATTCTGAAATAAATCAGATGAAGTGCAAGTAGTGTGTTGATAGGAGAATCTTCAACACGATAGTTCTATATGTTCTTATGAAAATTTAGGAAACTCTCTAGATAAAGGATACACAAACTATAGAATAAGATATAAAAGGGTAGAATACACAATCCACAAAAATAAGAGCAGTTAAACTGAGGCTAGATAATGTCTTAGCTTGCAAGGTTTATGTTTCTCTCACCAATGACACATCTTTGTTTGTAATTATGTATTCAACTCAAAAATAATAGGGGTTGAATCTTATAACAATTATATAAGGGTTGTGGATTCAAAATATTATTGATAAAATTATCTATTGGTAATTTTTAGATATGAAAACATGCCAAAATTGGCCTTCTTATAGGAAGAGAATGAAGTTTGCATGGGAGAGTTCAACTAAGTGTGATAGTGAGTTCAACTCAAGATGAACTGAAGAAGGATAAAATTAAAATAGTGAGTGA